>CM042184.1:16628551-16645319 GCA_023539305.1 Ilex asprella
GCATGGCTAAAGGTTACTAAAACCTCAATCCCTTAAAAGATGTCAAAAAGACAATTGTGAGAAAAAAGCCTAATGTGGCCAAATTTGAAAGAGTGGGGCATAAATAAATGACTAAAAATAATTTCACTTGAATTGTTAATAATACTTGTGCTTAATGATCATTGCTTATTCGTAAAAGTTCAAAGAGCTCATGCTAAACTTGTTTAGAAGCATATTTGTTAAAATACGAAATTCACAATCATATTAATTGAAGCCATATGATTAGAAGGAATAAAAGATAGGAGGAGTGTCTAAAAGAGAAAATGATTAGGACACTAATTAACCAGTCATGTATTTACGTAGATGATGCATTAGGATTTTATATAGATCTTTATTAATGATTTAACTAACGGAATCCTAATTGTGTCAGAGTTTGGTTTCACACACGTTGCACATGAATTGATCAAAGATGCAAAATCTGAACACGTGTGAGTGAAATTAAACTGAGATTCCATTGTTCTAGGATGCATGAAATTGAATTCTATATTTTTTAATATGCCTTAGAGTAGTGTTCTAAATCATAAAATTCAGATGGATATATTTTAATGACAATATGTGAGATTTTAATGATTAATTCTTTTGTGCATTTAATGATTGAATTGAAAAGTACATTACATTTGCATCCAATTTCATTCATGCATGTGCATATAGTTGCATTTAGGTTGCATATATACCCATGCATGTATTCGAGGCTTGAAGGATGAATTGGAGGAGTGAAATGAAGGATCAGGATGGTTCGTGGAAGGGCTGAAGCTGAGTTATCACAATTGACAAACAACTTCAAGGACCGCTTGAGCGAATGTTTCATATTTTATATCTCAAACCATTCATTTTAGCTTTATTTATTTGTTATGTGTATTCTTCTAGTCGAGTTTGTGGTTTAAGAAGAAATTTTTTCTTGTAGGTATTTTGATGTAAGGAAGAAGTTTTGAAGTAGTTTTAATGCATCAGAGGACTTAGGAAGTGAGCTAAGTGAGTCAGAGATGAAACCAAGAGTGTTGCAGTTCAAATTCAGAAAATGACTAGTTGTACCGATAGGTTTTCTACCGGTTCATCAGTGTTTTACAGCAGACCTACCAATAGCAGTGAAGTGCTACTGGTACATCTCAAAACAAAAACTATTCTACCAGTAGGTTCTTGAAGTTCTACCATCTCAATTGAAACAAAGGAAGGTATAAGGGTTTGTTATTAATGACCTACCAGTAGGTCATGACCCGAAACTTTTCTACCGGTAGGTTGGTGTGTTCTTTCTATTGGTTCATCAGTGTTTTACTTCAATGAGAACTCTTCCTGTCAAGCGCTTATCAATAACTCTTAAGCCTTCTTTTTAAAAGCTTATTGGAGGAAAATTAAACGTTATTTTGATTAGATAGAACTCTTCCTAATTTTTCAATCATTTTACAAATATGATTGGAGGAGAGAGGGAGGGCAAGCTTCACGTTTTCTTTTCCTTTTTGTTCTCAGGGGTTGTTGCTATGTTCCTTCTTCCTACTTTTCTTCTTCATTAATTAGGTTTAGTTCGTAAGCACAATTTCTTCATAGTTTTCAATAACTTTGAACAATTACGGTATTTCTTCATTATTGTAATTGCTTTTAATTTATAGTTTGAGTACAAAATTATTAATTCAAGTTCAATTCCAATTTTTCATTCATCTTTAAATTACAATGTCTTCCTTTATTGTTTTTGCTTTTATTTCAATATGAGTGAGTAGTTTCATAATCTGGATATCAGAGAATAGATTCTCATCCATGAGTGGGTAGTTTCAATATAACTAGGGTTTCAAAGTTTTAGTTAATTTGTGGTTTAATTAACTAATTTAGAAAACATCATTCGTTTGTTAATATCTTTGATTAGCTGTAGACAATTGGCTTTGGCACGGTTAATTCTTAAAGTCCTTTACTTTTGCTTAATCGTAGACAATTGGGTTTAGCATGGTTAATTCTTAGAGTCTCTATAGTCATGTGATATAAATTCTTTTATAAATTAATTTTATCATTGAATTATATATTCTCTAAATTGTGATTATTAGTTGAATAACATCCGTCTAAGTGAGTTTGATTATGATCTTGGATGAGTTATAAATTAGGTTGAAATTATTACCCATGGTGAGATGAAATCCTGCGATTATCCAATTCAGTTTAATATCATTTATTTGAATTTATTAATTCTCACTATTTCTAAAATTCTGAAGATTTTTAATTTTAGTTTTATATCACCTCTTGAATTTTTCAAAAGTTTTCCCTGAGGAGATGACCTCGGTATTTTTTCGAGTTACAACACGATACACTTCCTACACTGGAGAACAATATTTATATTCTACCACTTTGAGGACCAAGTATTTTTAGTGTCGTTGCGGGGGGAAACACGATACAAATTTGAAGGTGATATGGATTAATGACAGGTAACTCTTGTCATTTTCATCAAAAGTTCAAGTACATTTCTCCATTGTTAATTATTTGTAAGTTTTTCTTTTAGTTTAGATTGTCCTTTTTTATAGAATTTAATTTTATGCATGAGAGCACATGATCACATGAACAATAGATTATTAGATGTGACCTTAGACCTAATTTAGATATAGGCAGACTGAATAATGATGACCTACCAGAGCAGAGGAATAGAAGAAATAATTTTTCACTTGTTCTTCAGCTAAATCTAGGCAATGGTGTAAATAATCTCACAGTTGTTCCTACTGCCTATGGCATCGCCCAACTAGCCTAGTTCCACTGGTTGATTGAAAGAATTGATGTTTCAAGTTCTAGATCCAAAAGGAGTCCAGCTATCAGAACCATAGTTTCAAATGACCAAATTTTCTAGCTGTTACAAAGCGCCCAACGCCCAGCATCTACGCTCAACACACTACGCCTCCATCCACGCATCGCCCAGTGTGCTCCTACACGAAGGGCGTCATCCAGTGTGCTCCTGTGTGAAGGCTGGCCCCTGGCGTCGTCCAAGCAGTGTGACCCAGGTTGGCTTCACCTAGTTGTTCCCTATCATCTAGGCTGCTCACCTGCTCTAAGGGTCGACTACCTTGCGCCCTGCCTCCTCGCCCACGCAGCCAAAGCCATCGTGTGACACCCCAAAATTCGGGGGTCCGTTGATTACCCATCAACCCGTGGAATGCCCGTGGATACCAAGTAATTCGATAACACAACGTTATGCCCCATTTACCGGGGTCCATAATTTAATAAAAATTTGGGCAGAGTCTCCTTCGTATAGGGAACTCTACCCAAAACCCAACATGTGCATCATAACATAGCAAAACCCATATGAGGTCAAATATTCAACAATGACCACACCGGGTCCATTTATGAGTGAATATAGACCACACTGGGTCTATTTATCCATATTCATACAAAACAAGCAAGGCTATATTAAAATTAGTCCATAAAAATCCAATTACAATTTTTTACATACATTACAAGCCAGAATTAATTTACACGGCTAATTTTACAACAAAAAGGATTAAAAGTCATAAGTCGACATTTCTTCAACCATGTGGCCCAGATTGTGAGCCGTCCTCCGGTGCATGCCCTGCACTGGAAATATTTCCCGTATAGGGTGAGCCATGTCCAGTAGAGTAATTCCTACAGAGGTTACTCCCCACCAAAGTGCAAATGCAATGTTCACATTCGACATTTCATATTCACATCAACATTCCATGTAAGAATATGCAACTCTATATTGGAATTCACCATGCCATGCTATGAAATAAGATGGAACTCACTTATGAAACCTTAACCCGAGTCCTCACCGACCCCCACAACACAATGCAATGCCAATGTGTAACGAATCCGTCTTCGACGAAAATACATCTAATGATCGCTTTGTTTTTAAAATCATGCGTTTTATAAATCAAATCATTATTTGATGGTATTCATTAAATGAGTATTTTCTTATAAGTCAAAATCTTGTGTCTTGTTGGACAACGGATTTTGGATTTTACATCGCCGATTTCGTATATGATACTACATTTTTTCAAAATTTCACCATAGAGAAGTGTATAACCACGTCATCAGGTCTTGCACCCGAGGGGGGAATCTACCCCTTCTTGCTATACCCAACACAATTTTTGTTTTTATGCAACATGCGGCTCAATGGGATCTTCGATCCCACTTTCCTGAGCCCACCCTTCAATCGCCAAGAATGATGCTTGAATGAACCATGCCCAACACACACACACTCCCATACTCATGCCTAATCCCATGAATGGGATGCCTTTATACACATTGACACAATGTTCAATATGCTATGAATGACATATGAACAATCTCAACCTATCCATGGTAAGTTATGTTCTAAACATATAGATATCATATTTGTCACTTTGTCAAAATAACACACACATGCATATACATTGACAATTTTCATAAAATAATTTCAAGTCTGTTATCACAATTTTTATGTCAACAACACACTAAATCACAAAGGCAAACTACAACACGTAACAACCCATGTAATAGCCCACATAAAAACCCACTTAATGGCCAAAAAAATTCACAAAATAGTCCCTAATCGGAGCACAAAACAGTCCATAAAGTGGCCTAAAAACAGTGCATGAATGGCTCTAAAAATAGTCCATGAATGGCCCTAAAAACAGTCCGTACAAAGGCCGAAAAATAGTTCATAATCCAGCCCCTTAAACAGCCCAAATTCAGCCCCTAAACTGGCCCTAGAACAGCCCCAAAGGGGAGGAGTACAACCAAAGTAAGAAGAACCATACCTCTTGTAGCGTGGAATAAGTGATAGAACTTCCAAGAACATCAACAATAGCCAAAGAACTTGATTTCTCCAAAATATTTTATTTGGATCTTCAGTGAAATTCACTTTTCTTGATACATAGACGTAGCCCTCGTTGCGGTGATCGACTTTAACTCTTGGATTGACGAATTTCGACAGACGAAACTCCAAAAATCGAAGGAGAAAGCTTGAAGATTGATTTTTTTCTTCTTCTCTTCTCTCCAAAACGTGTGAGGCTGAAAAAATGGAGATATTTTTCCAAAAAATCTGATTTAAGTCACTATTTATAATTTTAAATACTTGGCTCAGATCGCGCCAAGTGTCTCCCACTTATTCTGGTCTGTTTTCGCCCCAAAACGATTTATTACATTCTGTGTTTAATCCAAATTAATTTTATTGGTAATTTAGTCCAATTATACTTAAATTTTAAAAAAATTTATTTTTAGGGACCATTGAGAGGTAACTGCCACCTAGTCTTCTCGAACGACGTGCAAAAAGTTCGATTATCTCAGAATTCGACGAAATTCGATAAGGTGACTAGATTTCGCAACACAAGTTCAACGACGAATTGCGTTACCTCATCCGAGGTCTAGAACATGAGTATTTTAAATACGCATTATAGTGACAAATTACCATTTTATCCCTTTTTTGAAAAATTTTAAATTTACCCGAGTTTCACATTCTTCCCCCCTTAAAAGAATTTCGTCCCCAAAATTCACACATACATACACATACAATTACATGCATATGAAATAGTCATTTAATATTAAATGACTATAAAAATGTACCTCCATCCTCGAATAAGAAAGAAAAATTGGTGCGGATAGTGTCCTCCACACCTCGGTGCCGCCACAATACATTCACTAGCCTTACGGTCTTGTCTCGCAAAACCTGTTCTCGGCTATGCATGATACGTACTGGTCCCTCCCGGTGGTCCCATCTGCATCGACAATCAATTCACCCCAATCCACCATATGAATCGGATCTGGAGTATACTTTTGGAGCATGGAGACATGATATACCATATGAACGCCTGCTAGATTTGGTGGTAATGTCAATCGGTAATCAACTGTACCTACCCTATCGAGTATCTCGAAGGGCCCAATATACCTCGGCGATAGCTTTCTCCGCTTTTCGAACCTGACCACTCATCTCTTAGGCATTACCTTCAAGAAGACATGATCTCTCACCTCAAACTCTAGATTAATCCCGCTAGTCTCTAGTGCTCAGCCTTTACTTACTGACACGTGAGACATCTGCTAACAAAATCCCTAACGTGTTTCTTCATCCTACTCTAGTAATACTGGCGACGAAGATCTTGATACATCTTCGTACCATCGAGGTGTACAACAAAAGAGAACAAAGGAACTCCCTAAGGATATCCCTTCTCAGCTCCGTAGACTGGGGAACCATAATCCTTCCCCTATTTCGAAGGCTATCATCCGAGTGAATGGTCCAGCCCTCATCACTTGTCCCTGACCGTACTCGATCCTTGATGGACAATATCTCCGAGTCCTGTCCCTGGGACTCAATCACTCTGCTCAGTAGAGAAGGCGTAGCCACCAAATTTCCCAAAGTACCATGAGCCTGCCCCATGTAGCGTAACTCGAAATGCCCTACAGTGTCGAGTATATGCCATTTCTGAGAAACCACACTAGCCAAAACTCCCTGTGACTTCCGGATGAGTGCGTCAGCCACCACATTTGCCTTACCTGGATGGTAATGCAAAGTGAAGTCATTCCTCTAGAAACTCCATCCATCTGTGTTGCCTCATGTTGAGGTCCTGCTGTGTAAAGATGTACTTCATATTTTTGTGGTCTGAAAACACCTCGAACTGCTCACCATATAGATAGTGGCACCAAGCCTTCAAGGCAAAGACAATGGCCGCCAACTCCTTGTCGTGTGTAGGGTAGTTCTGCTCGTGGTTCTTTAACTGCTGAGAACCTTAAGCTACCACCCTCCTGGACTGTATCAAGACACATCTCAGCCCGTCCTTCGAGGTATCACAATACACTAGGTACCTCTGTCCCATTTCTGGGACTCTCAAGATAAGGGCTGAAGTAAGCCTCCTCTTTAACTTCTAGAATGCCTTCTCGCAAGAATCATTCCACTCGAACTTGACCTCTTTTCGGTCAACCTGGTCATAGGTATAATTAGTCGGGAGAAATCCTTAATAAATCGTCGGTAATACCCTGCCAATCCCAAGAAATTGTGTATCTCGAAGATTGACTTCGACCTCTTCCAATTTATGACTGCCTCAACCTTCTCTGGATCCACAGATACACTCAAAGCCGACACCACATGCCCCAAGAATTTTACCTTAGTAAGCCAAAATTCACACTTATTGAATTTGACATACAACTGGTGGGCTCTCTAGGCTTGTAGAACAATCCTCAAGTGACCCTCATGCTCCTCCTCAGACTTGGAGTAGATCAAAATGTCGTCAACAAAGACTACAATAAATTGATCTAAGTAGGGTTGGAACACCCTATGCATGATATCCATGAATGTCGTCGGGGTATTTGTCAATCCGAATGACTTCACTATGAACTCAAAATGACCATACCGCATTCTAAACGTCGTCTTAGGGATATCCGCCTCCCTAACCCTCAACTGATGGTAATCAGAGCAAAGATCTATCTTGGAGTAGACCCGCGCCCCTCTCAGTTGATCAAACAAATCGTCAATCCTCGGTAAAAGGTATTTATTCTTAATAGTAACCCTATTCAACTGTCAGTAATCTACGCATAGCCAAAGGTTCTTGTCCTTTTTCTTAGCAAATAGCACTGGAGCACCCCAAGGTGAGGTGCTTAGCCTAATAAAGCCCCTGTCCAATAATTCCTGTAATTGGACTTTGAGTTCTTGCAACTCAGTAGGCGCCATTCTATGCGGAGTCATAAAAATAGGAGATGTACCAGAGTGCAACTCAATAGTAAAGTCTACATCCTTATGTGGAGATAATCCTGGTAGTTCATCCGAAAAAATATCCTCATACTCACAAACCACCCGAGGTAGACCCAACTCTTATCTTTCCGCATCCTCTAGTGTAAGGTTTACTAGCCAACCCATCAACTATCCATGCCATCTATAGTCGTACACGGCTTGGGGTAAAACATCGTGCTTATCCCCCTGAAGCATGAAACAAATACCATCAGGTGTGTGGGCAGTGATCCTCTTACGATCACAATCAATGATGACTTGATGTGCCTTCAATCAGTCCATCCCAAGGATGACGTCAAACTCCGACCTGTCCATGACCCTAAGGTCCACGGTGAGTAGAATGCCTGAGATCTCTAACTCATAACCCCGATATATCTAACCAACGCTCACCCTAGCTCGTAGGGGTGAAATCACATACAGTAGCTCTTCCAAGCTGTCAAACTCTAAGCCCAAATCTTTCACGCATGATGTAGCAATAAAGGAATGAGATGCACTAGAATCAAATAACACCCTTGCCCATAAACGAGAGATTAGAAATGTACCCTGAAAAATCGAATGATCTGCAGGCTCAGTTTAAGGTGTGATGGCGTAGACACACCCCTGGGTCCCTGAATTCCTGATTTGTGAGCCCTGGCCTCGACCTTGACCCATGTCTTGGCCCATCTGACCTGCTTACGGGATCCCTGTACATGAAATAGTGGGGCCTTGTGCGGCACCCTAGAATGGATACTGACTTCCTTGGCCCATCGTGGGGTAGCAAGGAGTGTAATGAGACTGTGAATATCCCACTGATGACTGGGACTAAGACGCCCCTAGTCCTGGGATCCTTGCCTCTGAGGACAATCTTGCTTCATATGCCCCAACTAATGGCAATAATAGCAAGTTCGTTGGCCTGTCGGAAAAGGAGGCCTCTAATTTCTCCAGCCTCGTGAGGACTAACCTTGGTCTTGGCCCTGATAGCTGCGTCCCTGCTCCTGATACCTCTGTAGAGCAGTAGTCCTCTGCTTCTTCCCTGCACTAGAAGACGAGGATTGACCCTCCTTCTTCTTGTCTTTACCACCCACTTTTCAGATGTTCCTTGTATCATTAACCTCTCTCTCGATGGTCGTAGCCTTCGTGACCATCGTGTCCAAGTCTTGCAAAAGAATACCCACAATTTTGCCCCAGATGGACAACTTTCGACCATCCTCAAACTTACGTACTTTGGCCATATTTGTGGCCACATAATCGTCGGTAAAACGGGCTAATTCAATGAACTTAACCACGTATTCCATCACCATCATCGTTCCATGCCTCAAGTCTAAGAACTCCCGGGCCTTTGCATGTCGAGTAGCCGCCGGGAAGTACTTACCCATGAAGAGTTCCTTGAACTCTACCCAAGGCATTGCCTCCAAGTTCTTGGAGTTTTTAACCCAATCCCACCATACCTGGGATTCTCCCTCTAGTTGGAATGTAGCTAGTGTTATCTTAGTGGCATCAGAGGTGATCTCCATAGCCCTTAAGATCTTGTCAACCTGCCGGAACCAATGATTAGCTACCATCGGATCCGTCCCTCCTAGAAAGACCGGAGGATTGTGAGCCTTGAACTTCTAGAGGTTACTTGATCAACCTTGACCAAAATTTGCACCAGTCTATGCAATAGTAACAGCTATAGCACTAGCTTGTGCAATAGTAGCAGCCGCAGCACCAATAACCTCTATGAAGGCTTGTTGGTCAATGGCCGGTGGTGGTTGGTTGTTGTTCCGTCCACCCCAAAGTCCCCTTCGTCTAGTTGCCATCTACACACATGTCAAATAGCAATAGAGTAATAACTTAGTATCCCAAAGTAGGGATCAAAATTGAAACGTTGAGAATTCTTCTCATTGTCTGCCTAGTAATGCGTATACCACTCACTACTAGACAATTCTATCATGAACCATCCCGTTCATTTATTTTTCCATGCCCAAGGTTATGTTTTCTAAACACTAGGGTTAGAATGCCTTTCACCATGCATATAATTCACATATCACATAGCACATAGCATGTAGCAAGTTAAAGCACATAACATGAAATGCGTATGGAATGCAATGGTCTAGACTCATGCCCATCAAGCCCTAGATTAATCATATACCTAGGCTCTGATACCAAGCTGTGACAACCCAAAATCTGGGGGTCCGTTGATTACCCATCAACTAGCGAAATGCCCGTGGATACAGAAAAACTCGATAACACAACATTATGCCCCATTTACTGGGGTCCATGATTTAATAAAAATTCGGACAGAGTCTCCCTTATACGGGGAACTCTATCCAAAACCCAACCTATGCATCATAACATAACAAGACCCATCCGAGGTCAAATATTCTACAATGGCCACACCGGGTCCATTTATGAGTAAATATAGACCACACCGGGTCCATTTATCCATACTCATACAAAATATGCAATGCTATATTAAAATTAGTCCATAAAAATCTAATTACAATTCTTTACATACATTACATACCAAAATTAATTTACATGCCTAATTTTACAACAAAAAGGATTAAAAGTCACAAGTTGACTTTTCTTCAACCACCGTCGGCGCATACCCGCACCTGAAATGTTTCCCGTATAGGGTGAGCCACGCCCAGTAGAGTAATTTCGACAGAGGCTACTCCCCACCTAAGTGCAAATACAATGTTCACATTCGACATTTCATATTCACATCAACATTTAAAGTAAGAATATGCAACTCTAGATTGGATTTCACCATGCCATGCTATGAAATGAGATAGAACTCACTCATGCCACCTTAACCCGAGTCCTCACCGACCCCCACAACACAATACAATGTCAATGTGTAATGAATCTGTCTTCGACGAAAATATATCCAATGATCGCTTTGTTTTTAAAATCATGTATTTTATAAATCAAATCATTATTGGATGGTATTCATTAAATGAGTATTTTCTTATAAGTCAAAATCTTGTGTCTTGTTGAGCAACAAATTTTGAATTTTATACTGCCGGTTCTGTATAGCATACTACACTTTTCCAGAATTTCACCACAGGGGAGTGTATAACCACATCGCCGGGTCTTGCACCCGAGGGGGGAATCTACCCCTTCTTGCTATACCCAATACAAGTTTTATTTTTATGCAACATGCGGCTCAGTGGGGTCTTTGATCCCACTTTTCCGAGCCCACCCTTCAATCGCCAAGAATAATGCTTGAATGAACCATGTCCAACACACACTCATGTCTAAGCCCATGAATGGGATGTCTCTTTGCACAATGACACATTGTTCAATATGCTATGAATGACATATGAACAATCTCAACCTATCCATGGTAAGTTATGTTCTAAACATATAGATACCATATTTCTCACTTTGTCAATATAACACACGCATCCATAAATATTGACAATTTTCATAAAACAATTACAAGCATGGTATCATAATATTTATGTCAATAACACACTTAATCACAGAGAAAAAATACAACACATAACAACCCATGTAATAGCCCACATAACAACCCACTTAACGGCCAAAAATAATCCACAAAACAGTCCCTAATCAGAGCACAAAAGAGTCCGTAAAGTGGCCTAAAAATATTCCATGAATGGCCCAAAAAACAGTCTATACAAAGGCCGAAAAACAGTCCGTACAAAGGCCAAAATATAGTTTGTAATTCAGCCCCTTAACAATCCAAAATTCAGCCCCTTAACAACCTCATAAACAACCCAAATTCAGCCCCTTAACAACCCCTAAACCGGCCCTAGAACAGCCCCAAAGGGGAGGATTAAAACCAAAATAGGAAGAACCCTACCTCTTGTAGCGTGGAGGAAATGATAGAACTTCCAAGAACACCAACAATAGCCCAAGAACTTGATTTCTCCAAAATCTTTTCTTTGGATCTTCAATGAAATTCACTTTTCTTGGTACGTAAACGTAGCTCTCGTCACGGTGATTGAATTTAACTCTTAGATCGATGAATTCCGACGGGTGAAACTCCGAGAATCAAAGGAGAAAGCTTGAAGATTGATTTTTTTTCTTCTTCTCTTCTCTCCAAAACGTGTGAGGCTAAACAAATGGAGATATTTCTCCAAAAAATCTTATTTAAGTCACTATTTATTTTATTGGTACTTTAGTCCAATCATGCTTAATTTTTAAAAATATTTATTTTTGGGGACTTCTAAGAAGTCATCCGCTACCGAGTCGTCTCGAACGACGTGTAAAAAGTTTGACTATCTTGGAATTCGATAAAATTTAACAGGGTGACTAGATTTCGCGACATGAGTTCAACTGTGAACTCCGTTTCCTCATCGAAGGTCTAGAACATGAGTATTTTAAATACACATTATAGTGGCAAATTACCATTTTGTCATTTTTTGAAAAAGTTCAAATTTACCCGGGTTTCACACTTCACTTGCCTCACCAAATATGTCAGCAGCTGCGCCATGGGTGTTGCCACTCCGGGGTAGCCACTACCTGCTCCATGGGCACCTCCTGCCACTCTGGCGTGGCCTTTACCCGTAGCCATTGGTGTCGCCTAGCATCACGCGATTAGCCTAAACGCTGCCTTGGGCGCCTCCCTTGGCGCCGCCTTCTCCCATGCCACTCCTCCTTTGGTGCAACCTTCTTCCATGCCATGACCTCCCTTGGCTCAGCTATTTTCCATTGTGCCGTTGAACGGGTCATTGTCATCCCCTCTAATGCCTAGCCTTGCTTAGCGGCGCCCTGGTCCAGCTGTGCCCTAGGTGCCCTGGTCCAGCAATGCCCTTGCCTAACAGCACCCCGCGGCTATGCCCAATGACCCCTACGCTCACCCTTGCCTTGACGCTATTCTCCATGCCCGTTTGCCTTGGCAACTGCCTCCTTGTCCACCTGCACACTTACCTCCTTGCCTGACTAGGCACATCGCCCGAATTGCGTGCCATGCTCATCCAACAGTGCCTTTAATGCCTCCTATCACCCTAAGTTATCTCGTAACCCGCACTGGACACCCAACACCACCAGCTCTATCCTACTGGCTCCCTCTAGCTACCCTCAGCACCCTCTCCATCTTTTTGGAGAGAGCCTCCCAAATCGCCCAAATCTCGGCCCACTCTACCTCTACTCCCACGCAGGCAGTCTCAATCTCCAACTTAGCTGGTCTTTCACAAGTCACCACAAGCTTGACCTATCTCTTCCTCTACTCTTATAAAGGTAGCCTATGTTTTCAACTTAGCGTCTCTCATGAGAATCGCCACTAGTTTGGCCTGACCATGCTCCGCTCTAACGTAAGCAGCCTATGTCTCCAACTTAGCAGCTCTTACGAAAGTCGTTAGAAAGCTTGGCCTAACTCTGCCTCTACTCTCACGTAGGCATCCTCAATCTCCAGCTTAGCGTTTCTCTCACGAGTCGCCACAAGCTCAGCCTAACTTTGAATTTAAATTAAATATTTGAATTAAATATTTTTTTGAATTAAATATCGAGTGAAATTTGAATTAAATATTTTTTTTCACGTTGTTTTGAAAAATTCAGGGCGCGACACACAATGTTAGTGATCTGTGTAATAGACGCACTAAAACCGTTATAATCTGTCGTTTATGCATTTTGATCATGCATTTTGATCAAGAGTTATGGAAGGTTTAGTGCGAAAAAAATAAGGGTAAATTACAATGACATCTCCTATTGATTAGTCTGATTATAGAGACATCCCCTCTATTATCTGAAATAACACTAACCTCCCATGTTAGGTTTTTTCAGGTAACAAGGTTGACGAAAATCATATTTTTACAAATTTACCCTTCACATATTTTTACGAAAATCATATTTTTACAAGCAATGCTATTGAGACATAACTTAGGGACATAATGCATTTTGAACAATTGAGTAATAGTAGAATGCATTTAATACTACTATGGGTCTTATCATTAAATGCATTCCCGATCACTTCATTTGTCATAATGTATTATGTCCCAAAATTATGTCTCAATAGCATCAGTGTATTTAAACATGATCTACTATAACGCCTCAAAAACCCCCGTAGACGGCATTACATTCTAAACACCATTCGCTGCATGAGAGCACTAAATAACTCCATAAATTAGAAAGTTTCATTCATCAATCATTGATATTTTAATAAAATTCAGACAAAGTCTTCTTTGTATGGGGAGCCCTACCCAAAATACAGCCTGTACAATTATACTACAATTGACCTCATAAGGTCCACATATGCATAGCTTTTTACCACATTGGGTCCATTTATCCATCATAAAATATACTTTCATTCACCATATATTATATCCACACTATCATTCCAAAAGAATAGGCCAAGCCATGGCGTTCACATTCCAAAAGAATTACACATAAACTTAGCAGCGGAATAAACAAAATACTAGAATATACATAGTCATAAATACATTCTCTAGTCTAGCACAAAAACAAACTACATCCCTAGATGTCCCACTCGGGATCCAAGTATCCCTCTAAGGAAGCCTCTCCATGCCCCGGCTCGTGAAGACCAAGCTCTTCCTCTGGCACATGATCTGAAAAATTTTTAACTGTAGGAGATGAGCACGAAACTCTGTAGAAAAATCTTTCCAAACCCAAATAAGGTTTCAAAAAACATATAAAAACGGTCGGTCTCATTCCACAAATAAAATATATAGTTTTTGAAATAAAACATGGAAATTTTCAAACAGATCTCAAGTTTAGATAACAACGGTAATTTAAGGAATAAATGGAACCAATACACAATTAATAATACATTCCACCATAAACCGTTTCTCACAAGTTCTTGCGGAATCCCATACTTCCCAAAACTCTTGTAGAAACCGTATCTGATAGAATGAACAATTACTAACAACTACCTTCATATCAACCTTATAAACATGTATCTCCACTATAATCTAAGGCAATCCACATGAATTGACACATTGAGTAATATCTAGGCCCACACACACACAAATCATCGCAAGAATATAAAACTTCGGGAGGGACGTCTACCGACTACATTGTCCCATACTAATGCACCGACAATAACGAATCCAACCCAGACATAGTATACTAATCCCCATACACGGCACCCGTGAGCGAATAGTAGTTTGGTCCTCGCAAGGTACGAACCCCACTACGAGTGGTAGGAAAAAGGCCAACCCACATGGAGCAAGCATAACATCTACCCACCCTACGATATCTAGTCAAAGGCCACCCATAGTCATCCCACATCATAAGAGATACAATGCCAAACCCATTTCCTCCATTTATAAGCATATCCCAAAAATTCCCAATTTAAGCATGTGACATTTTCAATAACCAACTAAGAAAATTGTAAGAGATCACAACAATATAATTGTATTACTCAACACAAAGTACTATAGTTTCTTAATCATTAGTAAAAGAAGAATTTAAGAGGAACATTCATCACTCTCCAAAAAAAACTACGGTTTTAAAGCAAGAGAAAGGATTTCATGGGTATTCAACCCTACTTTCTGTAAAACATGTTAATAATTGCAAGAGAACCAAGAAACCAAGAACCCATAACAAATTCATACTATTAAGAGTCAAAAACATACAAATAAAATAGCTCTAGCCTCAATGTAAATGAATGAAAAAAAATCTCTACCTTGAATCCTTAACTTTGGTGTGAAGAACAAGAATATTTGATCTTGAATCACACTTGAATCTCTTGTATTTCCCTTTCTTTCTTCCTCTCTAATGCTCTCTAGGTTCCAAGAGGAGTGAAGGTGTGAGGGGGTGAGAGAAATGAGGGCAAGTGGGATGAAAATGAGTTTAAAACACCTCAGCCCCGAAAGTCACTGTTCATGGACAGTTTTGGTCTTCTCCTCCGAAATTACGGGTTTGCCACTAAAAATCTCCAATTTAATCCATATGACTACCCTAAGGTTTTTCGACGTTCCAAAATTATTTTTAAATGTTATTTTAACCTAAAAATATTTATTTTTATGATTTATCTCAAAACAAAAGTCAATTTACACCCGAAATATCGAAATTACTATTTTACCCATCCGAACCGGCTATTAATGAAGTTTTGCGTTGTTTGCAAATAAAAAGTGAGAAATGGTGCTTCTTAAAGCCTTTTATACTTATTAGAAGCCTAAATTTATTCATTATTCTTATATTTTTATTTAGGATGCAAATGGAGGCATTAAATGCAAAACGAAGCTAAATGGACTATTTCAACATCGCTTTGTTATCTGGGCATAACTCTCTCATCCGTGCTCCGATTGAGATGATTCAAGATGATATGTAATGATAATAAAGAGATATACAGCTTTCATGTTTTAAGTTTTGAGAGATATTGATTGAATCAAGGTCAAAATCGCGCTTGAAGTTGCAGCCAGTGCACTATCCACGTACATTGTTCACGAGCACTATTCATAGTCTGTTTCATCACTTTTCCATTTCCAATCCATTTCTAAGCCAACAAAATCCATCCCATACATGTTTAACATGGTTTTCCACCTAAAACTTGATACCTATAAGTTCTATTACACCCCATTTCATATATCTACAAATTAAAACCAAGTTCCAACTACTATTTACCCTATTTTCACAATACGAACATTTTTTTTAACTCTCTACTTTTATAATCTACCAATTATATATATCTATATATATATAATGAATGTGTGGGGTTTTACAATCCACCCCCCTTAAAGAATGTTTCGTTCTCAAAACTTAATCGTCGAGTTAGTCTCTCAAATTCTCAATAATTTGAGAGACTAGAATTAAAATACATTCCTTCACTAGAATTCATTTCTCACCTCCATTCTTAATAATTGGATAAGATTGTTCCAACTAATTTATTTTCATGCCTAACTACTAGATCATAATATTTAATTGTGTACTCATCAAATATCACTTCTCTTTTGAATTTCACCAATCATTTCAATCAACCTCATATTTGCTTCTTACATGTAGCTTCTTCATAAGTATATCAAAATAACTCAAATGCAATTCCGCTATTAGGATTACTCATCTATCATATACTAACTTCATGGTGTAACACCAAATTTATTAATGACATCATGGTAAGATTTATCTCAACCCCTGAAAATAGATATAACATTCTTAATG
>CM042184.1:16645419-16675863 GCA_023539305.1 Ilex asprella
TTCATTCTCTTTTCATTGCTTTATTATTGTCCAAACTTGAGATCTCTTTTAAAATGCCCTTGTTTTATTTCAAATGTTATATATATGCTACTTGTGAAATGAGACCGACCGTTTTCTATGTTTTTAAAACCTTGTTTGGATTTGGGAGAAATTTTCTACAGAGCTTCGTGCTCACCCCCTACTGCTAACCTTTTTCAGATTACGTACTTGAGGAGGAGTTAGGTGCCGAGGAGGCCGTCCAGTGGGAGACTCTGATCGACGGGAGTGTGGATCCCGAGGTGGACGCTTAGAGCGACCCCTTTTCTTTTGTTCTAGACTAGGATGTTCTTTTGGAAATTTTGTAGACTAGTTTAGTTTGTATTTCCGCTGCAAGACTGACTTTGATATTCTTGTGGAGATGTAAATGCCATGGGTGGGCATATTCTTTTGGATATTATTGTATATGCCTGAATAGTGAAGTAAATTCTTTTGGATATGAAGTTATGTAGTTGCTCTCATGATTGTAAATGGTCTTTAAATACTAATACTGCCAAGGTGTATTTTGGGGTGTTACAATTCCAACCAATAGGAAGAGTTTCTAAGGCTTGACCTACTGTTAGGAAGCTAGGGACCTACCAGTAGGAAAAGTTTATGTGGCCTTACCTACCGATAGGAAGTTAGAAGGAACCTACTAGGCATTCCCAACCTATTGGTAGGTGGACATCAACCTACAAGTAGAACAACTGTTTGTTTTGGAACCTATCGGTAGGTCATCTTTTTGTTGTGCATGAGCCTACTGCTAGGTCAACACCACTGCATTTTCCCCAATTTCGAACAGCCATAACTTTTGCTATCAAAGTTGGAATTATGTAGATAAGCTTTCGTGATGAGCAATTGTTTGCGATAACAGAGGTATCATGGTATGTAGATATAGCTAACTATTTAGCCACATTTATTATTCATTTCTACTATATCTTGACCGATAAACATAAATTTTTAAGATAGGTATGCAATTTCTTTTGGAAAGATCTATATGTATTCAAATACTGTAAAGATCAGATACCCAATCATGAAATAGGTTAGATTATTTCTTTTTGTCATTCTAAAACTCGTGGTGGACATTTTTCTTCAAAGAAAATTGCTTTTAAAATTTTGAAGTGTGAATTTTACTGGCCTACTCTTTTTAAGGATGTATATTTTTTTGTCTAAATTGTGACCAATGTCAAAGGTTGAAAAATATTTCAAAAAGAAACATGATGTATTTAAACCCTATTTTTATTATTAAAACTTTGTATTGTTGGGGCATCGATTTTATGGGATCATTTCCTCTCTCCTTTGAACATCTGTATATTTTGGTTGCTGTTGATTATGTTTCTAAATGTGTTAAGGTAATTCCTTGTCGGAATAATGATCACTGCACTGTGATCAAATTTTTTTAAAAAAATATTGTTACTAGATTTGGAATTCCTCAAACTATTAGAAGTGATGAGAGTACACATTTTTGTAATAAATCTTTTAAAAAATTAATGAAAAATTATTTGATTTCACACAAAGTATCAGCCGCATATCATCCTCAGACAAGTGAACAAGTTAAATTAACCAATAGGGAGATAAAATATATTTTGAAAAAAAATAGCTAACCCAGATTTCAAATATTGGTCCTTGAGATTAGTTAATGCACTTTGGGCTTACTGCACTGCATATATAACCATTTTGATAATGTCTCTTTATCGGCTGGTTTATAGTAAACTATGTCACTTACCTACGAAATTCAAATATCGAGCATATTGGGCAATCAAAATGATGAATTTTGATATAAACAAAACAAGTGCATCCCGCAAGTTTCAGACTAGTGAATCAGAAGAGTTAAAAAATGAAGCATATGAAATGCAAAAACTGCTAAGGCTAGAATGAAAATTTTTCATATTAAAAATATTGTACGGGAAGTCCTTTGTACCATCTCAAAAAGTCATGTTATACAATTCAAGGCTCCACCTATTTCCTAGTTAGTTAAGGTCTAGGTGGACGGGTCCATACATTGTTAAACAATTTTTTGAACATAGGGAGGTTGAAATTGAAAATCCATTAAGTGGGAATATTTTTAAGTAAATGGTCAAAGACTTAAGCTATATTATGATGGATTTGTTCGAAATATGGATTCCATTTAGCTAATTGAACCAAAGTATGTGTCTTGAGAAGTTATTATTGTGACTGTTTGTATATAGTTGTACTAATTATTTCGTTGTTTGTTTTGCATATTAGGATTTTGCACAACAAATTTGTTTCAATTTCATACCTTATTAGAAATTGTCTTTAAATTTTTGTTTTATGATGTCATACATTGAAGACAATGTTAAATTTAGGTTGGTGGAGGAAACAATCCATAATTGTCTTTATGACTGGTAGACGATAAAAAACTGGATAGTGAGTCTTTTAAAAAAATTTAAAATGGATGAAAAACTCTTTTGGTTTAGTCTTGGTGTGTAATGCACTTTTTCAAAGGATGTACATTCTTTGATCATGGCAAAAACAAAAGTTGTGAGAAGCTAGAAATCTTCAATAGTCAAGCAAAACCTATGTATGGAAGAAGTTCATACGCTAAACTCCAACGAGCAATCGACTCGATGGTTGTGTAACGTTTGGTTGATTAATGCATATGAGAGCGCATGGATTACCTTGAGACACCATTTTAATCCAGTCTAATGCTCACAAAATATTTGCGATGTGAGACTAATTGGTTCAATGATTTACTCAACTTAAAAAATTCTGATTGAAAAATGACCATGGTCAAGAATGTGCAGTTTTAGGATTTTTCTGTACAGGTTATGCATTTTGGTGTGTTATTTTATGTGTTTTAATGTGTTTAATTTTAAACTTTAGAAGGTAAATTAGTATTTTAATGATGATTTGCGTTAAGAATGGAGTTAATTGATGAATTTTGAATTAATATGAAGCTTTATGATTGTAGGAAGTATAACTGAAATTAGAAAACTGTTGCAAATCAGAAAAGTGAACTACTAAACTTCTAGACTGCCTACTTGCCAAAAACAGAAAGCTAGCACAGCCCGGACGGCGGTGACGGCATCCAGATGGTACTTTCGCCTACAAAACTAGCCTATTCACCAACCAAATTAGTTTGCCTTCCCTTGCAGTAGATTTTTCAAAAGCCAATGCGAAATAGACTCTCTTCTCTCCTCAAATATGTCATATCCGTCAGTTTTTCTTCGATTCTCCTCCGATTAAACACTTACCCATCCTATTATATAGACTTTTACCAATTGAAATCTTGGAAAATCCATTTTTCTTCAAGAATTTGAAGATCTTAATTTTGGATCCAAAGAGAAAATCAAGAGCTCGCAAGGATGGTGCATCTTCAAGCAGTCTGAGGCGAGGAATGTCTCCATCATCCCCAACAATGCCACAAGAGGAGGAGAAACACCAGGTTCAAAATCAATTTGATAATCATATGTTCAAGAATATTGAACAACTAATCTGATATGATACCCATTTCTTTATATAAAATTATCATTGCGGAAAGGCCTGTTATCTATGAAGATTTTGAACATATTGGGGTTAGACAAAATTTAGCGCTACGGAGATAGTTGAATTATATGAAAACTGTGGGTGTTGCTTATGAATGCTTGGTGCGTGAATTTTATTGTCATGTTGAAGTAACTAGGCTAAGAAAATTGTTTGCATATGTTAGGAGAATTAAACTTCAAGTTATAGTGTCTACCATTGCTAATCATTTGAACCCTATTCTAAGACACCCTAATCCCCTATAACCTTTTATCACGCTATCTGGTATGTCTAATGTTGGGTTGACTTGATTAGGAATCCGCATTATGAGAGAATTCAATCAATGTTCTAAACCAATATTGTGTCGTGTGTTAGATCGCCTTGACTAGATTCAGTATGGGAGAGCAAGGATTACTGTGACACACCATCTTATTCTAGTCCAATACTTACAAAATATGTGCGACATGAGATTAATTGGTTCACTGATGTATTCAAATTAGAAAATTCTGATTGAAAACTGACCATGATCAAGAATGTGTAGTTTTAGGATTTTTATGTATAACTTATGCATTTTGGTTTGTTATTTTATGTATTCTGGTGTGTTTAATTTTAAATTTTAGAAGGTTGTATTTTTATGTTTAAATTAGTATTTTAATGGTGATTTGTGTTGCGAAGGCAGTTAATTGAGGAATTTTGAATTAATATGTAGTTTTATGATTGCAGGAAGTGTAACTGAAATCAAGAAACCTATTATAAATCAGGAAGGTGAACTGCCACACTGCTTGCTTGCCAGAAACAAAAATCCAACACCATCCGGACGATGGTGGTGGAATCTGGACGTTACTAGCTTCGATAAAACCAGCCTGCTCACGAACCAGATTAGTTTGCCTTCCTTTGCAGCAGATTTTTCAAAAACAAGAGAACCAAGCTGCCTTTTCTCCTCAGATTTGTCTTACCTATAATTTTTTCTTTGATTCTGCTCCGATTAAACACTTACCCATCCTATTATATAGATTTTTACCAATTGAAATCTTGGAAAATCCATTTTTATTCAAGAAATTCAAGATCTTCATTATGGATCCAAGGAGGACATCAAGAGCTCGCAAGGATGGTGCATCTTCAAGCCGTCCGAGACGAGGAGTCTCGTCACTGGCCCCAGCAATGCCTCAAGTGGAGGAGTAACCTCAGGTTCAAAATCAATTTGATAATGATATGTTCGAGAATATTGAGCAACAAATCTGGTATGATACCCATTTTTTATTTAAAACTATCATTACGGAAAGACCTGTTATCGATGAAGATTTTGAACACATTGAGGTTAGACAGAATTTAATGGCACAGGGATGGTTGAATAATATAAAAACTGTGGATGTTTCTTATGAATGTTTGGTGCGTGAATTTTTTTGTAATGCTGAAGTGACTGGAACAAGAAAATTGCTTGCATATGTTAAGAGAATTAAATTTCAAGTTACAGTGTCTACTGTTGTTGATCATTTGAACCCTATTATGAGAACTCTAATCCTCAATACACTTTTACCATGCTACCTGGTATGTATATTGTTGGGATTGAGTTGATTGGGTATCCTGATTATGTTTGGAGTAGGCCCAACAAATACATTAAGTAGGGAGACTTAACTGATAAATATTGAATTTTGAAACTAATTAATGTGAATCATTTGCTGCCCAAATCCTAGAAAAATAAAGTCTTCACTGAGAAAGCATATTTTTGTACCCTTTTGAAATGAGAAATACTATTGACCTGCCAACTCTGATTATGGATCAAATGATACTGACAGTAGAAAATAAAAACCCTCACTTCCTTTTTCTATTTTAGTATCTAATTTGTATAGACATAAGGGAGTGATATCAGATTCATCATGGCCTACTGTGAAGCATCTGGCATCGCTAGACAAGATTTCTTTGAAAAAAAGCCATGGAATCTAGGCAGAGGGACAACAAGAAATACCACCCGAGCCACAAGCAGACCAGTTTGTAGGAGGTGTAAATTTCTAGCCACCTGAAGAGCCACAACAACAGCAGGAGGAGTAGCAGTCGTATATCCCAATGAATGATTGGACTAACAGACAAATTTTGTTGGGTCTCAAGAGGAGGATAACTCAGTTTGATCAGAGAATGACCCAGTATAAGGAGAACCATAGAGAGATCCGTAGGTTACTTGGAAAGAGATATAGTGATCGCCTATCATTGTTATCCAATCAGCCAGAGTCCCCTGCATTTTTCTAACTTTCACTCTCCACATTTCTTAGACTTTTTGTTTACTTTCCAGTTCATTAACTGTATTTTATTAAGTACTTTGGATATTTTGAATTTACTTTTATGCTTTGGATGGTTGTCTAATTTTAGTAAATTCGATTACTTTGTGATTATTTAATCTGTTTTGCTAGATAATTAGTTCATATGATTCATGGTAGGATTACATTGTCATTCCGTTGGTTTGTAGGTAAAACGCTAACCAAATCACAGAGAATTTTCGTACTCTATTTGTAAAGCTTACATATATAGTGGAGATGTCAAACCCTTTGTAGATTTTGAACTTATCCTCCTTGGAGAGATTTTAAACACTTACTCAAGTAAGAATTTCAGTTTAGCGTAATATTTATTTGAATATTCTCATTAATTTTGTTTGACTGACACTAATTGAATTACATGTTGTAGTCTCCTTTAAAATTCTTATGAGAATCATTTATGTGTATGAGTTCTAAAAAATGATCGTAGGCCATTTGCAATCTTATTTTGAGCCTTGACCATTTCTTTTGCAAAACTATATCTCTATTAAGCCATGATTGAGCCTAAATAATTTTTTTTTTCTTAATTTCATATGTTAACCGAGCCCAAGAAAATATATCTATCTAACCCTTGCTATCTAATTTTTTTGCACCCTTTCTTAAAGAAGGCATTATATGGGGGAAAAAATGGAGAAATATGGTGGGAAAGAAAGAAAAGAAAATGAAAGAATGTGTGAGAAGAAAATGAAAAATGATAAATGATAAAAGAAAGTTTTGCAAAGAAAAGAACGACCATGTAATAAACCGGAGATTGAAAAAATAGAAAAGGGAAAATTTGATGTTGTTTCTATAAAAGTTTGGAAAGTTAAAGAGAGATGTGAGCTACCAGAAATGAAAAGGATAGCTTTTGAATCTCTTAGATGTTGTTTCTTAATCCCACACCCTTGGCCATGATATAACCCTAATAAAGTCCTTTTTGATTCCAGAAGTCATGCATATGTATCATTTTCAACTATTCAATATATGGGAGAGCGTTGATAATTTTATTTGATGAAGTGTTGATATTCTTTCATGAGATTATGCAAAATTCTAGTCTTATTCAAATAACCTTCTTTTGGAATATTACATGTGTTATTACTTTGTTTTGATTTTAATGAGTGATAGTCACTAAAACTTGAGTGTGTTCGTTGTTGAATGATTTCCAAGAAAGGATTGACGTTGAAGCTAATTTTCGTACAGCTTAGCAAATGGGTTGTGATATTTCTTAAGTGTTTTTGAAATAAAATAAATTCACACACACAAGTTTTGCTGAAAATATACTAAATAGGATTACAAATGTTATGTGTTACTCTTAGAGTGATAAGGAAGGGGAGATATTTTGGCATAGGGATGGATGGAATGATGATTTAATTTTATATGTGAAAAATATTGATTATTTTAGCTTAACTGCTGAAGTTTGTAGGTACCTTCACTGGAAACATTCACGAGACAAAACTCATCCACTAGGGATCACCTAAGGATTTAACGGCTTGTTGCATAGGTAAAATGCAATCATGAAATTTACGAAAGTGATTGTATTTACTTTACTTTTTTATATTACTAGGGACTACTAATGTTCAGTTGGGGGTGTGATTAACCCTAAAATGTGTGTAAATGAATTAAAGTTTTAAGTTTAATTATGTGCATTTACTGTTTAAAGTGGATTAATTGAGATAATATTATGATTAATGTTTGAGTTATATGTTTTGTAGGGTTTAATATGGAATTATGAAAACTTGGAGGGTTAAAGTACAAAAGATGAACAAAGGAGGGAGGAAAAGGAAGCATCAACAATTGTGTACCATCTAGATGGTCCAACCACCATCCTAATGGTGGCAAGTCACTGGACATCAGCAAAGGAAGCCGAAGGAGCAAGATCCAAAGGATGAGCACCGTCTGGACAATGGTGGTGGCATTTGGATGGTGGCCTTAACTGCCTTACTTCCTCATTTTCCCCCATTGGTCCATTGATGCCACACTTCTCTCCTGTTGGTTGCCATGGGCATCTGCCACCTTAAGCCTTTATTAGAGCCTATAAATAGGCATGCACAAGCTATTTTGAAGCATGATCTTCCACCCTTTGGAGAGCTAAATTCCTACAAAAAAAATATGCTACCCTAAACACCCCTAGCCAAAATTCTCTTCTTCTATAGTTCTTTGTATTCCTTTTTACTTGGAGGGTTGAACCTCTCTCACTTTTTTGCCATTATTTGGTAGTGAATAGTAGGGGTGCTTCAACTATTCCTTGGGAAAGGATTCTTTGCATTTTGTTTTGTAATCGTGTAGTATTGTAATGGGATTCAATTATCCTTTTTGCTTGTCTATAGCAATGGAGAGTAAATAGTCATTTTATACATTTTAGTGAAGGGTAAAGGCATGTGTAATATTGTTTGCATAATGGAAATTCAGATATTTTATCTATGTCTTAATGTTTATACCTCCCTTAAGTGATGGATGTTTTTTATTTCTGTTAAGTATCGTATTATTATATGATCATGGTTACGAGTACTGATCTAAACTTATTGCTATATACCATTTCATCTATATATTATTGTGTACTTCATGCAAGATACAATGATGCATGTAGTTTGGATTTATGTAACAGTCGGTAGATTAGTTATAGATGGGTTAAGTCTTGTTATAGTCAATACTTTTGATTCAATGCATAAATTGGAACTTTGTCTTCATTGAATCATAGACATGCTGATCAATTAGTTATAATAAACCTTTTGAATGGTTCAGCTTCGGGTTTACTAGGGTTAATTGATTGTTTTAAGGTGCATAGACCTTCCGGCTAACTCAATTGTTTATGTGATATGGTTCAACTTACACATTAAACCTATCGGTTAACTTTCCAATAATATAGGGGCTAATTGATGTAAGGTAGCATTTTCATAATCTCAAGCAATAAAATGCACATTGGATCCTTAAACTAAAAAGTAGCATTTTTCAATTGTTGTAATCAAAAGTTTAGTTTAAATATTTACTTATAAGTTCTAAGTTCACATCACAAGCTGAGTGTAATGTACACTACGCATACGTCAATATTAACTTTTTTATTTTGAGTTTCAATCGATAACTTCCTGTGGATTTAACCTCGGACTTAATTGAGTAATTCTACAGCTTGACCACTTATACTTGGGTGTATGATTAAGATCAAGTTAGTTCAATGCTACTTTTTATTGCAAATCTCTCCTCGTGAGTCCCACCAAAGTTATAAGTAGCTTAACTTCGACATTTTCACCTCAATAAATTGTCTAGGCCCTTAAAACAATCTTCTCTCCTAAGATACTTGAAATGCACACTTCAAAGTTGGTTTTTATGAACTCCAAGCTAGATCTCCTTCTTCAATGTGTGAGGTTGAATATAAGAATCAAAATGGATGACAATTGGGGATTTAGAGTTATTCTAAGCTCTCAAGATTTTTAAAAGGTAGAATTTAGGCTTTCCAGAGGTTTATCCTACATGGGAAGGCTTTCCATTTATATAAGTCCAATATTATGTTTGTATTGGAGTCCAAGTAAACATAAATTCGTGAACAAATGCTTAAGTCGTCAGTGAGTGTTGAAAGGGTGATTGTCACTCGACTGAAAAACCGATTCAAACCAAATCAGTTGAGCAAAAATCACATGAGCCATCCTAGTACCGCTCAAGCAGCCATAGGGTGGTCTCCATTGCCCAACTCATTAGCCTTCTTAAATTTTATCCCTACGTGTTTAGAGACCATTCTAGCCGAAGGCAAGTGAGCAGAGGGCATTCCTTACTGGTTTTAAAGCTAAAATCAAATCAAAAACTTGACCTATTGAGCAATAAGGGTGTTGCTCAAATAAGATCGAATCCATGAACTATCCTATGTTTTTCAAAACACCTTTCGAGGTTTAGAAAAAAAATCATGAAATTCTAAGAGCCATTCATAGATGTTCCTAATTCCAAATTTGTTATCCTAATAACATAAGTCTATAACGAAACCAAGGGTTTAGAAAGCTTTAGGTCATTACCAGATTTGAAGGTACATTGTAGATCTCTCGTTTTGTCTTTCTAGCTTGAACTTCATCATTCCTTGTCACTTTCGAATCTTGGTCTTTGAAGCATCATAACTAAGGAATTAGGTTGAGATTTACGATAAGACTTCACAAAATTAGCCAATTACAATCAATTTCCTAATATCATTTGATTAAATACATGAGCATTTATAATATATGTTGAGCGCCCATTGTCTATTAGGACCCTTCAAACAATGAGATTCAATGGCACCATTGTGATAATCAAAGGTCATCATGAGGAAAGTGTACCCGCCTAAGGTCTTCATAAATAAAAGTAATTGGTTGCTTACTTTTAATATCTTGTTTGGGTGCACCAAGCTCACCTCCTATGATCCGAGGTCTGTGTGAGCTCGACGTACATAAGCCCGATGCACAAAGTTGCTTTCTCCACTGGCTATAAATTCTCCAAAAATCACCTTTACCTCCCCTAATGGTTGTTGGTGTTCTTGGTCTTTCGGTCTCAATTACCAAGGTGAGGAGCTCTATCTTCCCTTCTGGTTTTCTCCACAAACTTCCCTAGGTAGCCTTTCTTCATCAAATCTTCTATTTGGTCCTCTAGAGTACGTAGTTATCTGAATCGTGACCATTATGTTGATGGAGATGACAATACTTATCTCTACCCCTTTTGTGAGGTGTTTTCCATAACCTAACCAACCATTTCAGGATGTGATCATCTTATACTTAATAGAGAATATGGTACACTGTAATGTTTAATATGGTATATCATTGGAACTTGCCGAGCTGAAACCTTAGACCTAGTATTTCTCTTGTTGTTATTCGGTCAATTTGACCTTTCTTGGAGCCAGAGTCTCTGCCTGGTTGCTTAGCTTAGTCCTTTCTCTTCCTCTGGATTGGGGGGAGGGGGTCCTCTCCTCCCTTTCTAGCATTTAGGACATCCTCCGCATTTATATAGTTCTAATATCTTGAGAGGATATTTTTCATACTTGTAAGAGGAGCTTTTGACAATGAAAACAGAAACCGAGATGGTTAGAGACCACCCATAAAGGAAGCCAAAGTTACCTTATGATCTATGTTCTCAATTTGTAGTGACTCTTCAGTGGAACAACTACGTATTCATGAAACATTTCTTTTTTTCCCTATTTAAGGTTCAATAGGTAGGTTGTTGGCTTTCTATGAGTTTGTCCTCCTATAAAGTGCAATAAGAAGGATGTACTTGGTTTTATAAAGGAATCAATGGAACCTAATGGGAATTTATTGAACCATAAACGAACAATTCCTTTTAGCATGGTGGGGAAAAGATAACATATGATCAGATCTGGGATATTATGTAGGACCAGATTTTTAGGTCTTTGAATGGTCTGGTGAGTCTTTTTTACTATCAAAACTGTCTGTTACATGCAGTTTGAACTTCGCATGTAAGGGATAGTGAGTAACATAACATCGTGAGAGAAATGGGACTTCAACTGTTGAGCCAAAGTCTCCACTATTTCTGGGACTTTGGATTTTACTATGTTAAGGACATATCCAATGCAATCATTTATTTCCTTGAACTTTTAGTCTAGTGACTTATTATCCTTCTGGTGATGAGAAGTCTAGTTGTGGATATTCTCGTCTCCCCTTTCTCCTACCGAATTTTGCGAGTGCCCATCCAATGAGATGGATGGTTTGGATATTGGGCAATGAGCATTTTCATAATTTGTTGGGTTTGTTGTGTTGATCATTCCATCATTTGGTTTATCTTGTCATAATTTTGCTCTAGAATGCTCTTAATCTTACTAGCTTTGGAGCTCGACTAATCCACTCTTAAAGGAGTCTCTTGCTCCTGGGGAATATACTGATAATAGGGGATTTTACAGAGAGTATTTGAGTGAGGCTACCATTTCTTGTTATTACTTCTGGGGTGCATGTCCCCTATTTATAGTAGATCTTGAGCTTCACTTGATCTTCAACGAGATCCTTATTTTTCAATGTAACAGTTTCTTTTATTCGACAATAACTACGGTGAGTTATGAAGGAGTTACGAACCTTCTGCCTGGATAAGAGACTGTCGTTATCGTGATGATGCTCGGTGGAAGCCAACTATTTTCTATGCTGCCTTCCCTGAGATACAGATGCAAGGAGCTCGAGGTCTAAAGCCGAGATCTATAGGCAACTTAAATGAACTGAGCTTCTGACCTAAGAGAACATGACTTGCATTACCAAGCTCAGCCTTTGACATATTTGTGGTACCATCAGTTGTCGTTATAGTCCCTGGTCAAACAATGTAGTATGAGCTGGGACTGAGCTTTGTCTTGGGTGAGTGAGGTTGCCTTGGATCGACCTTTAGGTGAACATGATGGGACGTTTTTCGACTATTATGGTGAACGTGCACTCATTTCCTTCTCGTTTCTCGTGCATGTCCTTCATCTTAAGGCACCACATGTTCGTCCGTATAATTAGCTTTAAATACATCATTAGATAAAACTGCCTCCTCCGTTGTTTTGAAATCTCTTTGTCTTCTTTCTTTCCAAAATTTTCTTTCTTTCCTCTCAATTTTATCTTCCCCAATTCACTGGAGACCTAGGGTTTTGCAGGAAATTTCCCAAATTTACTCTAGAGGTTCTACGAAGCCGACTTAATTCATTCCTTGGATTTATCATGGGTTCCTGATTTGTCTGTCATTCTCAGCTAGGTACGTCATTTGCTCTGCTCCTTTCCCTCTTTTTAAGCTTCCATTCATTTTGGATCCCTCAAATTTGAGGTGGTGGTTTAACTTCTGGACTTTTTGCTTCTGTTATTTTAAGAATCGAGGTCGTTCCTTATCCTTACTTCCTATTTTCTTGGACCCTTATTTTACTGTAAGAATTTTTCTCTTTGGTTATTGGTGTCTCGATCGTTTGGCTCTCAAGGATTGCCGTATTCGTGTTCCCTCCCTCTATACCTCTTTCGATCTTCCTTTCTCCTATCCAACCATGTATGTTTCATCTGAAGCCACTGCTTCGTCCATCTCCCTTGCCATAGGTGAGCGATGTTAGGGACATAGTGGTCGCCCCCCAAGCCTCAGACCTCATGGGGTTCAGCGAGGTTACCCTTCCCTTTCAAGTGTCATTTTAGCTTGATTTGGTTTTCCAAGGGGTATGCAATACTGGTCTCCCAATATGGACATTTGGTATGACACCCAAATCCCAAAGAAAGTTTATTTTTTCATCGCTTCTTTCAAGAATGGTCTTCGGTTTCCTATGCATCCCTTCGTTAAGAGCGTTCTCCAACATTTCAATGTCAGTCCTGCTCAGCTCTCTCCCAATTTTTGGGGTGTTCTGGTGGGCCTTCTATATTTTTTCAAGATGAACGAGTTGGGTGTCCCCATGGTATGCTTGCTCATGAAGTTCTTTAATGTCAATGTTACCCCTTCTGATGACTTCGTATATATTGCCAAACAGGTGAAGACTTAAATTCTAATCACCGACCTCTCAGCTCCCACAAGGGGTGGAAGAAGCTCTTTTTCTTCGTGTCTAGGAGAAAATGGGAGTATAATCCTAGAGATGCAGTTGATACACTCCATGCCCTCGAGCTTGGTTTACCCCTAATAATTTGGGTAAGTCTTGTTTGGGAGAGCATGGCCTAGCCTTACAACCTGGGGTTTTATTCTGTTGACTTTGTCTCTATTATTACTTTTCAGGTATTCGACCTAATCTTAGTGCTGAGGATTGGATAGTCTTGTTGAGCTTAGATAGTTGTCAACCAGAGAAATATTCTAAGCTTCTCAAACCTGCGATGCTTACTCAGTTTGGATTTAGTCCCCCCGAAGTGAGAGTTGAGACACCATTCCCATATCTGTGATTGGTGTTGAAGATTCAGTTGGTAAGACTCATTCTCCCTCACTTCTAGTTCTTTCTTCTTTCTCCTTCCTTTTTTTTTTATAACCAGCTTACTCCGATTCCTCAAGTTCAAGCTCAATGGCTCCTGATGCTAAAAGTATAAGGGCTAAGGTGGCCGATCTTAGGAAGGGTAGTTCTGGGGGAAAGTGCAAGGCCGAGGTCGGCCTTGGGGGAGATCCAGGCTCTATTCAAAAAGCACCTAGAGTGAGCTCATCTTCTCTTCACCCTTCCTAGGCAATCTTTTCTCATCAACCGGCTTCTTAGAAGACTTCTTCGTTGGTACAAATTACAATGGTCTTTGCGTCTCAAGGGATCTCTCTTCCTTTGATGACCATAGCAATGTTTTCTCTTCCCTTTGTGGGGTTCTCTGGAAAAAATGGGACCTCATCTTCTCCTTCATCAACATAGGTTGCTAGGGCTCTTGAAGTTCCTCTCCTCTAGGAGACTTTTCCTTCCTGGCCTGTCGAGAAGGCTCTTTTCTTGTTTGTGGAGAGTTTTTTAGGAAAGGAAACTAAAGTCAAGGGTTCACTTATTAGGAACGTGAACCTTGTTACTGAGGCCATTGCATCTGTCATCCCTGAGTCAGATATCCAAGAGGTCTTGAGTCACTTTGTCCACCTCTACTACCACCGCTTTGTATGGAGTAGCTTCAGTAAGTTCTGATTCCCTTAAGTTCTATTTTTTCTTTGAGTTGATGGTTTTTTTTACCTTAGCTTTTTACTTTTTTAGCTGGATAATCATGTGAATGCCCTGGTAAATAGAGTATGAGCCTTGGAAAGTGCTGCTGAGGTTTCGCAGAAATCCTCCAAAGCCTTTGAGCTCAAGGTCACTGACCTAGCCTTCACCAATGAGGACCTTAAGACTCAAGTAAACGATCTAAAGGCTTAGGTTAAGAATCTGACCTCAGCAAACAAAGGCTTGGAGGTTGAAGGCGAAGAATGATAGCCTGCTTCAGGTACGGAAGGATGCCTTCAAGGATTATGAATCCCTTCAATCGATGAAGAACTAGTACAGTATGGTGGTTGTTTGATAAAGGAGATCGAAAGAAGGATGCCAAGATTACAAAGCTCAAAGATGAGGCTATGACGAACTGGGTTATAGGGTACTTTGCTTTTCAGGAGTAGGCTATGGACCAGTATCCAAATTAGGACTTTGACTTTGACCCTCCTCTGGACAAGGAGAAGAACATGTTAACTGCTGATAGGGAGGCAAATGTTCCATCTTCTATTGTTCCCCCTGTTGGTGATGGTGTTGAAGATTCTGTTGAATCTGAAGCTCAAACTCATGGGCAAGTTGTTTTTGAGGAAGAGGTGGGAAATTCTGAAGTTATTTTGCCCTTAACTGAAGTCAAAGTTCTTGCTTCTGTTCATATTGAGGCCCCTTCTAACTTTTCTCCAGTTGTTTCTTCTGCCCTCGCTCCTTAAGACCATAACTGATCATGTTTGCTCTTTCCCCTCTGACTTGTACTTTGTTCCTTCCCCTTTACCCCTTACTTCAAGGAGAACTTTGTTTTTCTGGAAGTGAATTTGTTTTTGTCAAGTGTGAGGTCTGTCATCAGTCTGAAAAACTTAGTTGTTCGTTAAGAGCTTTTAGGTGTGCTAAAGGGCTCATTTCAGTGAACTGAGAAGCTTATCTTGGTATCTTTGAGTTGAGGTGCTTATTGCTAGTCTATAAGCAGAAGAGCTTGTCATTTATTTATGAGTTGAAGAGCTCATCATTATTTACAAGCTAGAGAGCTCATAGTTATTTACAAGCTAGAGAGCTCATAGTTTATTTATGAGCTAGAGAGCTCATCATTTATTTATAAGTTGAAGAGCTTATCATTAATTCATGAGCTGGGGAGCTCATCATTTATTTATGAGCTAAAAAGATCATCGTTTATGAGCTGAAGATCCCATCGATTATTTATGAGCTCAATAGCTCATCGTTTATTTATAAGTTAGAGAGCTTATCGCATATTTATGAGCAGAGAGCTCATCATTTATTTATGAACTAGAGAGCTCATCGTTTATTTATGAGCTTAAGAGCTCAACGTTTGTTTATGAGCTGAAGAGCTCATTGTGTATTTATGAGCTGAAAAACTCAACGTTTATTTATAAGTTGAAAAGCTCATTGTTTGTTTATGAGCTGAGGAGCTCATCGTTTAATCATGCTATTAAAGAACAACGATCGAGCTGAATCTTCATTGTTTTATTGCTGATGAACTTGTTACAAGTATCTTGGTTATTGAAAGAATCTTTTCAAATGGTTAGCATTCCAAGAGTGAGGCAATGTTTTTCCTTCCTCCATTTGTAGCTTGTAATTCTCATGTCTGTTCACTTTGGATATGATGTACGAACTTTCCCAATTGGGTCCTAGTTTTCCATGATTGGGTTCCTTTCCTGCAGAGAGGAATTTCTTGAGGACCAGATCTTCTACTTTGAAACTCCTATGTCTGACTCTTCTGTTGTAATATCTAGCTGTCTTTCTCTAATAACCCAAAATGTGCTGCAAGACTCTGTCCCTCTTTTCATCTAAGAGATCGAGGTTAATCAGAAGCGACTCATCGTTATGCTCTAGGTTGAAGAGCTTTGTTCTTGGAGATGAGATGTCCATCTCCACAGGAGCAACTACTTCAGTCCAGTAAGACAAGGCGAATGGCGTCTCTTGAGTTGCCGACCTGGCTGTGGTTCTATAAGTCCATAATGCTTCGAAAGATATTCCACCCATCGTCATGTTAAGGCCTCGAGTTTGGTGAGCTATTTTTATAGTTCGTATAGTTACCTCTGGTTGTCCATTTGATTGAGAATGAGCTGGAGCTGAGAAGTAGTTTTTTATCCCAAGTTTGGCACAAAATCTTTTGAATCTAGGATTGCCAAATTGCTTCCCATTGTCTGAGATTATTACCCTGGGTATTCCAAACCTACAAATTATGGATTTCTTGGTGAGGTTCTGGACCCTCTACTTTGTAATTTTTGCAAGAGGCTCTATCTTAACCCATTTGGTGACATAGTCTATCCCAATTATAGCAAATTTACATTGTCTAGCACTAGTAGGAAGAGGTCTAAGTATGTCTAATCCCCACTATTGGAATGGCCATGGACTAACCACCAAGGTGAGGAGCTTTGGTGGACAGTGTAGGACATTGGCATACAATTGGTAGGTCTTGCACCTTCTGACCAATTCTGCTGCGTCTTTGAGCAAGGTGGGCCAAAAATATCCTTGTCTTAGAGTTTTACTTGTCAAAGCTCGAGCTCCGATGTGGTTGTCGCAGATGCTTTCGTGGATTTTCCTTAGGATGTAGTCAGCTTCTTCATCCCCTGTACACCTTAGGAATGATGTCGAGAAACCCCCTTGCACAAGTTTCCTTTTAGGAGGGTGAATCTAGACGACTTGACTCTTAGCTTTGTGGTTTCTTTGGAATCAGCTAGTAAGGTTCCATTCTATAGGTATCCCCTAATTGGATCCATCCAGGTTAGCTAGACCTGTACAGGGAACACTTTTTCATCCTTAATGCTCACTGATGGTTCAACTAGGTACTCAACTAGAATTAGTCTATCTAGGTTCTCTTGAGAGGTTGTGGCTAACCTTGCTAAGGCGCCAGCTCGAGAATTTTCAGCTTTGGGGACATGCACGACTTTAACTTGCACAAATTTCTTCATTAGCTCTTGTACCTTCCTTAGGTATAGAATCATTCTCTCTCCATTAGCTTTATACATTTCCTCAATCTGTTTTACCACTACTTAGGAGTCGCTATAGATTATGAGCTGATCTGCCTCCATGGAATGTGCCATGTTGAGCCCAGGAATGGCAACTTCGTATTTAACTTCGTTGTTTGAAGTCTTGAATCTGAATGTGAGTGCATATTCGATATCTATTCCATCGGGGGAGGTCAGGATCAACTCAGCACCGATGCCTTAGGCATTTATAGCTCTATATACTGAAAGTTTCCATGTTGGGAGGTTGGGAACCAACTGAGTAGCCTCTATGGATGCTTCAGGAACTGTTATGAATTCTACAATGAAATCTATCAGTATTTGGCCTTTGATTGTGGTCCTGGTTTTGTATCTGATATTGAACTTATTGAGCTCTATCACCCATTTGACCAGCCTCTTTAATGACCTTAGTTTGGGCAACACCTGCTTCATTAGTTGGTTTGTAAGGACCTCAATCGTATGAGCGTAGAAATAAGGTGTGAGCCTTCTTGTTGCTTTGACCAGAGCTAAGACTAGTTTTTCCTTCTTCGGATATCTCTCATTTGCCCTCCTCGAAGCTCTACTACAGTAGTAGACTGGTTACTGAGCTTTGTCTCGTTCTCTAACGAATGATGCGCTAGTTGAGAAATCTAAGACGATAGTGTATAGGCTGAGCACCTCTCCCTCTCTAGGGCTCACAAGGATTGGGGGAGACTTAAGGTAGTCCTTGAGAGCTTTGAACACATCATCGCATTGTGCATCCCATTGGAACGTTTCAAGATTTGAAAGAAGGGTTGGCACTTGACGCGCGACTTAAGACTGTTATCCTCCCTATTAGTCGTTGAACCTCTCTTTATGTTTGAGGGTAATTGAATGTCTATTACAGCTCTGACTTTTTAGTGTGTTAGCCTCTATTCCTCAGCTATTGATTATAAAACCTAGGAATTTTTTGTTAGAGACCTAAAGGTTCATTTGGCTGGGTTGAGCTTCATCTGGTATTTCTTAAGGATCTAGAAAGATTTTTCAAGGTGTCTGATATGAAGCTTAGCTTTCAATGACTTTACCAGCATGTCATCGATGTACACCTCTATTGACGTCCCGATCTATTTCTGGAACATTCGGTTCACCAGACGCTAGTAAGTGGCTCCAGCTTTCTTCAGCCCAAATGGCATAACCTGGTAATAGTATGTCCCCTACTCAGCTACAAGGGACGTCTTCTCTTGGTTGCTGGAATCCATCCTGATCTGGTTATATCCTGAAAAACATCCATGAAGCTGAGCAGTTCATGTCCAGCTGTGGCATTCACGATCAAGTCAATCCGAGGTAAGGGCTATCCTTTGAGCAGGCTCGATTTAGGTTAGTAAAATCGTTGTAGAGACGTCACTTTCCATTGATGTTCTTTACAAGGACCACATTGACCAATCAGGTCCGATAATCTACCTCTCCGATGGCCTTGGCATGGAGGAGCTTGGAGACCTCCTCGTTTATTGCTTTCTGACATTCTGGGGCAAAACTTTTTTGTTTCTACTAGATAGACTTGAAGGTTGGATTCATACTGAGCTTGTGTGCGATGATTGAGGGATCAAATCCCTGCTCATCCTCCAATTTCCATACGAATACCTCCAAATTCATCTTAAGAAATTGTATAAGGAGGTATTTGACTTCTTTGAGCAGTTTCGCTCCCACATACACCAAATGTTCTGGTTCTTCATCAAGTTGAATAAGCTCTAGCTCTTCTGAAGGCATAGGTCTTGTTTCCAGTTCATCTCTCGTGTCGAGCTCATCCAGATATATGGCCTCGACCTCCTTTTTTTTCATAGACTCCATGTAGTACTCTCGTGTTACTTACTGGTGATGTAAATCGTATTAAGGAAGAATTAGGGATGAGAAGGGAAGAAGAAGGGGATGAGAATTGAGAGAGAATTTGAAGAAGAAGGATTCAATATCAATAATCAATAATAACCAAAAGAAGTCTCCAACAAATATGGATCCCCTATATATATATGGAGTTCACAAATCCTATACATATAAGGAGATCACAAACCCTAAAATAAATAAATAATCAAAATGAAAACTAAGTCCCTGAAAAATAAAATGAGAAATAACTCCTAATTCGATTCTGAAATATAATTCGATTCCTATCATTTCCCCCCAGCTAAAAAGAACTCGCCTTCGGAGAGATACGATCATGATAATGCTCTAGAAGATCAGGGTTAAGGCGACGAAACTCCTCCTCAGTAATCCATGAATCATCAGTCTCTGGACGATCTCTCAATCGAACAAGATAACAACAATATCCTCCATCCAAGGAACAATCTGATCATCAAATACATCTGCAATCTAGTCATGCAATTGTGGTAGAAACGGTGGAAGAATAGGAATTGTATGTGACATTGATGACGAAGAAACTCTACCTGTAGGAACACCTGTTGGCAACATAAGAGGCTCAAAAGTACCATGATAAGGAAACAAGTCATCGGCATTGAAAATAGGACTAATACTCATATTCCAAGATAAGTGTTTGATGAAATTTCTTGTCGTTTCCTAACCTCTAAAATTATCCCTTAAAATGTGTAGTGTATGGATGAAGGGGAGTGTCCTCTCTCTTGGGATAGTGTCAAAAGAAAGGGCAAGGAAATGAGGGAAATGAAATTTAAAAAATGAAAAATTTGTGAATAAAAGTGCTCCCCAAGCGCAAGGACTCTTTTGCTTGTCGTGTTTTACTTGAAAAGTATTCCAAGGTCATCTTCTCAGAGAAAGAAAGTTCAAGTTTATGAAGGTAATTTTGTGAACAAAAGAAAAAGGAAAAAGTGTAAAATCTTTTGTTTGAGTTTTGGTGTTTGAAGTTTATAAATGAAAATGCAAGAAAACAAGTGTTGCTAATCCAAAAGGTTCACTTCAATGAGAATGCTCAATCAACTCGAAACTTTCCTCCGAGGGTTTATAGATAAACGATTGATACGTGGAAAGCTAGAGACGAGATGGTGAGGATCCAAGCATAAACCGTGATCAGACCTACCAAATATCAAAGACTCACCACCACATCCACTCTCAACACAGTCAAACCGAACTATCGTACACAGAGAGAGCAAAGAAAATGAGTTGAAATGGTTAGAAGGTCTCCATTGGATTAGCCAACTTAAATGTAGCTACTCAAGATAAGATGAAAGACATGCATAATGTAAAGAGACATGTAGAAGAAATGAAGATTAGAACTTGTATTAATGCTAGGAGAATGTAAGCTAGAAAGAGAAGTTCGTTTAACACTAAAATGAAAAAGCTGCAAAGAAGAGAAGTGAAACCCAGCAAAGATTATGAAAATGCAAGAACATTGAATTAAACCTGATTATACTAGAATTAAAAGAGATTACAATGCAAGAAATAAATATTACAAGAGAACTACAACTTACTGCAATGAAATGGGAGAAGAAAATGAAAAAACAAGAAATAGCGTTATTCATCATCTTCTTCATTAAGCTAAAACTAAGTTTAGCTAGCCACCCTTTTGCAATGCTGAATAATGCTGAGTATCATGGAACATTCCTTCCAAAAACGTGTCTGGAGACAAGGGGTAGCTTGGGGATGTGATCTCCAACCATAGGCTGCAGGTGGAGTGGGCTAGACAAGGGTGTGCAGAGCTTGTCTGCACACCCAGCTCCTCTTCTCTTCTCTCTCTTCATTTATCACCAAGGCTCCAAACATCCAATCAAAGGTGTGAATGGGGTGAACAGTTTTGTAGGCGTGTCAGGGGAGCAGGGGAGATCTATTGGTGGGATCCTCAAATCAGCAGAGCTTGAGATGCAGAGATTTGGGGAAGATTTAGCAGACCGTACCGGTACTTTGAACTCCAGTAGCCTAGGCATACCGGTACTGTTTCTACAATTTTCTCTGTTTTCCTGATTTTTTTCAACTCTTTAGCTTTTCTTTAGCCATTCTTCTATCCCCACTCATCTCAACACATTTGGGAATGCCTTAAGGAGCCTTATTTAATACCTTTTAACTGCAAACACCAAATATCATCATTAATAACTCAACATATATAACTCCAATCATTTAAACCTTAAAAATAGTTAAAATAGGATGACTAGCACATGGAAATATGCAAATGTTTTGTGCTAATCAGTAAGTCAAGGTAATATACATTAGGTCCAAGCTTACGAAGAATATGAAAAGGGCCAGTGGGTCGAGCATGTAACTTTTTAAAAGAATTTTTAAGGTAACGTTTAGGACGCACACGAACCATGATATAATCTCCCACAGTAAATTCTTTATTCCTATGGTGAACATCTACAGCCAATTTATAATTCTCATTATTTAATGTAATTTTCTTTCTTATGTCAGCATGCAAGTCATGAATATGCTGAGCAAAAACTTCAGCTGAGTGCGAAGGGCGGGAATCAAGAGGTAAAGGTAATAAGTCAATAGGTTGTCTAGGGGAATGGTCATAAACAATCTCAAAAGGAGATCTACCAGTCGACATGTTGACAAAGTTGTTATAGAAAAATTCAGCAGTAGGCAACAACAAATCCCAATTTCCCATCTTCTCACCTACTAGACACCTAAATAAATCTCTCAAACTACGATTAACAACCTCAGTTTGACCATCAGTTTGGGAATGAAAGACAGATGGAAACTTAAGACTAGTCCCAAAGAATATTCAAAGTGTCTTCACAAAATAACTCACAAACTTGACATCCCTATCAGACACAATGAAAATAGGCAACCCATGTTGTTGAACGACCTCTCTAAAAAATAACTTTGCTACATGTGAGACATCAGTAGACTTAGTACAAGGAATGAAATGGGCAATCTTAGAAAATCTATCCATGACAACTAGAATGGAATCATGATTACGAGTTGTTTTAGGCAATCCTAAGACAAAGTCCATACTAAGATCTCTCCATGGTGTGTGTGGAACTGGCAATGTGTGTACAACTTAGTGTTTTGTTTCCTAGCCTTTGTTAACTGAAAAGTGCGACATTATCCTAATAATGTCACGCCTCAAAATGGGCCAATAAAACCTATCCTGAACAAGTACAAATGGCTTATCCCTACCAAAGTGACATGCCAGACCTCCCGCATGTAATTCCCAAATCAGGAAATCCCTAAGTGAAGTACGGGGAATAAATAAGCATGACCCTCTAAACAAATAACCATCTTTAAGGATGAAGTCAATGTATTCATGAAGGTTACCAGCCTGAACATCTTGAAAAATTATACTAAAGTTAGGACAAGAGGCATAGTCATCTCTAACCCTATCAAAGCCGATCACATGGACACTCATAGTCTATAAAACAACAACTACACGACTAAGAGCATCCGCAAACTTATTTTAAATGTCCACTCGATGGTGAAGAACAAAAGTGTACTCCTGAATGAACTTAACCCACCTAACGTGCCTAATACTTAATTTTCTCTAGGAATGAAGGTATTTCAATGCTTGATGATCAAAATATAACACAAACTCATATGGAAATAGATAATACCTCCAATTGCGGAGAGCTTGTATTACAGCGGAGAACTCTTTGTCATATGTAAAATGTCATTGTTTAGCTTCATTGAGTTTTTCGCTGAAGTAAGCAATAAGATGACCCTCTTGACTTTAAACTCCACCTATCCCTACACCAGATGCATCATAGGCAACTTTAAACACTTTAGCAAAATCAGGGTGTCAAAGGATGGATGCCACTGTCATCTTGTGCTTAACTGCTTGAAAGGCTCTAGTTGCAGCAAAAGTCCATTGAAACTCCCATTTTTCATGCACTCTGTGATAGGAGCCATAATGGAACTAAACCCCTTAATAAATTGTCTATAGAAGGTGGTCAAACCATGAAAACTTTGAACCTCATAAATTATTCATGGCACCAACCAATTCCTAATAGCACGAATTTTCTCTAGGTCAGCTATAATACCTTGTGCAGAAATAACAAATCCAAGAAAAAGCACTTGAGATTGCATAAAGGAGCACTTTTTAAGGTTTGCATAGAATTTTTTCACACGTAATGTCTGAAAAACCTGTCAAATATGATCCAAGTGCTCTTCTTTAGACCGACTGTAGATCATGATATCATCAAAATAGACCACCACAAATTTTTCCAGGAAAGGATGCAATATCTGAGTTATAATACTCATAAATGTGCTAGGTGCATTAGACAATCCAAAAGGCATGACTAACCACTCATAAAGTCCATCCTGGGTTTTAAAGGTGGTGTTTCATTCATCTCCTAATCTAATTTGAATTTGATGATAACCACTGCACAAATCTATTCTGGAGAACCAAAGTGCACCGGCCAAAAGGTCAAGCATATTTGCAAGTCTCGGTATAGAAAATCGATACTTGACTGTAATTTTGTTAATGGCACAGCTATCAACGCACATTCTCCAAGAGTCATCTTTCTTAGGGGTCAACAAAGCAGGGACAATACATGGACTAAGACTATGACGAACAGACCTCTTTTGCAAAAGTTTCTCTACTTGCCTTTGGAGTTCAGCAGGCTCTGTGGGATTCATATGATAATGGGGAAGATTAGGCAACTGAGATCCTGGAACTAAGTCAATAGCATGCCGAACATCTCTCATTGGTGGCAACTCATTGGGAAGTTCCTCAAGGATCACATCGTGGAACTCTTTCAATAGACTATCAACCTCAGACAAAAGATTGTCCTTAGATTCCAAAGGACTCTGAGAAATTTCTTTGACAACTAGAGCTACCACTACACCAGACTCTTTTTTTTTTCTTTTTCAAATTCTCTATGGGTCAAGATGTGAAGATCTTACTTGTGAGTTGTATGGGAAGATGACCTATGCTTTGAATTATTACCTTCTGAGGGTTTTGTAGGATTTAACTTGATGGTTTTCCCCTTGTGCTTAAAAACATAGGTATTTTCTCTCCTATAGTTTGTCATATCTAGATCAAACAGCCATGGACAACCTAACATGACATGAGCGACATCCATTGGTAAAACATCACACCATATATGATTTGAATAGTCACCCACTTGAATGGGGACCAAACATCTCTATGAGACTAGTAAGGAGGTCTTGTCAACCCATGCAATCTTGTAAGGTTGTGGGTGTGTCTCTAGCTTAAGCTGCAACTGAGCTACATCCGATTTAGAGATGACATTCAATGAACTTTTTCCATCAATGACGACCTTGCAAACTTGACCTCCACATCGGACTAGAGTATGAAAAATACTGGTGCGTTTCCATGCTTCATTGTCTAAAAAGGTGGATAAGATGAATTCCCTAACCACGGGTGACATCATTATGCCATTCTTTCTCACCTTCATCTAGTAACTCTAGAGGTTTCTCATCTAAATGATCAACTTCTTGATCAACGTCCTCTTTGTCAAGTGAATTCTCTAGCCCCTAGTTAATGGTCAAGGTACGCTGAGGGCACTGTGAAGCAATATGACCCTTGCCATGACAACAATGACATTCTATGGAAGAACTGTCCTGGTGAGATCCCGTGAGTGTAGAATCTCAACCCCTAGTGGTTTTACCTCTCAAGTTAGGGTAAGTGTTACCCCTAGATATAACAGGTCCTGACTGGGTGATGCCTCGAGACTTATCAAACGAGACTAACCTTAATGGTTGAGATTCGATGGTTTGAGAAGGCATGCAACGCTAAAAGGGTGGCCTAAGGTATTTTTTAATCTCTAAGGCTTTATAATATGCTTCCTCAACCGTTTTAGGAGAGTATAAGTTAAATCTCTCTCTTAATCTCAGGTCTCAAGCTATTAACAAATTTTGTAACTGTTACCCAAAGCTCTTCCTTTAGGTCACATCTCAGAAATAGCTCTTCAAATCAAGCTAGGCAATCATTCACACTCGAGGTCAATTGATGCAAGTTCATCCACTTGTCCAAGAGTTGGCGCTTATAGTAACTAGGGAGATATTTATCTTGTAATTTTTGTTTCATCTCAGCCCATAAAGTAATGGGTTGTCCCTCTAAGCGTTCTTGGTCTCGTTGGACTCTCTGCCAATATCTCTTAGCCGAACCAACGAGTTTCATTTTTGGCAAAACGAACATGATGGCTGTCAGACATATCATACCAATCAAAATAGCCATCCATTTCATCCAACCAATCTAAGAAAACAACAGGATCTAACCTACCATCAAAACTAGGAGCATCCGCTTTGACTCTTTGTGTGATATCCCTAGATTCTTCATGGACATTCCTATATCGAGGATTATGGTAACGCAGAGGGGGAGACCTATTGTATCTGTCACGTGGTCGGACGGGCTCATGATACCCATCCATGTCACCCTCTGCGGAATAGTCAGACATGGCTACCTCAGCGGGATCCTCCTGAAAATTCCTACGACCTATATTTTCATCCAAAAACTGTATTAGGAGGTGGCCTCCTATCTGAACATTGAACTCTGTTCCCCTGAGCTACCTCTAGGGTGGGTAGGACACCTTGACATGAGTTAGTAGGATCTATAGGGAGAGGCAGGTGCCTAATACGGTGTGTCTATCTGAACTTAGGTGAAACTAGTGACTCATCCTAATCATGCTCTATTGGTCATTTTTCCATGAACTTAGTCAATTGGGCTAGTTGAGTAGTAACTTAAGAAAGTCGTTGCCCCAGTCCTTTAACTTCCTCACGTAACAAGTTGACTGATTGTTTAGTGTCGGTCATATCAATGGTGAAGGTCTTAAATTTTTGTTCTAGTGCAGTATGGGACTCGGAAAGCTCAAGAAGGGTCATAGTGAATGTAATGTAAAATTTTAGGCCAATGTAAAATGCTGACTAGACTAAAAATTAAACCAAGTAATAAAAACTGTAAATCAATGCAAATGGCCACACATAAGAACAAACTTATTATAAAGAGATTAAAATAAATGTGAGACAAGCAATAATGGGTTTAACAAGAAATTGGACAAGCTAAGTTATGAAGGTGGTATGTGGGAACAACAAACAAAGAAGGTTATGAAGGTGGTGTGTGAGAACAACCAAACAAAGAAAGTTATAAAGACGGTGTGTGGGAATAATAAACAAAAAAAGTTTAGGTATTTTTTTTTGACTTACCAACAAATATAAATATTGGTCACCCATTCCCAATGAAGAGAACTCATACCTGGTGTTAGATTCAACTTTAAGTGGTTACTTGACAATTTAAATGATGATTTGACCAATTTTGGAACTTTTTGTGGTGTTTTTGTAATATCTTGAACTTTTGGGTAACGTTTCGATAATTGTCTGATTCTACTGGGGATATTTCTGTAATTCTAGAGCTTCTGGATGGTGTTTCTATAATTTCTGAAACTTCTGGGCAACGTTTCTATAATTGTTTGAATTTGCTGGGGATGTTTCTGCAATTTTGGAGTTTGTGGATGGTGCTTCTATAATTTTTTGGAACTTATGGGGTATTTTGAAATTTTTTGAAATTTTTTTATTTATATATTTTTTTACCTGGACAGTGGGATATTGGCTGGCTCGAAGAATAGTGTCACCGATGAGCAGTACCGTGAGGAAAAGTCACGGTGAACAGTGTCGATGAACAGTACTCAGATAAACATTATTTTTCCTCCTTTGATTTCTGTTTTTTTTTCCAGTATGATGAACAGTACCGTGTGAATAGTAAACAGTGTGCACAATGAACAAATGCGATAAATAGTGCATGAACAGTGCACATGACAGTGCGTGAACATTGATTTCTGCAAACAGTTTTTTTCCGATGAACAGTGTTGCTGATATTTTTGTGATTTGTTCAAATTGAAGTTGGGCTCTGATTCCAAATTGATGTAAATCGTATTAAGGAAGAATTATGGATGAGAAGGGAAGAAGAAGGGGATGAGAATTGAGAGAGAATTTGAAGAAAAATGATTCAATATCAATAATCAATAATAATCAAAAGTAGTCTCCAACAAATATGGATCCCCTATATGTATAAGGAGTTCACAAATCCTATACATATAAGGAGATCACAAACCCTAAAATAAATAAATAATCAAAATGATAACTAAGTCCCTGAAAAATAAAATGACAAATAACTCATAATCCCTACGTCTACGCCTACTATAACGAAATATAATCTGATTCCTATTAGCTGGTCTCCTCGAACTACTCCCAATGCCATTTTTAGCAAGAAATTTCATTACGAGGTTGTTGGCAGAAGGAATGACCCTCATGGCATTGAAGGAAGGCCTCCCCAACAAAACGTTGAATGTTTAAGGAGCGTCGACTACCAAAAACCTCACTATGGTGGTGGATTGGCAAGGCAAGTCTCCCATGGTGAGGACAAGCTGAATTGAGCCCAAGGGTAGCACCATTTCTCTCGAGAATCCGAGCAGGTGAGTTCTCATTGGTTTGAGCTTGTCCCTACTAATGTCCATCTTGTCGAATACAAATGCAAAGATGATATCAGCAGAACTCCTATTGTCGATTAGAACTTGATGAACAGTTCTGTTGGCGATGATAGCCCTCACCACCAAGGGATCATCATGGGGATGCTGACAACCCTTCAGATCTACATTTGAGAATGTTACGTCCATGCTTAACTGAGGTGCTTTAGACACAACTTGTACCTCTAGTACGTCTTCAGCTCAACCTTTGCGCATGTGGGCCTTCCTGGCTGAGTTGGATTCCCCACTTCCAGTAAAATCTCTTGATATTACTCTGATCTCTCCCAAAGGCTATTGGTGTTATGTAGGAATTTGTTGCTGAGGTGTTGGGGGTGGGTGAGCTCGATTCTGATTGTCTTGCACCATAAAGTGATGTAGTTGCCCATTTGAATCAAGAACTTGATCTTCTTCTTTAATTAGATATAGTCGTCAGTGACGTGGCCATGGTCTCGATGATACTCACAGTATTTCGTTGCATCCCGTTTCGCGGGGTCTACCTTCATTCGAGGTGGTCACCTCACAAACTTCTCATTATGTACTTTATAAAGGACCTAGGACACCGTGGCGTTGAGGGGAGTGAACTGTCATAGTGCAAATCTTGGTTGTAATTCTTGGGGTGGGGGACCTAGGCGATCTCTGATGTCTCCTCTTCTTTTTTGGAGAGTGATCTCTGTCTCTTCGTGGAGATTTGTCTCAACTTCTCTTTATTATGGGACTTCAGTCCCTCTTCTTCTCCTTCTCCTTCTGTGTAGTTAAGCTCCCTACCTTGGAAAGGAGGGCTTCCTCGCCATTTGACGTATTTCTCTGCTTTGGCAAGGACCTCTGCCATGTTGACTTGTGGGTTTTTGGAGATGAAAAACATTAAGTCTTTTGACTAGACGCCCAGCCTGGCAATGAAGATGATGAGGGCGAATTTTTCATCAGGAATGTCTACTTTCAGAGATTCTAAATAAAACTTTTGAACATAGCTCTGAAAAGTTACACTAGGTCCTTGCTTTACATTCAGCAAGTGGTAGCTCAACTTTTGATAAGTCCGAGCACCCATAAAGTGCGAGACGAATGAGATAGAGAGCTCTCTGAATGAGGAGATGGATGTTGGGGTCAACCTATTGAACCTTGCCAAGGCTGAGCCCTTTAAGGTGATGGAAAAAGCTCGACAACGTATTGGATCTTGATACCCACAAAGCTTCATCTAGTTTTTATAGGTATTAAGATGGTCCATGAGATCTTTTGTCCTGTCAAAGGTCTCCATCTGAGGCATCCTGAATTTTGGTGGAAGAGGGAAGTGTAGCACTTCTGCGGTAAAGGGTGACTCAGCTTGTTGAATTAAGGCATCCATGGTCACTAGGGGTTTGCCTTCTACAACCTCCTTCATGTGACTGAGCTCTTGTTGAGTTTCTCTGAAGCATTGTTCCAAATACTCTTCCTTTATCTCCTACTGATGTTGAGGATATTTGTTCTTGTAAGTTCCCCTATTCTGAATCTATATTTCCTCGTTGTCTTCGTTCATGTGGGCTCAACGATGGGCATTGCCCACTGTCTGGCTGCGCTCATCCCCTTCAGTGATGTCTCTCAGGGGATTGAGGTGTTGTTGTTCCCCTTGTGGGGGATTATCCAGGGCTGGATGTGCCCTTTGGGGATGTTGAAGAAGACTCAAGAACTCTTCATTCTATTGGAGGAGACGTTGATTAGCTAGGCGAAGGGCCTCAAGCTCGTTGTTTGGAGGGGGATCCATCATGGGGGGATTGACTTCAGGAGTGGGCAAGAAATCACGAAGATTTTCTTGCTATCTTCTGGCAACAACTTCTTGTTGGTTGTGTAAATGAAGAGGATTGATTTGACTTCTGCTCATGTTGCACGTAGAAACCATCAATTACTAAATAAGATAAGTAGAATTTTAATAAGAACAATCGTTCCCATAGGCAACGCCAACTAATGATGCTCGTTTCACGACAGAGCAGAGTGGTGAATACACAGTGCACTGAATAGTTCAGTTTGAGCTTTAAGGCTCTTGAGAATAGGATCAAGGGAATGAGATTATCACACAGAAGATTTATAATGGTTAACCAGCTCGGGAACTCGGTTAATTCACTTTTAAAAGAGTCTCTTGCTCCTGGAGAATATATTGATAATAGGGGATTTTACAGAGAGTATTTGAGTGAGGCTACCATTGCTTGTTATTACTTTTGGGGGCCATGTCCCCCATTTATAGTTGATCTTGAGCTTTGCTTTGATCTTCAACGAGATCCTTGTTTTTCATTGTAACGGTTTCTTTTATTGGACAATGACTGCGGTGAGTGATGGGACAGTTACAAACCTTCTGCCTGGATAAGCGACTGCCGTTATCGTGGTAATGCTTGGTGGAAGCCAACTATCTTCTATACTGCCTTCCTTGAGATTGAGATGCAGATGCAAAGAGCTCGAGGTCTATAAGCAACTTAAATGAACTGAACTCCCAACCTAATAAAACATGACTTGCGTTACCAACCTCGGCCTTTGAAATATTCGAGGTACCGTCAATAACAACATATACAATTCTTATTGAAATACAAATATCTATCAGTTTGATAAAGATCCTAGATCAATGATTTGTAGAACCCAACTTTAATCCCTTCCGAAATTGGAAATGGCAAAAAGGGTTCATGTTCAAGGCAGCTATCTATATAGCAAGTATAACACTGATAAAATTACATGTTTGCAATTTGTACTTTCAGGTCAGCTACTTATTAACCAATGTGTTAAGTGACCTCCCTATTTCTTATACATTCCTG
>CM042184.1:16675963-16701365 GCA_023539305.1 Ilex asprella
AATTTCAATTTGGATTTTTTTTCAATTTTTTAAAAATTGGATTTGATGGATCAAAATCATATTTGATCGATCATTGATTAGTAATTAATCCACTTTTCGTTGTAAAAATTTTCACAAATGTAATAAACAATCCATTAAAGTTGTAAATATTCCCATAAATGTAGTAAAGAATCCATTGAAGTTGTAAATATTCATATAAATGTCGTAAAAAATCCATTGGAGTTATAAATATTGACATAAAAGTAGTTCATGATCGATCAAATATCCTCACGATTGATCAAATTAGATCCATTGAAGTTGTAAAAATTTTCACAAAACTTGTAAACATACCACTGATGTTGTAAATAATCCATAAATTTAGTAAATTATACCATTGAAGTTGTAATTTGTATACCATTGAAGTAGTAACTTGAAAATTTCGGTACCATACTGAAATTTTTCATGGATGTACCGTAGTCTTCTCCTACATTCTATCCAGGACAAGTCGAAGGTTGTTGGGACATTGACATTAAACAAATGGATAGCTAAAATACTGTCTATATAATAGAGAAAAATATTATTTAAACTTAATTTAAGATATAATCTAAAAGACAAAAATCAATATATTTATTGGATTAGAAATGAGTTCCATCTAATTTTGAATTAGACGAGTCCAGATCTAGATCAGGTCTACACCCAGTTTATGAGATCATCAAAAGTCAAGTCAGGTTTAGTTCATGGCCTCAATACAATCCAAAACTCAACGGTCCAGGAAGAGTAAACACATGTGGAGAACAATTACTCGGATAATCATTACTCCAATATAGTGTCTATCTCCAATTGTAACTATCCTCACCGATAAATTAGTAGTTTGACTTTCACGTCACCGTCTTAACTAGGGTTATGTGCCTATAAATTGTAAACTCCTTTACATATGGGGGCAAATCTCACACATTCTACACCTTGAGCATACCCTTACATTCTTTCTCTTTCCTACTATCTTGTACTGTCTTATTAATAGAGTTCTCCAGTCACCATTGTCACCTTTAGTGGTTAGGTCACTTAGACCCAACCACCTAATTTTGTTTCTTATTATTAATTGTTTCATTAATTATTTTATACCACACATTCGACTAATTTGATCGTGCATAAAATCACTTTTATATATTATCAAAATTCATAATTAATCTAATAACTGTATTGAATTAGGTTTTCAAATCAAATTCCTATAAAATTGCCCTATTGAGCGGTTATGAACACGTAAAATAGAACAACGGGCTCAAATTACTTAGAGTTACAATTCAATGATTTATCTAACAATTTAAATTTTATCTACAACAAGTCTGTTCATATATACACAAGCATGCTGTAATGGGTGCTCTTGTTTCATTATAAACAAGTGGGCCCTAAAAATAATTGCATTCCGTTGAAAGTAGTTTTTCTCGGACTATGCACTCTATTTAGGAAAACCGTAAGGTTGTTGGGATAATGATATTACGAAAATGGATATTCAGAATACTATCAAACAATTAGGAGATGATAAACATATTTCTTATGCTATTTGTTTTTTTATTGTAACAGGAATTATCTTAACCTTGCGCCATTTAGATTTATAATTGATGTCAAAATCTCATATGAGCATAATCACTCAGAAAACTACAAGCATCGATCAAACTTGAATAGTATACAATCATTGAGGGTGTATTTGTTAATCTAAATTCAATACTTAAAATGAATGTATTCAACATTTATTAATTAAATTCGTTTGACAATTAAAATTTTAATTTCTTAGTATATTAAATACTACTTAAAAATAGGTTACAATTTTAAGTAAGATACCCCTTACTTAATTCTTAAAGATAAAAACGCTAATAAAAGTGGTCTTTAATAATATTTAGAATATAACAATTCTACCCTGAATATTTCACAATTTTATTAAAGCTTTAATTAGTCTTCTCTCTGAAATCCCTAACCTATCTATCTCTCTTGCCGTCTTGATCGTCTTCTTTGGCCAGCAACACATACAAGTCTTCTTTCCTTGTCTTCTGCAAAAACACACGCAGTTATACACATACAAACGCACTGCACACACACATTCCGTGCACACACATGAACATGCACACACTCTGTGCACACACACACACACATAGACAAATATTTTTTTCAATTTGTTGTTAATGAAATCTAATTTATTCTATTTTTTCAATATTTTTTTTATTTACTAGTTATTGTTCACTTATTGTGTTATTTGTTATTATTCTATTAGATTAAAGCCTATTTTATAAATATCTTCAAAGTAAAGAGTAGAAGGGTAAACCTAAAAATTAATTTATTTTCAAACGTCAGTTTTGTATAGTTATCAAACAATTTGGTTTAATTCAGTATTTAAATTTCAGTGGGTACTAAACAGTATACGAATTTCACATTCAACTTTTAGTTTTATCAAACACCACCTAAGACTTGAACACAAACTCAAAATTGTGATATAGACCTACAAATTTGTACTTAAATTGTCCATACTTAAACTCAACAAGATTAATGCAAAAATTACTTTTTTTAGGTCACCCGACCTTGTAGCTATTAAATATCAAATTATCGCAAAAATCATTTTGACTTTGTTAGAGAATTTATTGTAATGGAAAAATAGGTATGTAATTAGAGTATATTAAACTGTATCAAGTCTAACTTATACACTAATAAAATTGAACTTATATCTAAAGATTATTATATGCAACTTAATCAAAATAGAAGGTAAGCAAAATCAGTGCACTCACAGTGACGTAGATGTACACGAACAATAAAATAAGAAAACTAGAATATTCAGTCCGAGCCATGTAAAACAAAATGTCCTTAAGACAAATTTGCTCTCTCTCGGTGCTCAAGGTTGATGAGCAACTACCTCTCAAGATAGAACGGATTACATCTTTGCAAAAGTAGCACTTCAATCTCCAAAGACCAGCGAACACAACTTATGTTTTATACTTGAACCAAACTAAAAGAACAATGCAACAATATGCACAGAGAGAGAGAGAGAGAAGAAATTCTAAAATTGAAATCCAGAATTGGGATGGATTGAAATGACAATGAGATAGTCTATTTATAGACGCTTCATTCTTGTGTGGATCGAAGAGACGTGCCCTCAATATGAACAGACATAGAAAGAACCTTTGCAGAACGGACTCTAGGGCCAAAATCAATTTAACGGGCAGAAAAATTAAAATCTGATTGGACTTTTAAATTTCAATTGAAATACGATTTGCGTTTAGATCTGTTTAGTTCAACTCATAGCCTACACCACACCAAATAAACTTTGTCCAAAAAGACTATATCTTTTTGGTCCAAGCCCAAGCCCAAGCCCGGCCCGGTCATGGTGAGGCGGGTGGACACGCGTATGGCGACCAAGGTAGTGTATGCATTCACTCCACACACAAAAGAGTGGTATCCCTTGGGGCCCAAACCATGAAGCCAACTAGGAGTATATTAACTCAGCAAAGTGTTTGTCTTTTTCCAATGTGGGACAAACCTTATTCCACTACACCTATCTTAATTTATTTCATCACTTCAAATGGGTCACTTTGAAATATAATTTATCATTCAATATTTAATATTTTTAGATAAATAAATATACGATATTCATCTCCTCTCGGAGGAGAACACATTTAAACTTGGTCCCACCAATTTTGATGTATGAGTCCTATTTTTATTTAAGTCTCAAGTTGCTCAAATAATTTTTTTTTAAAACTAATGGTGTATAAAACAAGGATGAGAAGAATGTGTAAATCTACGAGTAAAGTTGGATTTGGGCTTCTAGGTTCGTGGTGATGGTGTATTGGTTATCTTATTGGGGATAGGGGATTGCTCACGCATAGGAGATATAGTGGTTCACCAGTTCGGGAGCTCAGCTAATCCACTCTTTAATGGAGTCTCTTGCTCCTTGTTTCTCTATTAATGGTTTAGATGATTTATAGAGTATTCCTCAAATGGCTAAAGTTGTTTGCCCTGTATTGGAGGCACTGTACAATATTTATAATTCAATTCCTGACTCTATGAGATCTGCAGCGAGATCTTGGCCTTACATTCACAAGATCTCCCTTAATTTTGGGAGAATATCTTGGTTGGTAGAGAGTTTTATGCTTTGATTATAGCTCGGTGTTTCTTCAGGGGCGCCCCCATTATCCAGTTGTTTCATTTGCATTTCCTTTATTGCTTCATCTAAGGGGAGCTCGAGGTCTGGACCACTGAGCTCTGGATATCTCACATGACCTCCTTGTCTGACCTCACTTCCCGAACTCATACAAAGAATTCTTTCCAGGTCTCATTAGTTTCCCCAGCCCTTGGTCCAAGTAGGCTTGGACTTGGGCTGAACTACACCGAGGCCGAGTTAGATCTCTACACAACAACTTAGATTTGCGTGTGGAGGGTAATTTTTATGGTTTTCAGCAATCATTTCACCCTCGTTTTTCGTGCACGTTTCGTCCCACGTACTCCAAAATTTAAATACCCCCATGGCAAAAGAAATCCCCATATTTCCCTGTTCAACTTCCCTCTCTGGTCTTCCTCTTTCTCTTTCTCTTTCTTTTTCTTGCGATTTTGGCCTCTCAATCCGTCGGCGTTCTCAAAGTTTTACCGAAAAATCAACTTTCCTTGGTTGGATTCGAAGGCCTTGCAAAGCTTGCTCCTTGATTTTAGTTCAAGCTTTGGTTCACTGCTTGTCCTTGACTAGGTACGTTTCTCGACTTTTGCTAACTCCTTTGTTCTAAATCCCTCGAACCCAAAGTGGTTGTTGCACTTTTAGACCTTTCGCTTTTACTATTTTTGGAATCGAGGTTCTACCATGTATCCCATTCCCCTCTTCTTGACCCTTACTCTACAACTAGGATATTTGTCATTGGTCGCTGGTGTCTTGCCCTCTTGACCCTCAGAAAGTGTTTCTCAGAGGTCCTTCCTCTTTACAGATCCTTTAAACTTCCTTTCTCTTGCCCAATTATGTATGTTTCTTCCGATGCCACGGGTTCGTCTATTTCTCTAATGGGGGATAGGTCTGCAGAGGAGGATACTAATTTGGGACACATTGGAGAGGAGATTCTGTCGATGTCGAGAAAAATATTTAGGAGCTTCCCTCGTCATCCTCCTCTGTGCCTAAAAACCCTAACGAAGGTAAAGCCAAGGTGAGAGGCTTAGGGATCTCTGGTAGTGCTGAGGGTGTAGGGTTTGCCTCCAGAGCTGCAAAGCTCGCGCGTCCCAGTGAGGTCTCCCCTTCTTATATGAAAGTTATATTTGCACGTTTTAGCTTTCATCTGGGTGTTTAATACTGGAGCCCAGATGAATATACCCAATATGACTACTCTATTCCTAGGAAGATCTATTATTTCGTGGTCGCCTTCGAAAACGATTTTTGCTTTCCATTACACCTTTTCAGTAAAAGTGTCTTGCAACACTTTAACGTCTGTCCTCCTCAACTTTCCCCTAACTTCTGGGGTGTACTAGTGGGTCTCCTTACTTTCTTCAAGAAACATGATCTTGCGGTTCCCACCATTTCTTTGTGTATGAAATTTTTCAATGTTAAATACACTCCTTCTGACGGATTTTTGTACATTTCAAAATGGGTGAAAACCAAGGTTGTCATCTCCGATCTCCCAAGCTTCCACAAGGTCTAGAAAAAGATTTTCTTCTTTATGTGGGGCAGACAATGGGAATACAGTCATGTAGATGCTACAGATACTCTTCCAATTTCTCAGGTCTGGCCTGCCCCTAGACACTTAGGTAAGTGCTCGACTGAGCATGCTAGGATCATATTTGACAGCTTACCTTGCTGACCTTGCTTCACTTGTTTTGTTTTGTTCTTCAGGTATTCGACCTGAACTCAGCAATGTGGATAAGCGGGCTTTGCTAAGCTTAGAGGGTTGTGACTCAGAGAGGTACTTTAAGCTTATCAAGTCTCAGGTCTTTATAGCGCTCAGGTTTAGCCCTCTTGAGGTGAGGATTGATACTCCTATACCTATTGCTGTTGCTCGCGTTGAGGAGGTAGCAGGTAACACTTTTTCCTCCCATTTTTGGCTTTTAGATCTTCCCTTTTCTATTTTCTGACTTGCTTATTTTGAGGTCCCAGGTTCCTCCCCAATGGAGCTTACTGTTGAGGAACTTAGGGCGAAGGTCCACCAGTTGAAGAAAACCAAGAGTGGCGGCAAACATAAGGCTGAGGTCGGATCAGGCAGTGGGGCTTCCCCTTCTACCAAAGTGCTAAAGTTGGACGTGCCCCCTGCTTCTCCTACTTCACATCAAGTATCCATTGTTCCTTCAACGAGCTCTGCGATGGTTCTGTAGACCTCACTTCCAGGTGGGAATATGCCTTCTTTGACTGAGGGAGCTTTTGAGCAGGGCACTGTCTCATCCTCTCCTTTTTCCATAGAAGTTAAATAATCTCTTGAGATGATCACCCATATTTTACCCAAACTCACTCCTCGTGGTCTGGCAAAAGAGTCTGCCCAGTTATTTCCCAAGGACTCCAAAGCTGAGAAGGGGAAACAACCCAAAGTTGAGGGGGAGTTTCCTTTATGAACAATGTGAAGCATGTCGCAGAGGTTATTGCCTCCATCATTCCAGAATCTAACATCCAAAGGGCTACAACTATGCCCCTTGGGTCTTCTATTTCTACAGCCATGTTTGGTGCCACTTTGGTAAACGTCTTTGCTCTAAAAAATCCTTTCTCTATCTCATATTATTTTCGCGTACTAACTTTAGCTTTTGGATTATTTTTACTCCTAGTTGGCCATCCACATGAGTGGTTTACTCAAGCGGATTTAAGCTTTGGAGAGCTCTGCCAACGCTTCTAAGGTGTTTGAGCTCAAAGTCACTGAGTTAACATTTGCTAACGACGATCTCAAGGCACAGGTCCAAGACTTGCAGACGCAAGTAGAGACACAAACTTCACTTATCAAAGACTTGGAAACCGAAAAGAGAAGGTCGATGGTGAAGGTAAGAGAGACAGAGAAGAGCTCAGGAAAACTAGGGAGGACCTCTAGCTAAAGACTGCTGAATGAGTCAACGCCAGCTAGAAGGTCTTTGAAGCTCTGGGCTCTTATAGGAGCATGAAAAGAGACTACGATGGTTTGACTGAGGCGAATGACACTCTCCGAAGTGAGCTTGAGGTGCACAGAACCCTTGTCAAATAGAAAGATGCCTTGGTTGTCAAGTTGAGGGACGATGTTACCACTAAGTGGGCCACCAGATGGCTCGCTTTCCAGGACCAAGCTGAACAAGCATATCCTAACCTGGACTTTGACTTTGACATCCCAGCCGGAGAGGAGGCGGGGGTGGTTAATGCTGAAGGCGGTGCCTTGGCCCCTTTTACCCCTAAGCTAGCTCCTGGTGGTGCTGAGACGCTTATTCCACCTGCTGAGGTCCTGGTTCAATGTGTTCCTTCTTCTTAAGTCATTTCTGCAGTTCTCACCTCTGAAATTGCTCTCGTTTCCACGATTGTCGGACTCCTTGTTGTTTATCCTGTTGCCTCCATTATTATTCCTTCCTCTACTGACTTTGTGGTTTAGACTCCTATTTTGACTGTGCCAATAGTTGGAGTCGAGGTCCCTGCTCCTTTGTCTATTCCTAAACTCCCAGACACTTCAATTGTTGATCTATCAGGCTCTTCTCCCTTAGAAACTTCATCTTTCGAGCTGCTAGGCTCATTTTCTTTAGAAACTTCAACTGTTGGGCTGCTAGGCTCCCCTCCTCCTGCTCCTACAGAGTCCTAGGATTTTTCTTTTTCTTTTTCTTTTTTTTTTGAATGTAAACTGGATTGTTGCACTTTGCGAAATATAAATATATATTGTTTTTTGAATTGTTGCATCCTTATTACTGCTTTTCTAAGTTACTAGCTGTTGTGTATATTGCTTTGCCTCATACCTCCCTTGCCCCTTGCTTCGAGGAGTACTTTTGTTCTCCTTAAAGCAAAACTACTAAGTTTGGAGAAGCTGAAAAGCTAATGATATGTTAAGCTGAGTTCGCATGTAAGGAGGACTTGGTTCTTCTTGAAGTAGACTTGCCAAGAACTGGAGAGCTAAAGAAATGTTGGATTACTGGGATGTTACCCTTAGAGAGCTCGTTCTTGTTACTTGGTGCCTTCAAGGGAGTATTGGATGATGGGTTTGATATTTCTCACAGTGACAAGAGGTTTGCTGAATTTGGCAAAGAGAGTAAGTAACTTGATGCCGAGGTTCCTCACGGGTATTCTTGTGGAGGCCATGTTGCTGCATACATTGTAACGTTGATGGAAGACGAGCCTAAGGAATATCAATCCCATTTTAGCCAGTATATCAAGAAGGCTCTTGAGGCAGATGGTCTTGAAGAGATGTACCAAAAGGTCCATGCATCCAGACGAGCTAACCCTAACCTTAAGAAACCTGAGAAGCCTCCAAAGGAGGACAAGAGGTATAACTTAAAGAAGCTCACTTATGAGCAAGGGAAGCCTGTGTGCCTGAGTTCCGCTTAGGTTAGGCTAAAGATCATCTAGCCTGAGCTTGTGCTTGCGTAGAATTGCATTGATTATGTTCGGAGGTCTTTCTGTCTTGATCTTAGCTCTCAGAATTAGCAGAGTTGAATTGGCAGAGTTAAACACCAATTCACTCTTTATTGCACGTGCTCACCTACTTTCCAAAATTGTAGCTGTCATCATAATTTTGGAAACTTAAGGGACCGTCGACTTTACTTTTCATAAGTTTCTTGGTTCCTTGGAACTCGCGATTCCTTTGAAGCTTCCATAATTTCTTGGACTTTTTTCATCACTTACAAGTCTTGGAGTCTTTTCTTGAAATCTTGGGAACTCCATATTCTTTGCCTTTCCTGTAATTTTCTCTCTTTGTATTCCTTTCCTCTTAGTTCTTGATGGCTTCTTCGCCTTCTTCTATATTCAGGCAACGTGCTTCCATCAGGATTGATTTGAGATGGAAATCTCGTTACTTAGCTCTTTCTGTGATCACTCATTTGGGGATGGAAGAAATCAGTAGGCGATTTCGTCTTTCTACGGACTTATCTCTACGAGTTCCATCCTCTGACGAGCCTTGCAATTTCCTTCCACGAGGGAAAATTTGCTTCTTTTAAGGTGCCTTGGAGATGGGTCTACGTCTCCCCATCCATCGTTCAATTGAATGAATCTTGGCTTACTATGGTTTGTGTCCTTCTCGTCTCTCACCCAGAAGATGGGCTACTTTGATTAGTTTCTTCCTCTTCTGGCACATACAAGTTAATGAGTTTCCCACTATTGCTGAGTTTTTATTTTATTTTTATGAGCTTCAAGAGGATGAGTTCCCCTACTATAACTACTTCCGACGGAGGCGTTTCCAAGTGCGTCCTCTGGTCCTTGACATCCCCTCTACTCCTGAAGGGTGGGCTCAACGTTTTTTCTTCGCCTTTGGGGATTCCTAGAGGTCTACAGAGAAGCACTGCTTAGAGAATAGGGTCCCTCGCTACTAGAAGAGTTTCTCTTGTAAAGGTAGGTGTATGGGAAAACTTCTTGGCTTAATTTAGTGATAACTTGTTCTCATTACGTTTTATTGTGCAGGTGTGCCTGATTTAACCCTGATGGAGATGCTATAGATCTAGCAAGTGATCCATGTTGAATCTATGCCTTTTTCAGAGTTGGTGACATTTGAGAACCTTTTCTTATTCAGCACTATAGCAGCTACCCTGAAGTTTGTTTCCTTCCCAAACTCTTTTGGCTCCTCCCTTCTTGGGACAGATGAAGACAAGGACATTGATACATCTTCAAGAAAGCGCAGGAGGAGTGGTTCTAGTGGCTTCTCTTCTCCATCGTCTAGTTCCTCCTTTGGTGCAATTTTGCTCTCCTTTGCTAGAGAAAAACTCCTTAATATGCTTTCGGAGGCAGAGAATGAGAGAGACGAGTTGAGGGAGGAGACTGCTCGCCTGAGGAAAGAGGTTTCAAAGATGAAGAGACAACTTGGAAAGAGTTAGGATCTTTCTTTTTTTATTTTACTTCGTTCTGTCTGATGAATCAGAGGACTCTTATGCTGTTTTTGGCATTTTTCTTCTGTTGAATGCTTGTTCTTCGCGTGTGTTTATGAACCGTGGATTTGGCAGGTTCACCTCTTTGTTTTGCCACATATTTTTGAGTTGGAGAACTCATCTTAATTTCATGAGCTGAGCAGTTCATCTTAATTTTATGAGTTGAGGAGCTCATCTTATTTTTATGAGCTGAGGAGCTCATCTTATTTTTATGAGCTGAGGAGCTCATCGTTAGCTTTTTAGCTACTCCATGGAATCATGCTGGGATGAGATCAAGAACTTGCTTTTTTATTGAAAATAACTTTCCTACAAAAGTAAATCACTGAAAACATATTTTCAAGTGCTCTGCATTCCAAGAGTGAGGTAGGATTTTTCCCTCCTATGTTTGCAACTCGTAGTTCCCTGATCTGATCACCCTTGAGATGATGTAAAGACCTTACCAATTAGGACCCAACTTCCCATGAGATAGGTCCTTTCTTGCAAGCAGGAGCTTTCTAAGCACTAAATCTCCAACCTTGAAACTCATGTGCCTGACTTTTCTGTCATAGTATATTGTTGTCTTCCTTTGGTAACTCTTAATACGATGTAGAGCTCTGTCTCATTTTTCGTCTAAGAGAAAAAGATTTAGCAGAAGTGACTCGTCATTGTGCTCAAACTCTGTGAATTCTACTCTGGGGGACAGGATTTCGACCTCCACCAGCGCCAGTGTTTCGGTTCCGACGACTAAAGCAAATGGTGTTTTTTTGAGTTGCTGATCTGACAGTTGTCTTGTAAGCCCACAATACTTCTGAGATGTATTCTACCTATTTTTCTTTCAGTGCTTCCAGATTGGTCTTTAGAGCTGTCTTTATGGTACGGATGGTGACCTTTGTTTGTCCGTTGGACTGAGGATGGGCTAGAGATAAAAAGAAATTTTTAATCCCTAGTTTTACACAGAACTTCTTGTACTTAGGATTGTCGAATTGCTTCCCATTGTCAGAGACGATTGCTTTGGGAATTCTGAATCTGAACATTATTGATTTTCACGTGAAGTTATGTACCTTTTATTCTGTTATCGTTGCCAAAGGTTCTACTTCTGCCTATTTAGTGAACCCCAATTACGGCAAACTTGCATGGTCCAACATCGATGGGAAAAGGTCCGAGTATGTCCAAGCCCCATTGCTGGAAAGGCCATGGGCTCACTATTGAGGTTAAGAGCTCAGGTGGGCAATGGAGGATATTGACGTGTAACTGGAAGACTTTACATCTCTTGACCAAGTCTATGGCATCTTTGAGCATAGTGGGCCAGTAGTACCCCTGCCTCAATGCTTTTCCTGTCAGGGCTCGAGCTCCGATGTGGTTACCGCAAACTCCCTCGTGAATTTCTCTGAGTATGTAGTTAGCATCCTCATCTCCCACGTATTTAAGGAGAGGTGCTAAAAAAACCTCGTTTATACAAGTTCCCTTATAGGATAGAGAAGTTGGTTGACATGATTCTTAGCCTCGCAGCCTCCTTGGGGTCTTCTGGCAAGGTTATATTTTGAAGATATCCTCTGATAGGGTCCATCCAGTTCAGTGGGGTCAGTACAGAAAGCACTTCTTCATCCTCAACACTTACAAATGGTTCTGTTAAGTGCTCTATTGGTATTAGCCTATCCAAGTTTTCCTGCTAGCCTTGCCAGAGCGTCAGCTCATGAATTTTTGGCTCTAGGGATGTCATTGATTCTAACTTGCACAAATTTCTTGATTAACTTCTGCACATTTTTAAGGTAAATGATCATTTTTTTTCCTTTGGCTTCGTAAGAATCCTCTATCTGCTTTACTACGAGATGTGAATCACTCTAAATCTCGAGTTGTTCTGTTTCCATTGAGTGAGAAAGATTGAGCCCAGCAGTTACTGCTTTATACTCTGCTTCATTGTTCGAGGCCTTAAACCCGAATCTAAGGGAGTATTCAACGACTAACCCCTCTTGTGAGGTTAAAATTAACCCTGAACCGCTTCTTTGAATGTTGGAGGCTCCATCTACTGATAACTTCCATGTAGGGAAGTCAGACACTAGCTGGGTTACCTTTGTAGGTTCTTCCATGGTTGTAGTGAATTCTGCGATGAAATTTGCCAAAATTTGCCTCTTGATAGCAACTCTCGGTTTGTACCTGATATCAAATTCGTTGAGTTCCACGGCCTATTTGACTAACCTCCCCAAAGATTCTGGTTTATGTAACACTTGCTTCATTGGTTGATCTGTCGAGACTTTAATGGTGTGAGCCTGAAAGTATGGTCTAAGCCTTCTTCCAGCTGTTACTAGATCTAAGACAAGTTTCTTCATTTGTGGATATCTTTCCTCTGCCCCTTTCAGAGCTCTGCTATAGTAGTAGACTGGTTGTTGGGCTTTGTTTGGCTCCCTTTCTAGTGCTGCACTGGTCGAAAAATCTGAGATGGCTAAGTAGAGAGTAAATGCTTCTCCTTCTAAATGACTCACCAAAATAGGGGTGAGCTCAGATAATCCGTCAGAGCTTTGAATGCTTCTTCACATCGGTTATCCCACTGGAATGTCTTTTTTAAGACTTGAAAGAAGGGTTGATATTTGTCGCTTGATCTAGACACAAAACGACTCAAGAAAGCTATTCTTCCTGTTAACCATTGAATCCCCCTTGTGTTGGACGGTGGCTGCATGTCAATCATCGCTATTCCTCTGCTGTTGACTATGAAGCAGAAGAATTTTCCGGTAGAGACCCCAAAGGCACACTTAGTAGGGTTAAGCTTTTGATACTCTTTAAGGAACTAAAACGATTCTTCCAGATGTGCGATATGAAGCTCTTCCTTTAGTGACTTTACCATCATGTCGTTGATGTAGACCTCCATCGATGTTCTGATCTACTTTCGGAACATTAGGTTTACTAGGCGCTGATAAGTGATTCCAGCATTCTTCAATCCAAAGGGCACGACCTGGTAGCAAAACGTTCCTTGCTTAGTTACGAATGAAGTATTCTCTTGGTCATTGAGATCCATTCTAATCTGATTATATCAGTAGAAAGCGTCCATAAAGCTGAGAAGCTTGTGTCCAACGGTGGCATGCACAACCAGATCAATACGAGGTAAGGGTAAGGGAAAATTATCCTTTGAGCAGGCTCAATTGAGATCAGTGAAGTCGATGCAAAGATGTCATTTGTCATTGGTCTTTTTAACAAGAACCATGTTTGCTAGCCAGGTAGGGTAATCTACCTCCCTAATGGCTTTGGAGTGGAGAAGTTTACTGTTTCTATTTAATGGGCTTATAGACAGGATTCACACTGAGATTGTGTGTGATGACTGAGGGGTCAATGTCTTTCATGTCTTCTTGCTTCCAAGTAAATACTTCAAAATTTCTCTTTAGAAAATGAATAAGGAGGTCTTCAATTTTCTTGCTCAGCTTAGACTCTACGTAAAGAAGGTGCTCTGGCTCCTCTTCAAGCTAAATAGGCTCCAGCTCTTTCGACGACATTGGTCTGGTTTTCAGTTCATCTCTTAGGTCGAGCTCATCTAACTGGATATTTTTGCCCTCCTTTTTCACAGATTCCATGTAGCACACTTATGCTACACGCTGGTCTCCTCGGATCACTCCGATTTCTTTTTCTGTAGAAAACTTAATAACGAGGTAGTAGGCAGAAGGAATGACCTTCATGGTATTGAGGGAAGGTCTTCCAAGCAGTATGTTGTATGCAGACGGTGCATCTACTACTAGGAATCTCATAATAATGGTGGTCTGGCAAGGAGGGTCTCTTAGGGTGACCATGACCTGAATTGATCCTAGGGGTAGCACTTTTTCCCCCGAGAATCCTAACAAATGAACACTCATTGGCCCGAGTTTTTCTCTGCCTATATCCATTTTGTCAAACGCAGACGCAAAAATGATATCTGCAGAGCTTCTGTTGTCAATCAAAAGGGGTCATTGTGTGGATGTTGGCAGTCTTCCAAGTCTGCGTCTGAAAAAGTTATAGTTGTGTTTAGCCGTGGTAACTTGGACACAGTATGCACTTCTAGCACCTCGTTAGTTCTGATTCTGCGCAGATGAGCCTTTCTAGTTGAGCTGGACTCCCCACCCCCTGTAAATCCTCCAGATATCACCTGATCTCCCCCAGGGACTATTGATGTTGTGCAGGGGCTTGCTGCTGAGGTGCTGGAGGTGGCAAAGCTCGATTTTCATGAGCCACAAAATGACATAGTTATCCTCGCTGAATCAGAAACTCGATTTCCTTTTTCAACTGGATGCAGTCATCTGTGAGATGGTCGTGGTCCCTATGCTATTCAAATTACTTTGTTGCATCTCATTTTTCCGGGTCCGCCTTCATCTGAGGTGGCCTCATCAGGAACTTCTCATTTTGAACTTCATACAGGACCTGGGACACTGTAGTCGTAAGTAGAGTGAACTGCCGAGGTGCGAACCTTAGTTACAATTCTAGTTATGGAGGACCTAGGCGATCTCTGACATTCCCCCTTCTTTTGGGAGATTGATCCCTGTCTCTTCTTAGAGACTTGTCTCGTTCTCTCTCTTTCCTAGGACTTAAATCCCTTTTCTTTTCTTCCTTCCCTTTTTCCTTCTGTGATGATGAGCTCCCTACGTTAGAAAAGAGGGCTTCCTCGCCATTAATATATTTTTCTGTCTTAGCTAACACCTCTGCCATGCTTGCTTGCGGGTTCTTTGATATAAAAAATATTAAGTCCTTCGACTGCACTCCTAAGCCAGCAATGAAATCAGTGATAGCAAATTTCTCGTTTGGAGCGTCTGCCTTTAAGGACTTTGAGTTAAACCTTTGGACATAAGATCATAGGTTCTCATTGGGTCCCTGTTTCACATTTAACAGATGGTAGCTCGACTTTCGATAGGTCCAAGCTCTTATGAAATAGGACACAAAGGATATTGAGAGCTCCTTGAAGGAAAAGATTGATGTCGGGGCTAACCTGTTGAACCACACCAAGGCTGAGCCCTTTAACGTGAAGGCGAAGGCTCGGTAACGCACAGGGTCTTGATATTCATGCAGCTACATATGGTTTTTGTAAGTATTGAGGTGATTCAGGCTATCTTTGGTCCCATTGAAAGCCTTCATTTAGGGCATTCTGAATTTCGGGGGAGGAAAAAATGTAACACTTCAGCAGTGAATGGGGATTCGGTCTGCTACACCAAAGCATCCATCATCATTAGGGTTTTACCTCTTATGGCATCCTTCATGTGACTGAGCTCTTGCTGGATGTCTCTGAAATAGTGCTCTCAACACTGCTCTCTTCTTTCTTGTTAAAAAAGGAGAAAATTATTTTTCTCGATCCCATCATTCTGAATTTGCACTTCTTCATTGTCACCATTCCAAGGAGGTGGATGGGGAGCCTATCCCATAGCCTGCCTACTCTTTCCCCCTTCGTTAACTTCCCTGAGGGGGTTGAGGTGATGATGCTCCCCTTGTGGGGGACTTCCTTGGGCTAGTCGTGTCTGTTGAGGACTTTATAGGAGCTTCAAGAGCTCTTCGCTCTGTTGGAGTAGGCACTGGTTGACTTGGTGTAAGGCTTCCAATTCGTTGTTCTGAGGAGGATCCACCATAGGAGGGTTATTCTCGAACAGGGGCAAGAAGTCTTGCCATGTATTTGAGGCACTCCACTCTTTAAGGCTCAGGAGCTCGGCTAATCCACTCTTTAATGGGGTCTCTTGCTCCATGTTTCTCTATTAATGGTTCAGATGATTTACAAAGTATTTCTCATATGGCTAAAGTTGCTTGCCATGTATTTGAGGCACTGTACAATATTTATAGGTCAATTCCTAACTCTATGAGATTTACAGCGAGGATCTTGGTTAGTTGAGAGTTTTATGCCTTGATTATAGCTCGTTGTTGCTTTGAGGGTGCCCCCCATTATCCAGTTGTTTCCTTCGCATTTCCTTTATTGCTTCATCTGAGGCAAGTTCGAGGTCTAGACCACTGAGCTTTGGATATCTTACCTGACGTCCTTGTCAGACCTTACTTCCCGAACTCATACAAATAATTCTTTCCAAGTCTCATAAAAAACTAATTTTTTCCAACATTTATGTGTAGGTATCGATTATCACCACTCATGACTCATGTATTATGCATGAGCAATTGACTCGATTGTATATAATTCAATTTCTTTGATTAATTTACTTGAGTTGCAAGTGACTCATGTACATTACATATCTTATTACTTGTATTCACGTTGGACCGGCTCTTTTGTGATCCACAGAGTTTATCTAATTGGATCTGTGGAAGCGGAAAATCCAAATAATGGCCAGACTTTCAAGGTCAATGGTCAACAATTGAAGCAATTCTTTGAGAGTTTTCCTTTGGAGAAGTCTGACGAAGAGTTTGTTGATCCTGTTTATCGAGATCCCCCTGCTGTGTGATTTCTTTGCCACCTGACTTGTTGTACATTAGTTAGGTAGTTGTTTTCTTTATATATTCTTTGATAGTTTCTTTTATTTTTTGTTTTGCAATAGTTTTTCTTTTTGGACTTGCGTTTCAAGTGATGTTCCCTTATTTATTTCATTTTCCTCGTTGCACATGGTTATTTATGTTGTATTAAGGACAATGCTTAATTCTAGTTGGGGGGTGAGGGTTTACACCCCTTTTGTTTCTATTTGTTTTTGCTTGCTTTTTGTTTACTTGTTTTGTTTGTTGCTCCTACAAGAAAATGAAAAACAAAAACTATTTTAGTTATTTTGAATGTATTAATATTTCATTTTAAGATTCTTTGAAACTATGATATTTTGATTGAAATTTGAGTGGATTTGCATATTAGCTAATTTATGGAATTTATTCTATTCTTGTGTATCATGCTTGCTTTGCCATTAGGAACTCTACTTTACATACACTATTGTTAGTTAATTCTTACAATCTATTAGCTTGAATTCTTGTCTTAAAGGCTTGACATGTATAATGGAGATGAATATATTACCCTGTGAGTTTAGAGCTTATCTTGTTGGAAGGTTATATTACATTAACTCATGAATAGTTCTTTCATAGCTAATTCTTTCAATAATCTCATTATATATATATATATATATATATATATATATATTGTTAGAGTATAAGGAATGATCAGTTGGTTGTATCCCTATCAATTAATAATTTGCCATTGTTTTTGAAAACTGATTTTAGGCCATCTTTGGATTGAATTTGAGTCTTAACTTGTTTCTTTGTAATAACGAAGCCATGAATAATAGCCAAGCTAGTCATAAAAAAAACCAGTCACAAAAGAAAAAAATATCTTACCTTGGTTATCCCTAGAATTGCTATACTTTTATCAACAAAGTTGGGAAATTTGTGGTATATGCTCAAATGCATGGAATTGGGAATAAAGGAGAAAAGATGAAAGAAGCAAAAAAATGCTTGCAATTTGAAGTTGCAAGATGTAAAGAAAAAAAACATGGAAAAGCCAAAAGCCGTGAATAAGTAAAAAAGTGAGTGAAGTGATAACAATAGAAGAGAAAAGATTCAAATGTCAAAATAAAGCAAACTATCTTGGGATAACCCTTTTGAATTTCTTAATCCTTTGTTTCTTTGACCTCTTACCCTTGGCCCCATTATAACCTTGATGAAGTCCTTATTGATTTTGAGAATGATGGTAAGTAATATGTTGGATTTGATAAAGGGATACATAGCTTGCATTGTTCTTATTGCTTTAGTATTCTTTCATGAGATAATGTTAAGTTGATTTGTTTCATAGTGTCTTTCATAGTATGAAAATAAGTGAGATATATTTGTGTTGTTAACATATATTTCATAGTGTCTTTCACATGTACCTTGAGCGAAATAGTCATTATAGTCAAAGAGTTTTATTATAAGTGATATATTGGTGAGAATTGCATCAAAGCTAGTTTTGGATAGCTCATAGGGATGGGTATTTGGTTTGATAGACTTCTTGAATTAATTGATATCACGGACATATGAGTTTTTGATGATAAAGTATGTGTGAATAATCTTGCATAGCATTTAGGCCTAATACTCTTGCATAGCTATGTATGAATTGGTTTGAGTTTAATTGACATATTGAGGCTTCCATTGATGATTAAAGAAGAATAATGTGTTTGAAATAGTTAAAGTGGATAAGTTTGTAGGTATATTTACTGAAAATGTTCACGATGTAAAACTTGTCCACTGAGGATCACCAAGGAGTTTAAAGGCTTATTGCATTGGCTAAATGTAGTCATGAATGCCTACGAAAGTCGTTTTGTGTTTAGTTCTTTTTACTTTTTATTTTTGTGATGTTTTAAACTCCTTAGAATTTTAATTTGAGCTTTGATTGGATTGAATTATATTGCATAGGTTTTTAACATTTGGCACAAAAATTCGACCATTGTCTTTTGAGTGTTTAAGGTTTTGGTTCTTGATTAAATAGGACTAGGTGTTTGTTGAGTCTAGGATTAGTTTGGTTTTGTTTTGCTAAAGAAAAAGAAAAAGAAAAAAACAGGTAGAAAATAGGAATTTTTTCCAAAAATCTGGAGTTCTACCAGTAGATTGCGTAGGTTATATCAGTAGATGCTAGAACAGAGGGTCATTCTACCAGTAGATCGTGCATCACCTACCAATAGGTTGTGAATCTGAGGTGTTAAATAAGGTTTTTTTTGGGAGTTTCAAGGGTTTTCTTCACTCTTTCACTATAAATACTCCTCTTTCTTACTAGAAAACCTTGGACAAACTTTTTCAAGTCCTTATCTTCCTCAAATTCCTCCAATTTCACTTTAATTCTCTTCTTTATCTTAAATTTCAGAATGTCTCCTAGGAAAATTTTGTCCCAAACCAACTTCTCTTATGAAATCTATGGGCCAATTCTACTAGCTTGGGTCCTTGTTGTTGCCATAGTTTCTACAAATATGGTAAGTACAAGGGCAAGTTGAAGGATAACCCCGAACAAAGCCCTAGAGGCTATTGCTCGTTTGAGGCGGGCAATGGCTAAGGATAAGGGCAAGAGGAAGAGGGTGAGTCGGATGATGAAGAGATAAAAGGATGTACCTACTGTGCTCAATAAGATTTCACCTTCAAACCCTTGGCCGCAAGATTTTTTCCTTGGCTCCTTTATACCTCTGTACACTCAAAGGTGATGGGAAGTACGAAAGAAACGAGGGATGCTTAGGCTAAGGCTACAAATTCTAAAGGAAAAGATTTGGTTGTGAGAAAGAGTTTTGAGAAGCTAGTAATTATCTCTGATTCTGAGAAGGAGAATGATGTTTATAGGCCGAATGGAGACAAAGCTTAATTTGGGGGATGCTTCTACTTCTGAATCAAAGTAATAGAATTTAGAAGTTACTTTATTTTTGCCTTCTATTTTTCTTTGACTATAGTTAGTATATAGGTTCTAGTAGAACCTTACGTGTTTCCTTTGGAGTAGTTGTCTTGTTAAAGTCTAGGTAGAAGAACCTTTAGGAGTTAGACTTTATTTCTTTTTGGAGTCAATCTATATTCGAAGGATGAATGAATGCATCTTTTGGATCTTAAAATGCTTTGAGTTCATTTAAATTTATGCTTTAAAGTTTAATGGTCTGATTGTGTTTGTTAATTATTGCTTTGGATGTTTAAGAATTATTTTGTTATTTTTGTTCCTTAGTTTGATGTTTGCTAGGGACTAGCAAAACTTAAGTTGGGGGATGTGCAGAGTGCTCATTCTTGCATTATCTTATAGCTGATATATTCACTTTAGTCTTGCAAGTAGACTAACTTGCATTACTTAGCTTGTTTTGTAATTAATGCATTGATTTTGTGTCTGCAAGTAGTCTAGGTGTAAAGGAAGACGTGGAGCATGATAATAATGGCTTTGGACAAGTTAGAGTTAAATTTGATCCATTAGAAGTGAAGTCGGAGACCTTAGAGAAGAAATTCAGAGAAAGATAGGTTCTACTGGTAGTAAACCTACTGGTAGGAGTGTGCTAGGAAATAAGACAGTATGTAAGGTACCGGAGTTGAGTTATAATCTACCGGTAGAAAGACTCTCTAGAATGATCAGTAAAGTGTTCTACCAATAGCTAAGGATGTGTTCTATCGGTAGTAGAGCTCTATAGAATGTGTTCTACTGATAGGTGACTTGGTGTGTTATCATTGAAAAAAGCTACAAGATTTGGAGATCTCTAGGTTCTATCGGTAGTTTTTCAATATTCTATTGGTAGATTGTGTAATAGAATGAGGTTCTACCGGTATGTATGAATGTTCTACCAATAGGTTGACCATAGATTTGACAAAAAAATTCTAATTTGAGTCTAATTTTTCTACATCTTTTGGGGATTCTCGACCAATAGAAAAGAAGAGATGTTGCGGGAGAAGATATGCATGAAGATACTTAAGATATTCCTTCCTTCCACCATAAATTGGAGGCTTTGGCTAAGGAATGGGGATCGCTCAATTGCTTATTTCTCTTCTTCTCTGCAATTTTTCTTAGTTCTTTTCCTTAGCAACTGTTCTTTAGTTATTCCTTTGTTTTTAGTTTCAAAAATTGTTATTTTCAATTCCAAGTCAATTTCAGTCGATGTAATCAATTTCAATACAGTTCCTTCAATACAAGGTATTTTACATTCAAGTTCTTATTTACTTTCTAGTCAATCTTTATTCTTTGAATTCAACTATTTCTTTCTTAATGCTTTATTTAATCTCACCGTTATGAGTGAGTAGTTTTCTTTTTAGATAATCGGAAGATGAAATCCCAACCCTTGAACTAGGTTTTGTGATCTAAACTAGGCTTCCACGATATATGTGATTTAATGATTTAATAATTACTTTCAAAAATCAAATTTATTGGCCATATACTTTGTTATTTGTATACAATTGATTTTGGTATGAATAATACTTGGAGTCCCAACAATCAATTGGACTTGCATTCTTCCAATCAATCTATTTGTCGTCACAATCACTAATTTTTACTAATTAAAACTTTTGGTTGGATATCTTTTGTCTAGGGGGTTTGATTGCTCGGATGAGTTGTAGATTTGATGAGTTATAGATTTAGACTGTGAATATAAATGGGTGGGATGGAATCTAAAAATTATCTGATTCATTCTCTTAATTGAATTTCCTATTTATTTAGTTAGTTACCCAAAACTTCTCAAATTCAAAGAGCTTTTTACTTTTATTTTCTTCCATCAATTAGGCACATAGACTGCGTATTGGTCCCCCAATCGCCCATGGTTGGCACCAAACTCATACTCGCTCATCTATTGACTACCGAAATGCTCTCATATGAGCTTTCCAATGCCCAAAATTAGACCCGTCAAAGAGAAGTGGTCATGCAATTTAACTTCTTTCATATGGAGACACCATCTGAAACTAACTTGTAGTAACCATAGATCTCTAGGAAGCAAATAACTAGGTAAATAAAGAAAAATAAAATATGGCTACAATGTGTCTAATGCAACTCAGAGCAACCACGCTCTGATACAAAAGATACGTCGTAGATATTTTCTTACAATTATACACATAAGTTGCACGACACTACGTAATCATTCTAAGTCTAATAAATTAAATCAAGGGTTCTTAGGTCTCTCAAGTCATTACCATTGTCCTAAACATGGAGCTTCGCACAGAGAGTTTATTTAATGTAGAACACTATTAAAGTAGTCTCTATATCAGAAACATAAATTATTGTAATTTGGATGTATTTTATCCCTTAATCCATGATATTCCAAGTATGGTAATAACATCCTACAATACACACACACGCACACACACACACACATATAGACATATCCTAGTCATATCTATATGGTAGCTTTTTAAATTTTATCGTATCGTTGTATTTGTATCATATCGTACCCATATCCCCGTGCAGATATTGGTGCTTCTAAGGTTGTAAATAACATTAATAAAGCTATTAAGGGTGCGTATTATGTTGTCTTTATATATATTTTTCAAGGGTACTTGACATTTAAAAGTTGTATATATATATCTATATCTACACAACTAATAAAAGGAAGTTCAATGAAAAACTTTTGATTACCTATTATGTCACTATAAAAAATATTAAAGGCACCTATATCCTTATTTATTTAATTACCTAATATTAATTATATATTCAAATTATTTTTCATGTACTTCCATTTCCACAAGAATTATTATTCCATGTATTGCAATTTTTTTTTCTAATTACCTAATATTAATTATATAAATGACTCTTCGTATAATTCCATTTTCACAATAATTATTTTTCAATGTATTATACTTTTTTTATTTATTTCCATTTTCACTATCTCTCTTTCATTTACTTCTCATAAACTTTTTTCGCTTACAATAAATCCATTAACCATTTTAAATTTATGAAAAATAATAGATTATCATTAATACAACTATTATGTCATCGATAACCATCATAAAGTTTATTTTATCATTTATCTAATATGAATTGATGTGTAGCTTTGCAGACGGTACAAATTCCTAACAATAAATATATTAATTAATCAAATGGAATTCAAATCATTTCATCTTCAATTTTATGGCTACGTGGATAGCTAATAGTCAGATATTCAATCCCATCAATTTCAATCATAAATTAATAATAATATTATTTCTGTAAACCCCCACATGTTATAGTAATATAATGATAAAATGGTTTAGTAATTTAATATATGTAATGGCGTAAGAATGAACCATATAGGTTATAACCGTAGGAAATGCTAATATAATAAATATTAGTTAAAACTTAGTTTTAGTTGATGAATATATGAAATAGTTTGTAATAAAACTTATACCAATTATGTTTAATATACAAATGAATGTGGTATAAGTTTGGTTGGTTTTAGAAGGGTTTGGAAGGGATTGAAAATGAAAAATAGGTGAAAAGGGCAAATCTAGACAAACAGTACCGGTACCCCGATGTCTAGAGAGCAAACCATACCGGTACTGTCGGTAAAAATAAAAAAATTTAAAGTCGGGAACAGCCGGCCCTCCTTCCACTCTAAATACTTAAGGACACCTCATTTAACCCCATTTCAGCATTTATAACCCTAGGAAACCTTAGAGATGAAGAAAGAGAGGGAGAAATACAAGATCAAAGGGGATTTGCACATTAGATTAGATCAAAGCCCTAGTTTTTCAAGAACACCAAGGTAGGGGTTTCTTCTCATTCTTGTCCATTGAGGCTAGGGTTTATATGTATGTATGTTTTCACTCTCAATCCTAAACATATGGTACGAAATCATTATTTCTTGGTGCTCTTGCAAATATTATCATGTGTTGAAGTAAGCTATGGAAGGATAGCCATGAAATTTCTTCTTGTTGTCTTCGAAAACCCTAGTTTTCAAGAAAAAATGGATTTTTCTCTCAATATTGCTTTGCTCTTGATTTCAAAACTCTAGTGTTTTGTGTTGAACAATAAAATGATATTTTTAATGATCTCTTGCATATTTTCTCAAATTGTTCTATTGGAAAATTACATGTGAAAAAGGAAATTTTTGGGATTTGCTTGTGATTTGAGGAAATTGGTTTGGGAGTGTATCTCTTGAAGATGTTTGGATGACCATGGGTGATTATTGACTGGATATCGTAGAGTAGTGCAGATGCACATCTTACTCCGTGTGAGTTTGAAGGTTCCCTACCACTCGTAGTGGGATTGGTGTCTTGCGAGGAGCAAACCACTATTCGCTCACGGGTATTGTGTCTGGGGGCTAGTATACTATTCTTGGATTAGATTCGTCACTGCCATTGTGTTGGTATACGCCCTTCCCAAAGTTGGATATCCTTGCAAGGATTTGGGGGAGTGTGTGTGTGGGCCAGGATATTCTCAATGTGTGTGTCATGTGATATCTTACTTCAAACCTGAGATACATTAGGGGTTATGTTATAAATGGTAGGTTATGGTTCATTGTTGAAAATGTTTGAGTGTGGCTAATGGTAAATGGTTTCTACAAGAATTTGTTGGAAGTATGGGATTCCACAAAAACTTGTTGGAAATGGTTTGTCATTGGAAATGACTTATTATTTGTAACTTGATTTTACTCTTCATTTAATTTATTGTTATTGCGTTAACTTGAGATCTGTTCAAATGTCACTTTTTTATTTCAACGTTATATACAATATTTTTGAAAGTATACCCCCTTGGACGGCATTACATTCTAAAGACCATTTACAATCATGAGAGCAACTACATAACTTCATATCCAAAAAGAATTTACCTCATCATTCAAGTATATACAATAACATTCAAAAGAATATGCCCAACAATGGCATTTACATCTCCAAAAGAATATCAAAGTAAATCTTGCAGCGGAATACAAAATAAACTAGACTTCTCAGTGTACAAAAGAGTATCCTAGTCTAGTGCAAAAGAAAAGGGGTCGCTCTATGCGTCCACCTCGGGATCCACACTCCCATCAATTGGAGTCTCCCACGGGGCGGCCTCCTCGGCTCCTAACTCCTCCTCAAGTACATAATCTGAAAAAAGTTAGCAGTAGGGGTGAGCACGAATCTCTGTAGAAAATTTCTCCCAAACCCAAACAAAGTTTAAAAAACATTTAAAATTCGGTCGGTCTCATTTCGCAAATATCATATATAACTTTTTGAAGGAAAATAGGACATTTTAAATTGATCTCAAGTTTAATCGGTAGCAATAATCAACGGAAAAGAATAAAATAAATTTCGCAATAATAACCATTTCAAACTTTAAGTCATTTAGGAAGGGCGCCTTCCGATGCATTGTCCCATACCAATGCACCGGCAAGAACGACCCACTCACAATCTCATGTATATTGGTTCATCCCCGTACTATGTATGCTGATTGATTCTCATGAATCTACCCGACGATTATACCTAGTCCACCAATCACAATCACAATCACAAGCACTTTAGAAAAAGGGAGTCTACCATCCCAATGGCAATGGCGAGTCCCTTCCTAGGAAAAGTATATTATCTCTCATTCGAACTCCAGTGAACGATAGTGGTTTCATTACCAAATGATAACCCACTACAAGTGCTAGGAAACCATCTCACCCCCACTGGGATAGACTAACCTTTAACACTCTACGGCATCTCTCGAAGGCAATCCAAGTCCATCACAACAACCATACAAATGAGGAAACCAAAATATACTCAACTCATAACCATTTCAAGGAATTCCCAAATTATACCATAGAATAATTAAGGAACAAAGCACAAGAGATCATCATAACATCATTTTGTTATATAATATCAAACACTAAGTTTTTGAAAATGGGAACTGATTAGCACACAACTTTGTATATTTAAGATGCTAATCAACTTAATTCACTCGCTTTTGAGCCGTAAATAGTATAAGTTATGATGATTGAAGTCTTAACGTCAATTTGATGTGTTTGTAGTTGAATGGAGATAAATATAGCTTTGAAAGACCCTCCCATACCACTTGGGATGAAAGGAGTTCAAAAGATAGTTTGAAAGTAGCTCGGGAGCAAAGAAATCAAGAAATTCAGATAAGGAAGCAGAACGGTACCGGTAC
>CM042184.1:16701465-16723291 GCA_023539305.1 Ilex asprella
AGAGGTTCCCGGTAAGGATGCTTGAGAATCCAAGGTGACATAAAAGGAGGTGGAGGTTACCACAAAGTATGCCACCTACTTAAAGAATCCATTCTCAAGAGGTTCCCGGTAAGGATGCTTGAGAGTCCAAGGTGACCTAAAAGGAGGTGGAGGTTACCACAAAGTATGCCACCTACCTAAAGAATTATTGAGAATTGTTTACAACCATTAATGAATATTTTTGGAGTGTGATTGCTCGTTTATCCATTTAAGTAATGTTTTGAAATAAACTTGAGATCCTTGTTAAATGTCCTTGTTTTACTTCAAATATTATGTATGCTATTTGTGAAATTAGACCGACCATTTTATATGTTTTTACAAACCTTGTTTGAGTTTGGGAGAAATGTGGCTACAGAGCTTCGTGCTCACCCCCCTACAAATTACATTTTTCAGATTTGGTGCTAGAGGAGGATCTCGGCATCGACGAGCCGGGACATTGGGAGGCTCCACTCGAGGGGAACCTTGATCCCGAGATGGATAGTTAGAGCCGTAGTTTCTTTTGTACTAGACTAGAAGATTCTTTTGAACATGGTGTAGTCTAGTTTCATTTGTAATTTCCGCTGCGCTATAAGAGTAAATTTTTATTGGGAATGTAAATGCCAAAGATGGCATATTCTTTTGGGATATTCATGTAAATGTTATGAATCATTGCTTGAAGTCTTCTTTATTGATGATTTATTTTAGTGCTCTCATGGTATGAATGGTTATTGAATGTGATGCCGCCTAGGGTGTATTTTGGGGCGTTACAGTAACTAGACTTGTAACCATAACAGATACACTTCTCCTAAACTTTCCAATGGCTCTTGAGTGTGGGCACTCTACAACTGGCTACAACTTTGGCCTTGTAGATTCCTAAATGGCCCCTATCACCATTTTTATAACAGCATTAGTAACTACCCAAGTGTGGAGTCAAACTGCTTTTTCCACTGTTCCCATAACCATGCTTTTAACATTTTTTACCCCTGTCGTCACCACCTCATTTTCATCTATAATTGCTTGGACATTATACTCAGCCAACACAGAATGGCCAGTGTTAGGTTTGTCACGCTGACTCAAGTCTAGTCCCTACAGGATAGATAGAAGGAGTCCATACCAACAACCATGGACATAAGGTCCAAGTTTACCTCGACTGTACAACAAGTTATGTATCCCAGGGGGTACTCACCACCGAAGTTTGAGAAGTTTGATGGAAAAAACTACAATTCCCGGGAGCACATTACCCGCTATCTTGATAGCCTTGGCCACTATGTGTTCCATGAGCCTCTTCGAATGAGGAAAATTTTCAAGTCCCTCAAGGACAAGGCCTTCACCTGGCATGCTAACCTCCCGACTGAATCAACGAGGGACTAGGACAACTTGGTTGCACAATTCTATGCAAAGTTCTTCCATGTTGAACAGCGTACGATAGTACATTCGTCGACGAAGACCATTTAGGATGACAGAGAAGCCCCGATGACATACATTGAGCAGTTTCACGACAAAGCCATCGAGTGCCAAGAAAATGTCACCGAAGAAACCCTTGGTCGAATCCGCATCGACAAAATGAACAACAAATACAAGCATACTTGGTGAACAGTGACTTCAAAATCTTTACTAGGTTATGTGAGTCTACTCCAAGGCTCTCAGAGATGGTACAACCCTCCTTCAAGATAGCTGGTTGGAAGGATAAGAGGAAATGCTGCATTTGTCAAGGAGGTCCCAAGGGGGGCAATGTCTAAAGAAGCGAGGGAGAACCTCAGAGCCTAAGGAGCCACCTTCGTATGCTTGTGGCATGAAGGAAGTCCGACAGATTCTCATGGAATGGATCAAGAACAATGATGTCGAGCTACCACCAATGGAAAAAGAGCCAACTAAAGAAGAGAGAAATAAGCCCGACCTTCTGTGAGTTTCATCACCACACCAAGCATAACCTCAAGAATTGTTGGATCATACGCTAAATATTTCAGAAGCGCTTAACTGATGGGCGTTGGGGGCAATGACCATGATCTACCCCTCTTAGACCCGAAGAAGGCAAGAAGGTGCACACGATGTCGTTTTAAAACGAATCGAGGATATAGCAGAAGACAACTTCAAAGAGCGGCCCAAAATTCAGTTAAGTCGAGAGACCTTGGAAGTTTGCCACGACGCGTCAAAGATTGACCGCTACATGGATGTGCACATTTTGAAGGAAACAATCAAGTTTAAGAATTTCTTTAATCAATTGGGACTTACTGACGTTACCAGATTGACAACTACCAAGACCATCGTGGATTTGTGCACTGAGGGGCCCTCAGGCCCGAGAAGTGCATGGCCGTAGAAGGCTTGGTGTCCCGTAGTATCAAGAAAAGGTCTAATGCCATCACCTTCACGGAAAGGGATAGCCAAGTACCCTAGAAGCACAATCACCCCTCTACGTCATTGCCAAGATTAATGGGGTACAATTGAAAAGGGTTTTTTTAGACAATGGGGCCTTAGTGAATGTCATGCCTCTATCCACATACGAGCAGCTTGGGCTCCGCAAGTCAAGTTTCATTAGAAAAATGACTATAATCACTGGCTTCACTAGCGACAAGAGGACCCTTGGGTATGTCACTGTCTCCCTGGTCATGGGGAAAGTGAAGGTACCCATGACCTCCCATGTTATCAATGCTCCTTCAACTCATCATCTGCTCCTTGGGTGCACTTTGATGAATGATCTAGGGGAGGTCCCTCATACATACCATCAGTGCATGAAGATGATTTGGAATGGTAAGGAAGTGATAAAAACTGCGACCAAGGACCCTTTTACTTGGTGGAGGAAGCACTATACGATGTAGTTCGCTATAATGGCCCTTTTTGTTCCCTATTCCTTCCTAGGAAGAGGTCCAACAAAAAGTATGTGTGAAACGTCGAAGGGTTAGTGTCAAAGAAAGGCTTGGAGAACGAGCCCAAAGAAAAAGGCAAGTTAAGAGACCTCATGCTCCAAAGAGATGTATTTGTTGCTACCTGCCTGATGGACGAGTTACTTACCATATATGATGGTGTGGGGGGACCACCCGCGAGGCCGAGAGGGTGATTCCCTGAGACGAGGTACATGAATAGAGGCTAACATCCTCGTGACGCCCATTAATGCCATCCCTACACCATAACACATAGGGGATCTCCCTAAGGCGTAAGAGCAGGAGCTTGAGGAAGTAAACCTCACACCACCTAGGAAAGTACCGTGGCCAGTCTTTATCTGTAAGGGGTTATTCCTATACAAAAACAGCCGTTCTTTGCATTTTTGATAGAATATGCCGATATTTTTACATTGAAATATGAGCAGATACCTGGATTGGACCCAGGCTTGGTTTGTCACAAGCTGAGCAACAGCCCTTTTGACAAGCTTATGAAACAACACTCACGAAACTATGCCCCCAAGGTGATGAAAAAAATCAAGGAAGAGTTGAAAAAGCTATTATGGGTTACCTTCATCAAGCCTATCTAGCACCCCTGTGTGGTTGTCAAACATAGTCCCCATCAATAAAAAGAATGGGGCCATCAGGATATGTGTAGATTTCAGGGACTTGAACAAGGTGTGCCCGAAAGTCGAGTTCTCGCTACCAAATGTTGTCATCCTCATCGACACTACCTCAGGGCATGAGATGATGTCTTTCATGGATGGGTTTATGGGGTACAATCAAATTCGACATGTCCATGACCCTAAGGTCCACAGTGAGTAGAATCCCCAATATCTCTAAATCACAACCCCAAAATATCTTATCAATGCTCACCCTAGCTCCTAAGGGAGAATTTACATGCAATGACTCTTCCAAGGTCTCAACCTCTAAGTCCAAATTCCTCACACATGATGCAAATATAAGTGAATGAGATGCACTTGAATCAAATAATACCCTTTCCCATAAACAAGAGAATAGAAATGTAACTTGAATAACCGACTGATCTACTGGCTTAATCTGAGGTGTGATGGTGTAAACTCGCCTCTAGATCCCCAAAGTCTTGGCCTGTGAGCCTTGTCCTCGGCCTCGACCCATTCCCTAGCCCATCTGGCCTAATTGTAGAGTCCTTTTTCATGAAGTAGTAGGGGCATGTGTAGCACCCTGGAACTGATACTATCTTCCCTGGCCATGGTGGGGTAGGGAGGAATGAAATGAGTTTGTATATGTCCCACTAATGATTGGGACTAGGATGCTCCATAGCTCTGGAATTCCTGCCTTTGAGGACAATCCCGTTTCATGTGACCTGGTTGGTGGCAAATGAAAAATGTCTTTTGGCCTGCTTAGTAGGAAGGTCTCTGATTTCTCTTGCCTTGGGAGGATTAACCTTGGCCTTGACAGCCACGACCCTGTCCTTGATACCTTTATGGGGGCAAAAGTTTTTTGTTTCTTCCCTAAACTAGAAGAAGAGGATTGACCCTTCTTCTTCTTGTCCTTAACACCCACCTCGTAGATGCTCCTTGTGTCATCAACCTCCCTCTCAATGGGCATAGTTGTATCGACTTTCGAGTCTAAATCTTGTAGGCGATGGCCCACAATCTTCCCCAAGATGGACAACTTCATCCCATCCTCAAACCTCCTAACTTTGGCAATGTATGTGGCCACATAATCGTTGGCGAAACAGGTTAATTCAGTGAACTTAGTCACGTATTCCATCATCGTCATAGTCTCCTGCTTCAAATCTAAGAATTTATGGGCTTTCGTATGTCAAACAGCTCATGGGAAGTACTTGCTCATGAAGAGCTCCCAGAACTCTTCTCATGTCATCGCCTCTAAGTTTTTCGAGGCCTTTGCCCAATCTCACCATAGATGGGTTTCTCCTTCTAGTTGGAATGCAGCTAGCCTTGTCTTAGTGGCATCGGAGGTGATCTCTGTAGCCTCAAGGATCTTCTCCACTTGCTGGAACCAATGGTCAGCCACCATGGGGTCTGTTCCTCCCATAAAAGTTAGAGGCTTATATGCCTTGAACTTTTGGAGGTTAATTGAGTCCATTTGGCCCACATTAGGGCTAGCCTATATAAAGGTAGCCGTCATCGTGCCAATAGCCTCCATGAAGGCTTGTTGGTCAAAGGCAGGTGGTGGTTGGTTATTGTTCTGCCTGCCGCGTTAGCCGCATCCTCTTCCTTTATTTGCCATCTACGCACATGTCAAATAACAATAAAGCACTAACTTAGTATCCTAAGATAGGGATCAAGTTCAAACTTGAGATTTCTCTCCTTATCTCACTAGTAGAGCATGTGCCACCACTAGTAGACATCTACTCCCTGGACCGTCCTTTTCCTTTGTTTTTTGACCTCCAACGTTATGTTCTCTAACCCTAGTGTCTTTTTTTTATATATACATTCAATCATGTATATTGTTCACATAACATATAACACATAATATGTAGCAATTAAAACACATAACGTTAAATGCACAATTGATGCAATGGTCTAAACCCATGCTTCGCAAGCCCCTAGGTAAACCGAGGGCTTAAGCTCTGATACTAAGTTGTGATGCCCTTAAAACTGTAGGTCCTTTGTCAACCCGTTGATCACCCATCAACCTACGAAAATACCTATTAGTGCCGCATAACTCAACACCATGCCATAACATCCCGTTTACTAGGATCATAATAACTTAATGTTTTGGGTAAAGTCTCCCTTATACCGAGCACTCTCAATCGCATATCTTGTATACATTTAAATCACATGACCCATCTGAGGTCCAATAATACATCAATACATACTCTTTTAATGTCCATTCATACTCATACTCTTTAAATGTCCATTTATAGCATTGAGCCACGCTCAATATAGAATCTCCTAAAAAGGCTACTCCCCAATCTAAATGCATATGAAATGTTCACAGGCAACATTCAACAAGTAACAACCATTCCAATCAAGAATATGCAATTCAATGTTGGAAATCACCGTGCTATACCATGAAATGAGATTGGTCTCACTCAAGCACTTCAACGCGAGCCTTCACTGGCTCACTCAACACATGCAAATGTCATACGTGTGATCACCGGGCATTCCAAGCCCCTACCATTGATGTTACACATTCAATGAATATTTTATAAAACAAAATCATGTGTATTTATTGGGTAGCGGAGTTTTGGTATCTCACCGCCAGTTTTGCACAACAATTCACTTTTTTGGATTTGCACCCGACGGAGTGTCTAGACCTTCTTGCTATACCTGACATAATTTTTTCTTTTTCATGCAATTGTGCGACTCTGTTGAACCTTGGTCACAAAACTGAGCCCACTTATCAACCACCAAGAGTGATGTTTGATTCAAAGACATGCACACACACCCCCCACTCATGCTTAATGCTCATGAATGTGATACCTCCGTGCATATGTAATGTAATGAATAATTGCAATATCAATATCATATTCATATGTAATGAATATCATATGAACTATTTTTACCACATTTCAACACATTCCATGGCTAATTATATTCAAAACATATAATTGTCAAAAATCCATCATAATGCCAACATGTCATAAGCATATATCAACATTTACTTTCAACAACAATTTTCTTTCAACAACAATTTTCTTAAGCATGTTATACATAATCTATGCAATAACACACTTAATTCCACATAGGCGTGATATAAACACACTAGTCATAACCCGTGTCTGAAGGCATGATAAAATATAAAATTCGAGAGTCTAAAAAATTGATACCACTATATTAATTTTTTTTAAAATATATTAATTACAAATTAATCAAATATTAAATGATTAAATATATGATAGAAATGAGTGATGTGGTATTTTTAGAGAAGAAATATATAAATGATTAAACATGTAATAGAAATGAGTGATGCGATTTGAAGTTTGAGTTTGACAAATAGATAATGGGTGAGGTAAGTGATTGGTGATAGTTTTGAGGGAAAAAATAAGACTGAGATAAAATTCAAACACACTCATGTTTTATTATATAAATAGCATACACACATAACATCATTTCTCAAGAAATTACAAGCTAGCAATTTCTATACACCAATTCAAGCTAGAATTGATTTCTACCCATTTCATCAAATCAACCACAATAGAAAAGTGTTATACACCTCCAACAATCTACCCATTTCATATCACAACCCTAGGTTAGAAATAAACCTAATTAGGGAGAAAACCCTACCTCTTAAAGGGTAAAATCAACTTAGAAAGCCTTCAAGAACACCACCCAAGCTCAAACCTCGATTTCCCCAAAATTTCATATTTGAATCTTTAGTGAAATCTATCATTTTTGGTACGTAGGCGTAACCTTCATCAAGCAGAACAATTTTGATATTTGGCCCGAAGGATTCTGACGAAAGGAACTCCGTAGATCATAGAGAGAAGTTAGAGTTTTCTCTTTTTTTCACTTTCTTCCCTCTAAATCCAAAAATCTGGTGGGTATGGAGAGAAAATTTGTTTTTCTCCCTTATTTATACCCTTTAGGTGCTTGGTCCTCATTGCGCCACACATTCCTCATTTTCGGGTCCGAATTCATCCCGAAATGATTTAATTTTGCCCCGATTCAAGTTCAAAATAGTTTTATATGAGTTTTTTTTTAAATCATGAAACACCTATTCACCTTGTAAAACATGAAAAATCTGAGCATCTCGAAATTCAATGAAAATTGACTGGGTAACTAGATTTTGTGAGATGAATCCAACGGTGATGCTCGTTTTATCATCCAAGCTCTAGAAAAATACAAGTTTCATCCCACACCAAAGTGTCAATTTCCTGTTTTGCCATTTTTTTTACAAAAAAACAAATTTACTCGAGTTTTACAGTAGATGTAACAACATCTAGAATGTGTAGCTCATCCAACACATACACTCCTCTCTTTCTATGGCATGTCCCAATTAGATTCTTGGACCAAGGATCCTGCACAACACAATCAGTGGAAGAGAAAAGAATGAAAAAACTATAGAAATTACTAACTAACTAAAATTAAAATCAAAGTAAGCTGGGGAATAGTAAACATCTGGAAGTGTAAGCTAGGAAGAAATAACCATCCTAACACCAGCCAATGACATGTGAGTGCCATTAATTGCTAGTACAGATACATAGGAAAGGGAAATAATAGATGCAAAGAATGAAGAATCACTACTCATATGATGTGTGGCACTTGAGTCAATGATCCAGGCGATTTGAGGTGTACCTGAAGCACTTGAGGTGAACAAACCTACTAAAGGAGAGACTGAGAGAGCACTAGGGTGATGGAGAAAGAGAGAAGTTTCTATAACTGATCAACAAACATAGTTAGATTGGGAGCTAAAGAGATTGACTCATCCCTGGGTGGTGCAACTCTTGTTATGTGACATTGTTTGGGCTTAAATAACTAATTCAGTAATCCCCATGCATGCTTATTTACCAATTTAGGGCATTTGTTCCTTCCAATAACCCTTCTCATGATAAAAGCTACACTCATATAAAGTAGCTTGATCCTTATATTTGTTCTGGGCGCTAGAAGCCACCTTGGAAGGAACAATCAATATAGTTTTGTTGGTTAATAGAAGAAAACCCTTTCTAGATAAGGTCTTAAGACACACCTCTTCAGCCAAAAATTTATTATCCACTATATTGACTGATGGAAGTGGATGACGATGAAGCATTGAACCACGTATCCCTTTCTACCAGGGATTCATGAGCGTTGCCCCGTTCCCCAATCAGATGTTTAGATGTGAGCTCTTCTTCCTTAAGAATGCTGGTGCAACCTATTAACATGCCATAAAACATTTCTTCAAAGAAATGTTGCACCAATTGGATCAAGATGTACTTATACTAAAGGAGAAATCCCTAAAAAAAGATCATGAAGTCATAATGACACCACTCAGCACCTAAGGTAGGGTTCAATGTCAAAAGCTTTACCCCAATAAACCTTTGGAATACAAATCGTCGAGCCACCAACAACTCTAAATGAACATAGTGGTCTATGAATAGGATCAAGAACTAGCGTATGCAACTATTTTTATGATAAGAGACTATGATCCAACTACTCGATACAAGGATCAAGTCATAATAGAGTTCTTTTCTATTAAGCATAACACCCTGAAGCGAAGAATGGGAACAAGCAGAATCAATGTGTCCAATTTCTAGCCTTGCACCAATGAATCAAGAGTATACAGTAAGCGTCTTTATTGTGGATGTTTTATTTTGTCACCACATTGGCTTAGTCAAGTAGAACTGGGTTGCGCTGCTTAGGGATCCTTCCCTCCCTAGGTACTCAAATATGAATGGAATTATTATGTAAATCCCCATTCAAATCATCTTGCCGATAAAATGCATCTAGGATAGACAAGTTAGAATTGGAGATAAAACAATTGGGAGGTTACAATTTCAAATCTACTATTACTGTTATTTTTTGTTGTTGAAACGATCTTTATATATTGACAACGAGCTTCATGTTGGTAGAAAGGGCACTTTCCTGGAATTAATTCATAGGCACTTTCAATTAGTTATACTTCTATAAAAAATATAAAATGTGTGATATGCAACATCAACCAACGGAAAAACGTAGTCATGGCATGTGCTATAATGCATCCCCAAGATCCCTCCACCCCACCAAAAGTAAACAACTTTTGGTGCCTATTCGTGACATATAGGACTTGTTGCGATTCTTTTCTTATTGTTTGTGATTACTCTTAAATGGATGATGAACGAATTTTGACGAATGAATGGGTTGAAAAAGCCTTACCCTCGTCTTCTACCGTTATGGTGGGCGTCCCTTTGGCAGTTCCTATGGAGATCGCTCTAAAGAACTACGTGGCAGTAATGGTTGGTCATCCTAAAATGACTATGACAAAACCTCTAAAAAACCTTCATTTTTTGGAGACGATTCTGCAATATATTTTCTTTTGAGGAAACTAAGGTTTGAAACCCGGCAAAAAAATCTCGATATTTCTTGGTGGGGCATTTCCTTTAAGGCTGCCCTCTTCCACCTATTGTTCGGGAGTTCTCTTGCAAGAATTGGCGTACCAAAGGAGATATTTCGATCAATTTGTTAGATCCAAGGTACGTCTTCATCAATCTCTCAAACAAAAAAAATATGAACCAAAAAAGAGAATTTTTTTATTAAGGGATTGATGTTTTGGGTTTTTTGCTGGAACCATGATTTTTGTCTCCGTAATGGTGATCCAATGCGTGTGCCTATTTGGGGGAGCTAATGCACAAGGAAGAAGCTTAGATAAGAGAATACAAGAGAATACATTCTTGTATCACTATTTTTATTGAAAGCTAGACCAGAGAGAAAAAAGTGTTTGGCCGAAGCCAAAAAGATGTTGACCCACTTCATTTGCCAAGTGAATGATCTTCGTTTTGTGGGGACCATGCTTGATGATTTCTGTTGTAGTATTCCCTAGTCTTCGCACATCACCCTCAAATGTGAATATGGCTTATATGTGTAAGGGAGTGTCACTCTCCCTCAGAATGATGCGGAAAATAGGGCAACAGAATGGTGGATGAAATGAAATGAAAATGGAGAATGAAATGAACTGTGTGTGAACAAAAGTGCTCTCCAAGCACAAAGAGTCTTTTGCATGTCGTGTTTTACTTGGAAAAGTATTCCAAGGTAGTCTCCTCAGGAAAGAAAAGTTCAAGTGTGTGAAGGTGATTTTTACAAAATGAAAAAGTGTAAAATCTTTTGTTTGAGTTTTGGTGTTTGAAGTTTGTGAATGAAAATGCAAGAAAACAAGTGTTGGCTAATCCAAAGAAGTCATTACAATGGGAATCCCCATTCAACTCGAAGTCTTCCTCCAATGATGCATAGATGAACGATTGATTCGTGGGAAGCTAGGGATGAAATGGTGAGGATCCAAGCATAAACTGTGATCAGACCTACAGAATATCAAGACTCACCACCACATCCACTCTCAATCCAATCAAATCGAACCATTGAACACCAAGAGAGGAAAGAAAATGAGTTAAAATGGAAAACCCAAGAGGAGGTCTCTCTTGAATTAGCCAATCAAAAATATAGCTACTCTTGCTAAAAGGAAAGTCATACAATATGTAAAGAGACATGGTATTGAAATGAAATTTAAACTTGCATTAAGGTGAAGAGAAGTGAAACTAGAAAAATAAGTGCATTTAATACCCAACTAAAAAACTTGAAATGTAAAACTTAACATAATAATGGTGAAATGAAGAACATGTAAGTAAACTTGGAATATACTTGAAATAACTGAGATTAAAGTGCAAGAAATTAAGATTACAAGAGATTTAAAGCTTACAATAATTGAAATGGAGAAGAAAGTGCAAAAACATAACTAATATTCATCATCTTCTTCCTTGAACTACTCCTAAGTTTAGATAGCCACACTTGAAGTGGTTTGTAAATGCTGAATATATGGAGTGTGAGCCTTGTAATTTCGTCCATGGTGGTCCCCTTGCCGATGGGAGATGAGAGGATGGCTTGGACAGGCTAGGAGCAGCCTACCCAACAACTCCCCAGGCATCCCCCTTATCTCCCATCCACATTATTGTATTTGCCTTCAAAGTCTTCAACAAGGGTGTAGGACGAATGTAGATGTGTAAGGGAAGTCAGGGGGTAAGTGGGACCCTCAAGTAAGTGGAGCATGATTTGTAGGTGTTCTAGGCACTTCAGGCACGGCGTACCGATACGTGTACAGTTACACTTTGCCTGATTTGGATAAGTTTTGTAGAATTGTCTTAACTTTTGATCTAACCATCCTATTGAGCTAAAATTTTGAAACAATACAAAAGACATCCATATCTACAACTTTCATCTTTTTCACTTTTTCAAATTCAAATCAGATCATGGTCAAAATAGAGAAAAACCGAGATACTATAACCAAATGGTGTGGGTGTTGGTGCCTTCGTTCCCAAGCACCAATACCTCCTTGATTTCTTTACTTTTAAGCCTCCAAATCCTCATGTAATATGCTCATGCCTTCACCACACATCCATGCTTAGTTGCAAGGTCCTAAAATCCATCATTTAAGCTATAATTACCTAAAACATCAAAAATTTAACATTATCCATAATTTCGGCTAACTCTAAGTACTTATATACAAAAATTGAGTTTAAATGCACGTAATGAGACCGTTAAATATGCAATATTATATGCTCATTAGACCAGCTTGTATTTCAATACATTGGAAATTATCTTAGTCATTCTCTTCTCTAGTATAGTTTCAATAGCAATGGGCCTCAGTCTATTGAATGATAAATCATTGCAAGCGATGGAGATACACGATTTAAATTATGGAAAATCCAATATTGTATCTAGAATGGGACCCATCACCCTTTCCACCCCCTTTCTTTTTGGCAACACGAAACTGACCAAAAAGAAATGCTAGCGCTTTCATTGAGAAATGCTCCTCTTTTTTTTAATCACACAACACGAAAGAATGAAGAAGTTGGAATAACTTTAGATGACATGGAAGATATTGTCGATAAATAGAAATAGCCCCTCAAATTCTTTTTTGAGTGCCACAAAAAACTGAACCAACCTCTGCTCCTCTATAAATGTATGGTAGACCTTATTAGTACTTAATTCAGCAGGTTTAGTAAGTGGTAACTGGTCCCAATATCTAGTCATTTATGAGCAAAATTCATAGATTTTCCTATCACTTGAACGATAAACTTGAATTTCATGCTCTAGTTGATACTAGTTTACAAAATTAGACCGAACAAATAATGTAGCTAAATAATCCCAAATTTTCTTGGTGTGGTAAACTTAACCAAATGAACATCGATAGTCTGATCAACTGAATTGTTAATCCAGGTAATGATTTCAGCATTGTTAATGTTCCAACTATTATTCAATTCTAAATACTTTTCTACTTTAATTTTTGTTGGGGCCATCACAACACCATCAACATTGCTCCACATATCCTTATCTAATAAAAAATTTTCATCACATAAGCCCAATAAGTATATGTGTCACCAATTAATTTCACACTAATAGCTTAAAGTGAATCATAATGTCCACTTGCCATAATTCAAAAAAAAAAATCAATCCAATTGTGCAATTACTCAAAATCAGAAAGTGGTAAAGCTCAAAAGAAAATCCAACTCACCCAAGGCTTACAAAGCCCACAAAGGCTGGTCTCAATCTCAACCAACAAGAGTCAGGCAAGACCACTTTGGCCTTATGCAGTGGCACAATGAGGAAGAAGATCAACAAAAATGTGACCCAAGCTGAAAACCACAACCAGGGCCAGAAATCAACACTCCCAAAGTACAATGAAGAAACGAGCGAAAGAGATCAGCAACCTAGTAAGCCAGAAGAATGTCCTGATGCCAGCAATGAATAACCAAAGGTTTCTTAAAGCATAAATCCATTTATTTTCTTCTAAAATCACTTCAAGATGCTTCAAAACAACTAAAAAGGACACAAAAGGTTCAAATTGCACTCCATGTTAGGAATTAGAGGCAATAAAAAGAACTAGATCTATGAAAATTTGCAGATCAACTACTTTCTTGAAAAATTCTACAAAAAATAAAAACTCTAATCAAACCAACACCAAATTGAAAACAAATCACACCAGATCAAAGCCCATGAGAAGTCAACCATGCTAATTCTAGTTAGGGTTCTTGGCTACTGACGTCATGTTATTAACATGTGCATAGATGACATCAACCCTAATTTTTTCTCACCTGATTTTCTCTGGTGCATAATACAAGTTACATTGTTAGTGGGGTTTGGATAAAAAAAGGCTTTGATACCATGTTAACATCAATCAAAGAGAGAAGAGAAGAAAGATGATAGGAAAGATAGAAAAGTCTTATTTCATAATGGGCATTGTTACAACTTACTTAATTTAATACACAATAAAGACCTTATATACAAGGGTAACACAAAATAAATTAAGTGACTGAACTACCCCTAATACTAAATAGCTAAATATTCTCTAAATGGTATACTTATGTAACACCCCAAATACTACATTGGACGACATTACATTCTAAACATCATTCACCGCATGAGAGCACTAATATAATCCATAAATAAATACGACTTCATTCATTCTCCATAAAAATACTTACAACATTATCTAAAAGAATATGCCATATAATGACATTTACATCCCAAAAATTAACTAAGGTAATGCAAAGGAAATACAAAATAGAACTAGACTCCACAATATCTCTCAAATGAATTTCCTAGTCTAGCATCAAAAGGAAATAAAGCTTTAAGCATTTACATCGGGATCCACTTGCCCGTCTATTGGAGCTTCCTAATGCTCCGGCGCATCAACTCCAAGTTCCTCCTCTAGAGTATAATCTGAAAAATATTGGTTGTAGGGGGTGAGCACGAAGCTCTGTAGGAAAATTCTTCCAAACCCAAACAAGGTTTGTAAGAGCATATAAAAGCGGTCGGTCTCATTTTACAAATAGCATATATAATCTTTGAAGTAAAATAGGGACATTTTAAAGTAAATCTCAAATTTAACAATAGCAATAAATGTAACGGAAACAATAAAAGACAGATCGCAACAATAAATCTTATTTTTATGTATATTGGTTCATCCCCGTGCCATGTACGTTGATTGCTTCTCAGGAATTTACCCAACGATTATACCTAGTCCACCCATCACAACCAACAAGTCACAATCACTTTGGGAAAGGTCGTCTATCATCCCAATGGCAGTGACGAGTCCCTTACCAGGATAGGTATACCACCCCTAGTTCGAACTCCAGTGAACGATAGTGGTTGTATTACCAAATGATGACTCACTACAAGTGTTAGGCAACCATCTCACCCTCACTGGGATAGACTAACCTCTAAAACTCTACGACATCTCTTGACGGCAATTCAAGTTCGTCACATTAGCCATACAAATGAGGAAACCAACATATTTTTAATTAACCAACAATTCTCAATTATTACCAAATTAAGCATATGGCATTTTTAATAACCAACTAAGAAAAATACAAGAAATCACAACAATATCATTTTATCACTCAACACAAAGCAATATGGTCCTCAAATCAAGAATAAAGGAATAGTTCAAGAGAAAAATCCATCATCACTATTGAAAACTAGGGTTTTTCAAACAAAAAAAGGGATTTCATGGGTATACAACCCTAACTTTGTGTAAAACATGTTAATAATCGCAAGAGAACCAAGAAGCAAAGAGCCCATAGCAAATACATATAGTTAGGAGTCAAAACATATATATATATATAATAACTCTAATATCGATGAACAAGAAAGGAAGAAAACCCCTGCCTTAAATCAAAGATTTTAAAGTTCAAATCAATAACCCAAGCCCTAGAGAAATCCTTTCTCCTCTTTCTTTTGTTCCTTTATCTTCTCCTAGGGTTCTAAAATGTTTAGAGTGAGAGTGAAATGTAAGAATGGGGTAAAATGTAGTGAAAATGAGTGTTTTAAATGGCCAAATCCTGACTTTTACTGTGCAGAATTTGGGTTTCTTTCGGACATACCGGTAAGCTGTTCAGGTAGGGTTTAGCTATTGGTGTTGGATATACGGGTAGGCTGTTCCTATAGAGTTTGACTGATGAATTTTTGCTGCAACTTACAGTGAAGTTTTGACCCATTTATAGGTCGAATTGAAAAATTTTTGGGAAATACACTTTTGTAGCCCTAGATGTCTACTATCTACTGTCAAAATTTCAGATCAATTGAAGATCAGAATAAAAAGTTATGACTTAAATACTAGACAGTGTCCAAACTCCTTTTTACCTGAATTCACCCTAAAGTGTGTTTTAACTCCGGAATACTTTTTAACTTCTAATATACCCCATATTACCTCAATGTTTATCGACCTTTCGAATTCAATGGAGACATTATTTTGACCTACAAACATTTAGAAACTTATCTAATCACCCTTTCCAAGTTTAAACGTCTTCAAAACTTAAACTTACCAATCAAATTGTCTCTCTAGTAGTTATTCCTACGGTTACAATCCATATGGTTTATTCTTACGTCACTATAAATATGAGAATTACTAAACAAGTACATTACTATATTAATATAAATATGTGGGGGTTTACAACTTATTAGAGCCATATTAAATAATAACAATATAATAATAATACTCTTAACACATATGATCTTAATGGTTCGTGATTAGGATTCCGTAGCATAATAGGATTCTGATTTCAATTGGTACTTTACCAAATTAAATTATTTAGTTTATTTGTTGGGTGTCTATAGTTATTGAGATGGCATAGTCCACATATGTTGCTTAAATACGTAAGGAATCTGCTATTGTTTTTGGAAGCCAAAGTCTATAGTTTTTGGAAGCCAGTTATTCATTATGTTGGAAAAGGCTTGATGGATGGAAAAAAAAAGTTATAGTCAAGCGGAGATCATAGTACATGGTGGATAACCAAATTCCAATTTAAATGAAATCTTTAAAATAAATCATGTAATTTAGGAGGAATCAATGACAGGACATCAGTTTAAATCCTGATTTTTTTAGAGAGATCAATAATTATCACTATTTCTTAGATTCTTGGACCCAATTCAATTTAGTTGGATCTTTCATTCACATTTTTTCCCACAATAAATTAATTTTAACTCACTCTGTGTTTGAGACTATTTCAATTTACCACGTTGTTATTTACAATGCCTTTGAAGGTTGTGAAATTGATTGAGATGACGATGAGCGATCTTTTATGGGAATTGGTGAAGAAAAGGGAATATCATCTTATAATTTAGGATGTGGTGTCTCAATTTAATATAAAGGGAGGTCTTGCATTGGGTAAGCTTAAAGTTAGAAATATATCTTTACTTGGTAAATGACTATGGACCTTCCCCATTAAGTATAATAGTCTATGACATTCAGTAATCACGAGCAAAAATGAGATTCGTGATTAATAGTGGGATTCTAAGGTGAATGAGAGGTTAATCTTAGTATCCTTGGAAATTCATTTATCAAGCATTGTTACATTTTTGACAAAACTTAAAGTATGTTATTGGCAATGGGGAGAAGATCTACTTTGGGGAGGATTTTTTTGGGGGGAGGTGGGAAGAGCTTTTGTTCACTTCCTTATTTCCTCGTTTATATCGATTGTCGAAATCTCATAAGTTATCCACTGCAAGTGAGGTATCCTAGTTTTCCTCCATAATTAGTTGGAACATTAACTTCTTTTGAAACTTGAAAGATGGAGAAGTGACGAATTGTCTTTTTTCTTGGGCATTCTTGATAACAATGTTTTGAGACAAGATTCATTGGATAGTAGAAGTTGGATCATTACATATTGAGGGAGGAGTACTCTTGCAAATCTTTATTTTACTCTTTGGTTGATGAAACATCTCTTCCATTCTTTGAACATTTCTATTTTGTTTGGAAGAGTAGGACACATTTGAAGCTACAAGTGTTTGATGGTATGATTCTATGTAAGAAACTAAACACCAATGAGTTGCTCCAAAAAGGATGTCTGTAACATTCTCTTCAACCATAATAGTGCATCTTTTGTAATGAATAAGTGGAGTGCATATTTCTTCATTATGCTTTTGTCTCGAACTTGTGGAATAGACTCATGGATGTCATTGGATCCCTTGGGTGGTTCCAAGTAGTTGTGATTTGGTGAGTACTACGAATTTTGAGGGTTTTGGTTGATGTACTAAAGTCAAGGCTTTGTGGAGATGTGTAGTGTTGGCATTGTTTTGGGTGGTTTGGTTGGAAAGAAATGAGGGATTTTTTGAGAAAATTAAGGCTCATTGGGAAGATTTATGGAATAAAATCTGAGTGTCCACGTCCAAGGATTTTGAAGGATTTTTTTTATTATTTTTAATTAAAGATCATTGGGCTCAAGTGTGCAAATAATTATACCACTTGCTTTTTTTTTCATTTTACAATTGTAATTATATTTTGACCCTTTTTAGGTTTTTTCTTCTTTGTTTATGTCTCTTTGAGGACTCATTGTCCTCTCATGTACTATTTCTTCTCTCAATTTAGTAATAATCTATAGTTGCCTATCAATCTATCATTTCCTTTCAAAAAAATGTTATTAGGAGAAAATGCCAAAGCCATTGAATAAAAATTCAAGAGGCAAACATAATCGTAACACTTAAATATGGTTGAAACACAACCATCACCACAATTAACAGTCCTAGAAAAAATAAGATTAATTGCAGGTTAATTACAATTAATTACAAAAACCAAAAATGTCGTAAATACGTAAGTCAATACTAGTTGCACAGTGCATTAGCACAATGAAAAACCAATGAAAATGAGATTAAATGCCAATTGCTACTCATATGATAAAAAAAGTTACTATTGCAACAACGATGTCATAGGGTGGGCACCGTAACATACATTAAAAATTCAAGGTGGACTAGGTATCTCCGTGGCCCATTGGTGGCTCCACCCTTTATAACTGAAGGCAAAATGTTGGATGGTCATGAAGCGGGTTCTTAGCATGAGTGTATCCGTCTATAAACTACTTTTGATGATTGAAAAATATAAGAAGAGAGAAAAATAGATTTGTGAGATTCTTATATATCAACCCTAGATTGTTTATTTTTTTTCCCAAAAATAATGTAGAGGAAAGAAAAGACTTATGAAAAGCTTCATGCTACACCTTTAGAGGAAAAGATGAGGCTCAGTTGTGAAAGATTATTAGACGTGAAGCCCAATTATCAGAGCAAACTTTTACCCAAACCCAATCGGTTTGGAAAAGCTATACACAGAATCGGGTGGTTTTCAAAGTAATTCCCAGACCCAAGTAATATTAAACATTAGTTCAACATTTTTAAATGAAAAAGGTCAGTTGGACTGAATATTTTTGTGGAATGGCTCTCTCTCTATCTCACACACTCTATTTCTCTCACTGCTTATTAAAAAGCTAACACATTTAAGTCTACTTTTTGACCTAAAAAAGAGAGACCAAACATGAGTTTTGGGCCTTGAAATCATATGTACTCTAACTATGTCCATATTTAAACTCTGTTTGTGAAGCATATGTACTCTAACTGTGTTCATATCTTTCCCCAGGTACTTGTTATTTCAAATGGGGTTATGTTACAATTCTCCTCCTAAAGGAAGAATTGTTATAAATAGGGGCACAAGACTCCTAGAGTTGTTGAGTAAAATTTGCACTGTAATGGGGTTGGACATTTAGCATTCTAAGTTGAGGTTGATATGTAGATATCTCGCAACACTTGGACCAAATATGAGTACATATGCCGAACTAGAAATTGGGAGTGATGAATTTGTGGGTGTTATGTTTAATGTGTTAGTCGACAACAACACCATGCTTAATGTTGTTTTGTATGTGGAGATGGAGGACATCACCACATTCGTATATGGGATTCAGATTAGGGGTACCTAACCACCAGTACTATGTCTTAAAATGATTTGCGAAGATGAAAGATAGGCTCCTTGACAATTCCAACTTCCGGGATGACAAGTGAATGTTCCACCCCCGTGGGGATGCAGTTAATGGATGAATATGGGTAGTGCAACTCTACTTACCCACATTTTGGACCTAGTACCTATGGTGAATACTCTACCCCAATGAGTCAAAGTTTTCAGCTGGCTGAAGAGGGTTTGATTTGGATGAACCAGATGATGTCCACCAATCACTTATGTAATAGAGCCCAATTCAGGAATATGAAGAAATGTGCGCGAATGATCGCACATATGTCTCAGATGAAGAAGAAGAGTATGAGGAATTACTATTTCATGACTCGGATGACGATAATGGAGATGGTGAACCCAATGAGGCTGATGGCGAGGTTTGTATGCATGAGACTTACTCCCATGTCTTCACAAACATTGAATTTGGTGAATATTCTGAACATGATAGCTTAACATTGTCTGTTGAATTGAAGTTGTTGGATCCGACAAAGACGAAGTTGGAGAAGGGTATAGGTTTCAAGGATAAAGTTGCATTGATTAGAGCAGTAAAATGGATTATGTGGTAGTTGAAACCAAGACATCAGTTTGGATCATACAATGCAAGATGTATTTGCAACCTAATTGAAAGTGGAGACTTCATGCTTATTTTAGAAGAAAACTAAATATGTTTCAGATCACAAAATATGATGGACTTCATAGCTGCTTCTATCCTCGGATAAGTCATGACCATAAAAAACTTGATTCGAACTTCATATCTCATGGTATATAGGGTCTTGTTCATGATACCTCGCAATTGAAAATGTCAACCATTCAAAAAACATAAAGGATAAGTTTGAGTATGATATCTTCTGTAAGAAGTCCTGGATTGTAAGTAATAACACCATTGCCATAATTTTCATTGATTGGCACTTGTCGTACGACATGTTGCCTAAATTTATGAGTGCCATAAAGAAGTATAACCCTGGAAATCTATCAAGGCCTTCATATATTGCAAGTACACAAATCTTCACTTAGAATTTTCCTTTCAGTCTAACAATATTGCCATTCAACCATCATTGTGCTTCTAACCCTACTTAAATAATGAAAGTGATGATTAAATAATTAGAAGAACTCATCCTCTAATGATCAATGATGACCCAAAATCTCGAACAATGTTTGCGGACTATAATTCATTGTTCGAGATAAAGTGTGTACAATGAGGCGTTCGACACATGTTGAATAGATAGTCACAATGAAACTGTTTGTCATGTTGCAGTTGCATAGTTATTCAATAAGCCCACGATAATGAAGTAACTTAATCCTGATACAAAGAAATTGATGCTGAATTGACAACACTCTAATCAATGAGACTCTACCCGTGTGTAGTCATAATGAAGCTTAGCACGTTGAGCTTTTCAGCAAACAATGTGTTGAAGTGACACAACCCTATTTTTTTTATGAAAACTGATGCAGCGAGGACATTTGCATCACACTTATGAAGTGACTGCACACTGCAAATATGGCTGAATACTATGATACAATGGTGAAGTGACTACATACTACTGCTAGGACATCACACATGTGTTGCTACAAACTGTTGACACTTTATAGCCTTATGAATCACCTTGCAACGTTACAGTTTGAATTGACACAACATTGTAATGCAACATGACTACACACTGGTGATTTGAGCCTCTCATCATGTGAACATAAACCCATGTGCTGAACACTGTGTTATTACAGACTATTGTCATAGCTTTTCTGCTAACTCTGTTGCACATCTTTTTAGAAAGTTGTTTGATGAATTGACAAACCCTAATAATGTACAATCATCCATCAAAACCACAATATAAACATATGAAGGGACGATTGATGTCACATATATTGAACATTATGTCTACATCAACAGGATTTACAGTTGATAACAATTGCAGACGTCAACGGGAATAGATATTAAAATAGTGAAATGATGATTACAAAAGTGACAAATTTTTTGATCCAAAAGAGTATTATGCAGGACTACAACGAGAGTGGGTTTTTCGTGCTAATGAATCACACATATTATGCACAGATCTAAGAGATCTTGTTATTCCAGTGCCATGTAGGCGTTCACTTATGATGTAACAACAAATAGAATGGACTACAAATCAACAGTTATAAGTGTACAAAAAGAGAATAATAGGATGATGATGCATATGTGTCAATATTTATTATATGCTCCAACTAGCAACAGATATGGTGGGAAGTGCATATGGAAGAGAATTAACACCTGTTGAGCGAACTACTATCTTGTCTATTAAACAATACCTATCATAGATGATTATATGTCTAATGAAAATTAACAAGTTTAATCAGTGTCAAAATGGTTGTGTATCTTATATATTTATTAGTGGTAATCAATGTGAAACAATCTCATAAATTTACAAGTGTAATTAGTGTATTACCATATCACAACTTTGACATTGTCGCATCATGTCATTGCTTTATCAATGTATTGTTATGGCACAACTTTAACAGTGGCAAGTCATTTCATTGTTTTATCAGTGTCAAGTCATGTAACAACT
>CM042184.1:16723391-16744229 GCA_023539305.1 Ilex asprella
ATCAGGATATATAATGAATATATATACTCCTACATATTTGTATTTCTAAATACTACACAGGTTCTGTATGCATAGCTGCATGTTCATTCTTTTATATGCAGACTTGGCCTGTATGGCCTGATCATAACTGTTTGTATGCATGGTAGTGAAAAGTCTCCAAAATAACTGCAACACAGGTTTGGAACTGTGGAAAAATGGCCAAGGACTGGACTCAAACAAACATTTCCACAGAATCATTGGGCAGTTTTTGAAAGGATTAACATCCAACATTGCTAGACACTTAAAATCCAGATACGACAATCAATAAACAAATAAAACAGTCTCATTAATAATAGGAAAACCAAGAGCTTGCTAGCTCTTTCATATAATATGGTGTTTATGAATTAAAAACAGTTAACCCACATACTGCCAGCACTATCAGAAGTCAGAAAACAAATGCAGACTAAAAATTATAAGTAAGAAGTCACAAAAATTCCAACCATAGAATCTACTGATATGATGCACTCTATTTTCTGAAAAACAGAAGATCACCCATCAAATAGGAACATTAAATAATCAGGAATGAATGCATGAAACTAACTGAAATTACAAAATAATATGTTTTTGGGGCAGTGACAGTAGAAGTGATTGCCAAAGTAGTGGCAATCAAGAAAATTACATCATTCCTATGCTTCACTATACATTTCTTCCATCATTTCCCACCAAAATGAATAAATTTTTTTTGAACATTTCTTACTTTACCTCAAATTATCATTAGAAGTTGTGCTGCAAGAACAAGTGTTCTTGAGGAGAAGCTGGCCCAATTTCTTCTTCCAAACTTCTCAATCCATCACCAACACTTCCTGCATTTCCCAAGTTCCTGGCTTCCAAGTTCTTTCCATCAACATCGGCATCTGAAACTGAGGACTTCCTCCTTTGAGATGAAGCAACACTAGGAAAAGTGATCCACGATGGTGCCCTGAATTCAAACCTTTGGTCTTCAGAATCAACCACATCAGTTTCTGAGGCTGACCGGTCAGACGATCTTTGAGATGACTTTTTGTGCATTCTATTGCTTCCCAACACCACCTCTGTTGGCAAAATAGGTTGCTCATTACTGGGGTTACCCATCAATAAAGCAAGTGCTCGCTCCAAAGCTGTTGTGACCTTATCCATTGATGGCCTCTCTTTTCCTCTCATTCTTACACATTTACTAGCTACATTGGCAATCTTTTTCAGAGCATCAAGATCAGATGGGGGTTTTAAAACTGGATCCAAAATCACTTGTATATCTCCAGCCTTGATTAAAGGAACTGCCCATTCAACTACATTTCCTTCTTCGTATTGCATATCAATGGCTTTCCTACCACTGAGAATTTCCAAAAGTAAAACACCAAAGCTGTAGACATCAGATTTGGTTGTAAGGTAATGAAGTCTATAATACTCAGGATCAAGATACCCAAGAGTCCCTGCTGGAAGCTCAGCCAGAGGAGAGCTACTATTAGCAGGTCCCAATAAAGACAGACCAAAATCAGCTACGCGAGCATTGTGTTCTTCATCGATAAGAATGTTAGAAGACTTTATGTCTCGGTGAATCACAGGGGGGCAAGCATATCCATGCAAGTATTCAATCCCCCGAGCCGCTTGGACTGCTATTGTAACCCTCTTTACCCAATCTAATTGCTCTTTTAAGGCCGTGTTCTTGCCATGGAGGTGTTGATGCAGTGAGCCATTAGCCATGAACTCATAAACAAGAAGCCTTTCTTCACCTTCTTCACAATAGCCGAGGAGGTTGAGCAAATGGGCATGATTCAACCTTGAAAGGAGATCTAGCTCAGTGTGGAACTCTTTCGCATTCTTTTTCATGTCTGGAGACATAATAGCTCTTTTAACTGCTACAATTGTTCCGTCCTTCAAGACCCCTTTAAAGACGCATGAAAAACTTCCCTTTCCCACTTGAGATTCCTCTTTAAACCCACTAGTGGCTCTCTCAAGTTCCTCATAGGTAAACATTTGAGCTCTACTGATTTTAAACTCATCCAAGTCGGACCTAACTTTACCACTCTCTTTTTGAAAAGAACCATTCCCACCACTTTCTTTGGATTTCAAGCCTTTTGCCGAGCACCTGCAGTTCCGTAACTTATAGCGAACGTATATTATTGCAGACAAAGATACAACACTGGCAAAGAACACGACAAAAGCAATCTCTGCAACAATGACTGGCAATTGAAGTGACCAAAATCTTCCATTCTTCTTTCCAGTAGTAGCATTGGAATAAGAACAATTAGAAAAACATTCAGCTGAGACACAACTTGAACAATTGTATGCGCAGTATCTGTCAGCCATTGAAGTGCATTCAGCATTCAGGTACATTTCGGCAGGACAACCGGTGCTGCAGGGCAAGCAAATACGAGAATCAGGAGACAGGCAAGGTTTACTTCCATTGCTAAACTCATAGAAGCCTGTCGAGCAGGAATTAGGCTTGCAGAGTCCAGGAGAAACCGCCAATGGTAGGGAGGACGGAAAACCAACACCCCAACAAACAGGTAGCAGAGATGCCTCAGCTAGAACTCCACAAGTGAAATAGTCGCCAGCTGCAATATCATATAGCCTAATGCCACTGGGTGGTGGGGTACTTCTCTCGACGTGATAACCCCAACAAACCACTCCACGATCATAGCTCCTGATTCCACAAGCGTGGAACCGTCCACCCACCAGCAAAAGCATCGGGTCATTTGGAGCCAAGTCCACATTGGCCAGGCCCGAATGTACAACAGAAATTGCTTCTTCAATGTCCAAGCTCCTTCCCCAACAAAAAGCCCTTGTATTCACCCCTTCCAGAATCCCACAGACATGGAAACCACCAGCTGCAATCTTCTGAAACCTCATCTCCTTGGGAATTAGACTAATTACCCGGCTACTAGTCTCATCACCCCAACAAAAGACACTCTTATTCTGGGAAAACAATCCACAGTTGAACTCAGAACCAGCTGAGATAGACTGCATCTGCCCATCGAACACGTAGTTTGTAGTCATATTGTAACCCCAACAATCAACAAGAGAAGTGTTTCTGTGCTTTCCCATTAAGGGTTTTCTCAAACCGCACAAATGGTGATCGCCTGCACTAATTTCCAAGTATTCAGAACCATTAACCATGGGTTGAGGAACACCCATTTGAATAAAACTACTACTTCCCCAACAATACGGTTGGTTTGAATCCATCAAAAGTCCACACACAAAGCCGTTACCTGCGGTTAATCCAGTAAAAGGGAAATGAGCTGGAGTTCCATAGATAATAGCTGAATTTGATCCATAGCAGGTTACAAGATGAGAACCATCTGATTTCAGGCCACAGAAAGCAGGACCATACTCTCCATATGAAATGGCAATGGAAGCCATGGAGCCTAGACCTAACACCGAACCCCATAAATCTAAAATCACCAAGAAGATTATGGTTCCTACAAGAAATCTAGGTTTGCTAGAGTGAACCCTCAATACCCAAATGACACAATCTGTAACTAAAAACTTCAAAAAATCCATTAGAAAAGCCAAACCAACTATCCAAAACAAACCCCAATCCCCACTAAAGGTTCCAGACACCCAGTTGTGCTTCCAGCTTGCATTAACAAAGATTCCATTTCCAGGATGAAAGCTTGCCCAGACAGCTATCTAAACCACAGGAACTCATTTCTATTCCCCTCTTTTTGGAACGTTGACATTGAAATTGCTAAAGCAGTGTAGATAAATGTCCATCACTAAACAGTTTTAAGAGGAGAAACAGTAATCAGAAGCATATATCAGAGGCTTGTAAATCAGACAAACTTACCAAGACTCGGGATAAAAAGCGTTGAAGTCTCCGTCCAATCTCAACCAAGAAAATAGCACCCAAACCACCCAACTATATTCTCTCAGCTATTCCTCACCAATAACCTTGTGAGAAGTTCAGGGTTCTTCGTGTCTCTCTGTCCAAAGAAAACCTTCAAACCCAGAAAATGCAAATGGGATATCTGCAGCTTTGGATCAAGAGAGACACTCTAGATAGATGAAGGAGCCAGTAAATATGTTCCTTTGAAGTTCATTCATAGCTTTGGCTCATTTCCTTGCTCTGCGACCCCTTTTGTTGATGGATAGTGAAATGGTCAAAAGGATAGTGGAATTGTCAGTTTGCTGGATTAGTAGCCAAGAATGAAACGGTGAAGGTGAAGGTGAAGGTGAGAGAGAGAGGGTATTAAATGCAATGAAACTGGAGCTTCTCAAAATGGGTAAGTGCAGGTGAAGGCATTAAATGAGAAGTTAATGCAAATTTGATCTTTTCATGCCTGAATTTCTGCACACATGTCCACTATTTCGATTCTCATCTCGTGCAGTTTGGTGTAACATTTTGTTTCCATGCAGTTTTCACTTCCTGTTTAATTTTTTTTTTTTTTGCTGAAAATGGATATGCAGGTTACTTCACATGTCCCTCGGTATTATACAGTTATTTACAGATCTCACTACACCTTCATCGGAGTCGAAGTTAAGATTCCACCTCATGGAAAAGGCTTTAAAGAATAAGTTTAGCTCTAACAAACTATTGTACTTAGAGGCTCGAATTCAAACATTAAGCCAAAAAATTTCAAATTTTTACCCACTAGACCTACAGGTTGTTGGTACTTCCTATTTAAATTTCAGTTTAGTTTTTCACATTGAATTGCCTCACTAAACTTCTTTTTTTTACTCAGCAGTACTGTGTTCTATGCGTTTGTTTTCATGCTTAATCTTTGTTTATCTTATCTTTTTTACCATTTTCACTTTATTTTGTTTTATGGGTTCTGACGCCTGTAAATAGCAGAGAAGCCTCCAAACTGACCACCGGTAAATTCTTTCTGTAAATAGCAGAGATAAATACTCTTGCACTATTGCCTTTATTTTAGATTGTCTCTTGAACTTTCAATTGTCTAAATTTATCTCCTAAACTATAAAATTTATTTTAATCCATCCCTTTAGTTAAGATTAATCCAATATCTTATCCATTAAATGAGACAAATTCTCCATTAAATGAAACAAATTCTGTTATGATTTATCGTTAATCTATTTCATTTAATGATTAATCTTAACGGAAGGGATGGATTGGAACAAATGCCATGGTTCATAGGGCAAATTGAAACAATTAAAGCTTTAAGGGGCAATTTCAAACAAATATCATAGTTAAGGGGATATTTATGAGATTTACGCTTAATTAAAAGGAAAAAAAATCTAATTTACCCCCTTTTGGTTTAGACCATTTACACTTTGACCCCTTTATAGTTTAAAAATAATGACATAACTCTCAAATGTTTTTAGACTAATCTGCACCACTAATGCCGTTAGCAGAAATTATTAAATTACTTCAACACCCTCGATGTCTTGTTTGTTGCAAAAAGAGAAGATCTGTCAACAAAATTTGCTACTCTTTCTACCGATAGCGCATCGTCGGTGGCCACCCAAAAGAACACACCAAACCGAGCAAAACCACATCCTGCAATGACACAAACCAGTAGCCCCTTTAATCATTTTACCCAATGCTTTGTGGATTTGGTTACTGATTGTATCATTCTGAGTGAAGGGGTTCAAAACCTTTGAACCTTTATTTGACAATTAAATCTAGTCACGAGGTAAAAAATACGTGTGCATATAAAAACTCAATCGAACAGATTGTGAATTGACAGGGTAGATTGAATGAAAGCCCGAGCAAAAAGAGATTAATCGAAAATGGTCTGCTTAATAGAAAAACATTTTCGAATAGAGAAGCATATGCCAAAAAGAGCTTAATGAAGTCTCAGAGCAAGACTAAAATTCGAATTAGAATTTAACTCTATCTCCAAGTGATGCAACCTTATTTGACCAGAGTAGATAGCTAGGCTATCCTTAAAAACCTGAGGCGGTTAAAGAGATAAGACCTTTATCATTGATAATATGCATATTATAAATATGTGGTCTATAAAACCGATTAATAAATTGGACCAAAAATTTAGACTAATGAGTATTTGGCTAGGCTCGGGGTGTGCAACCTTATTCGTACTAGGATTTTGAGCCCAACCAGGTCGGGGATACGATCATATAAATAGTGGATAAGCTTAAGTCTTAAGGGACAAACTTCTTCCCCTACAATTTGTTTGCTCTAGTTCAAAATGTTTTTTGACTTAAGCGTCGAAGTACCTCCGATTGGTCAATCCCGGTCCCTGATAAATTGTTCGTTTTACAGGAAAGAGACGCACTTTGTTCGTTACTCTAAAATAAAAAAAAAAATCACACACTCAACTTCCATGTCATCATCTTTATCAAGTACGAAATTTTTCCCTCGTACATTGAGAGACTACAAACGTTAAGGCATATCTTAATGGAATATATGATGACAATCCTGATTTTGATGTGCATTCAGCTATTGCTCACTGAGAAGGGGTCTTGTATTTGATGTTAAAACTCAAAAGTGTGAGGCAATGGCTTGAACTGAGAAGCTCAAGACTTAGGAATAGTGGCTTGTGAGTATGAACAATATATGAGAGATCGATGTGTGGCTAAGCTTGAATGCTCTGTAAAATGCTACAAGAAACGTAGAATAGAGGGAAGAACTAGAGATTGAAAGAGAACACATGGACTATAGTGGTTCATCAACTGAAAAGTTTGACTAATCCATTTTAACGGAGTCTCTTGTTCCTTGGGAGGTTTTCTATTACTTGGGAAAGAAGATAGGGGTTACAATTGCAAACATGGGCGATTGCCCATGCATTTATATTCACATGTGGGGTGGTCCTCACGTCATCATCATATGGTCTCCTGTTTGTTAGAATTTTGTTAGAAGAATATTTGACCATTAGAAGTTACATTCCCTATGTGTGATGTGGCATTCTAGAACATGATAAGGTGGCATTGAGACCTCTCCCCAAGTCTGGGCACGCTGTGATCTTCCATGTCTATGAGAGGCCATTCTGCTTGAGTCGACATCTTATTCCTTTAGATAGCTCATGGATAAATGAGTTTGTTCTATTTTCTTGATCTGATCTGAAAATATTGTACTTTCTCATCATGTGATATGAATGGCATGGATACCTTTGTCTGAGGTCGTACGTGGATGACTTGGATACTTTTACCTGAGTTGGACGGATAACTAGAGGTAGGGAGACATATCTCGTTATTAAACCCTTGCTAAAAATGAGATATGGAGATATCTTTTCCCTCATTTTCAGTATTATTTATAATATCATCAGTTGCCTCCAGTCTCGAGCTCGACATGCCTGTCTTGGGAGTAGAGGGGACTAAGCTACTGTGCTCCCAAGGTGTCGTTCCTTACTGAAACGAACTCAAAGTGTTTTAATAAGTTGAAAGGACATGACATGACATTTTCCCTAGGATTAATACCTTGTGCAGGAGTGGGGCGTAGAAAGCGCCTTGTTTCTGTGACCCCTCTCTAGCAACCCCTAAGGTGCTTCGTGCTCTTCCTTCAACGCCTTAAGTGACTTCGGAGGTAGCCCCATCTATTCCTCTAAGGCCAACCTCGCTCTTCCTGCTACAGAAGAGAATTCGCTTCTTACTAACACTGCTCTGGCTGCCACCAAGATGTTGAGCATTCTATCTCGAGCAAACATCTTCAAGTCAGCAACATTTGGTGCTAATGATGAGGCTGCAAATGCCCTCCACAGTCTTGCTGCAGTATCAGTTTTGCCTTAAAATTTCTTTAAGTTCTTGCTTTTATTCTGCGTTCTTACTTGGTGTTTATTTTCATGTAGTCACATCAGCGCCCTTCTTGGTCGAGTTCAGAAGTCCAAGAAGTCATCAGAAGAGCGCAAGGCTAGTCTGGTCATTGCTCACAAGAAGTTGGAAGAGCAGGGCTCCCAGGTCGATCAGCTTAAGTCTTTAGAAAGGGATCTTGAGGATAAATTGAATCTCAGGGAGATAGAATTGGATAGGATGTTCGATGTTGTAGACTCTACCAAGTCGGAGAAGGAAAAAGCTGAAAATGAGGCGGCATAGTTGGAGCTCGAGGAGTTGAAGCCAAACTATAAATGCAAAGGATTAGATCATTAAAGACATGAAGACTGAGTGCGTCGTGAACTATGCTGAGGGTTATGAAGACTTCAGAGATCAAGCTAAGGAGAATTTTGATGATTTTGAATTTGACTTCTTTGTGCCTTTGCTTTCTGATGAGAATGTTGAGAAAGTTGGAAGCTATACACACGTGTTCCAAAAACTTGAACCAACCCAAAAGTCATTTTTTTTTTTAACAGTCAGACCGTTTAGACCAATTTATGCGCATTTCAAATAATCCTCTCCCGATCTGATTAAAAGCAAGTCTATCCATACCGAGACTAAAGTATTCATAAGGAATAAATTCATCATAATGTGACCATAAAAGATTGCCAAAATTCAAATTCTAGGCGTCTAAATTTACAATTCGTCCTTATTATCCCTTGAGTTACATTTCAACCATGTATATATTTTGCGCCTCATTTATGCAATTCTAATAGTAAATTTTGACATAGGACTAGTTTCACAACCAGGAGGTTGAGGTAAATACTCTGTTTACAAGGTTCTCTCATAGCAGGGTTAGGCATTAAAAGTAAGTGGTAGATGACCTTGCTTCCATCTTAAAGAGATTGATTTCGGACTCAAATCTATTATATATCACTTGGGTAAATAAACACTTATTATGATTAAAGAGAAATAATTTACCAACTATATCTTACATTTATTCATGTTATTCAACCTAAGAAGGAAGAAAGAATACAGATGTAATTCAAGTCAGTATCGTCTTCCACCAATAGATACTTAAATTTAGTATTGAAAAAATTGAAGTACAAGAAGGGGCGGAGCAGTTCATGGTTCAATAGCTCTTGCCCACCATGAATTTTTTTTATTACTTATATATACTTATATATGTATATACTAAAAATTGTTTGTACCTGGAGACACTAACTAACACAAAACTTACATCAAAATTGCAGCCAAATCATTCGGTTCAACATTTGTCTCTGTGTTGCGATGCCTCATTCCATGCAAAATATTTGCATGACCTCTTTTTCGCAATTGTAATACAGTCTTTCTTTACTAGATTTCTAGGATCCATTATCTTAACCACAAATTTTTTTATCATAATAACATGGTTTATAACTATATCTTATGTCAAACTCCTCCTCCCCTATGTCGTTGTCTCCACCAATAGTTGAAGAAGACATCAATCCTACATACATACATCACAATATAATGAACATAATAGAACAAAAATATGCATGAAAACAATTAAAAAAAATAAAAAAAACTCATAAAATTATATACTTACAAATTCTAACAATTGTTTTACCAACTTACAGTTCAACTCATCATAAATCTAAGATATTGCATAAAAAAATAAAAAAAAATTCATAAATACAAAAAAATTATATGTTTACACATTTATGAAAGTTTAACAAATTTATTACCAACTTAATCCTAAACCAAATTCGGAAGTGTTTTTTTTTTGTCAGACTATCCAGTATTCGGAAACTACATTGGGCTTCGACTAATCTGGATTCTAGCGGGTAAGACCACAAGGGCGGCAAAACACTCCCTACCGAACATAGCTATGTTCCCAAGTCTCGAACCGAGGACCTTGATTAAATTAGAACAGTCTCTCACCAACTGATCTAACGCTCAGTTGTAATTAAAAAGTGTTCACCGTTGAAGAACAATGGCTGGTCACCAGCAAAATCAGCTATTGTTGAAGCTTTAGCAACATTTCTGATCATTTTTGTTGGCTTAGGGCATATATAATGGGCAAAGGGTTGAGGGAATTTTAGTCTATTAACATAACAAAGGGTAAGATTGACATTTTCAAATAACTGGTCATCAAATCGTGCACTTTTTCTAGTGTTAGAGGTGAAAGTTATTGTTAAGGGGTGTCAATGATTCGATAGTATAAACCAGAAAATGGTGCGGTGAAATTTCATGATAGGGAATGTATCATTGAATTTATGCCTAAATATAAAAGATGTGGATGAAATTTATCCTAAATAATATACCCCAAATCAATCAAACAAATACTTCCCCAACTACCTTTCAAACTAAACTATATGTCACCCAACTCATTTTCTCACCAGTAATCGTCATTGAATAATATCTATATATTTTGCTCAAAAAAATAAAAAATAATATCTATATAAAATTATTGTCATTCAATAATATCTATAGGAAGTGCATCTCTAATCAAGAGCCACATGGGGGGTGAGTGAGTACTTAATGACCATTGGACCCCCATTCAGTTAGCAATTGTCTGGGTGTTGTGGTTTAGTGGGTCTCAGAGAGTGCTTCTTACTTCTATTCAGTTGCACTTTGCTCGTGTAAGTTGGATTTCTTGTGTGTGTATTTTGTGCATGTTCAATAAAAAATCTTGTCCCACATCGAGCCCCAAAACGACGGTGAGTGAGTACTTAATGGCCATTGGACCCTCATCCAGTCAGCAATTGCCCGAGTGTTGTAGTTTAGTAGGTCCCAGAGAGTGTTTCTTACCTCTATATATTCAGTTGCACTTTGCTTGTGTAAGTTGGATTTTTTGTGTGTATTTTGTGCATGTTTATCAAAAAAAATCAAGAGCCACATGGAATACTAATCTTAGGGACACATTGATGCTTCTAGAATGAAAAATTCTCATCATGTAAGTTACTCTGCGACACCTGTTGCTTAGAGATCTCTAATTTTAGAAATCCATCACATTGTTGTAAACCAATCACAATTGGACAATAAAATTGGAAAAACATCAACGAAAAAAAAAATCATCTAATATCAACAATTGACACTAAATTTGGCACATTCAAGCAGCAAAATAGAATAGCATTGAACAATCAATGTAGACATTTGCATAGAAAAAAAATAGTCCACTTGAAAAGAACCCAAAAAAGAAAACCCAGAAAAGTATGACATCAAAATTAGAGTAAAAACCAAATTGAAATTTACCAGGAGAAGTTTATGACTGAAGTTGAAATATGTGTCATCCTCATTGGCATCCACACCCACGTCGGGAGGCAACAATGAGGGAAGATGTTGCAGGAATAGAGAAGAGAGACTCTCACAGGAAAAGTAACTAAATACAATCAATATAATGGAGAACATCGACAAAAAATCAGTGGTGATTTTGCAGCCATATAATTAAAATACAACAAATGTATTTTTGGCGGGGTCACGTTATCTATATGATTGAGGACTTAGACAAGGTCGTTAAACCCGGGCATACATCTTTGATCATCTAGATCTGAAAATCAAATTGAACACACACCGAATTAGATGGGGTGAAGAATTCATAGTGGGTTACCTTAGGTACAATCATCAAGAGTTGTCATCAACCAATGCTTCAACCACCTAAATTAAAAAAAAAATAAAATTACATTAAATTAGTGATGGGACATGGGCAGCCTGTCAATCATAAGTTAACACGTGGCTGGTTGCAATTAGCAAAGTGCGTCCCTTGAACTTCCAAGGGCCGAGGCCAAGCAACTAATATCCCAGATTGAGTGAGTATGACCCACAAGAAGATGAACAAGTGCATGAACCATCCCAAGGATTAATTTTTATTGAGATATGGGCCTCGTGTAGAGTGCTGATGTGACATACATTCATTATCATCTTATTAGCAAGAGGCTCACATTTAGCTGCCAGAAAGACAATGCATGACCCTTACTTGAGCTAGACAGCCCTTGGGGGCATCCAATTGATTGCTCGGCGTGTATCATTGAATGTTTGGTAGTAGATTGTGAGTGTTTTTTCTTAGAACACTTGATGTTTGGGATGACTTGGTGTCCATAGGGCGTGAGGCTATGAATGCTTGGCCTTTTTTGAGCATCTGACTCTAGCTGTCTCATCATCGAGCATTAATAAGGCGTAATGGGGGAACACTTATTACGTTGATCAATGACTGTAGGGTGATAGGCCTAGGTTTAGCACGTGAGTGGCTGCCATATCATCATATTCAAAGGTATAAATACCCAAATGATACATAACATAGGTATGCATGTTGAACTAGCCTTGCACTATATACTTATCATCTCAAACTTGAGCACCGACTAACTTAAACTTTGGAGGGGATTAGATGGATACACTCCCAACCCCTTTGAGACATCATTCATTGTTTCAAAAATCTCATCCAAACTCACCCTGGGATAAGATATCTCAAATCATTGCAAGAAAATACTTGTGCAATTTGGCGTCATCTGTGGAAAAGTTCTCGAATCAGCTTTTCCCGTAGCAAGTACCATGGTGAGCACTCGATCCTAGAGTGATACAGAACCTGCATATGAGAAACACGAAGGTTCTTCTGCTCCCGGTGCTTATAGAATCCCAGTCCTTAGACCAGTTTGATGGTATCCGAAAAAATTCTCAACACACCCAACATGCCGACCGGAGCCTTGGAGGGCATGGAGTCTTGGCCCGAGATATAACGAAGCTTATAGAGGAGTGGTTGGGTGACAACCTAAAATAAGTAGAACTCCACAACATGAATGTGCTCAATAGACTCAGTGACTTTGAGAAATCAGTCGAGACTTCAAAGGGAACTAGCCGACGAAGCAAGAGATAGGCTAGTTGGAGCGTCCATTATAATCGATCCCGATATCCTATTCATGAAGGCTTCTTAGAGCAAGACTTCCACTGCTACCTAGAGCAAAAGGCATATTTGCATCCTCCAAACATGAACGTCCCCCGAGGGACAATCCTAACAGAAAGGGAAAAAGAGCCAAAGCTTTACAACACGAAGTCCTCCGTCATAAACTATCTAGGGCCATTGAGAAAGTGGGATCCCAAGGGCATTCAACTCTCTCATTCAATGACGTGGGGGTCTGAAAGACCCAAAAAAGAGGACCCTCATGAAGAGGATCTCCGTTCTAATCTCAAAGTTTAACGCTAGAAATCAAATTGAGAGAAAATGGAGGATGACACCAAGGATGGGGCGATTATATTTCCCTTTGTTTGCAATATCAGGGAGATGGAGATACCGAGGAAGTTCACTATTCCCCATTTCAGAATTTATGATGAGAGGACAAATTCTGAGAGTCATATCCACCAGTACGAGCAGCTTATGTCCATCTATGAAACTAACCACAAAAGGTTATGCCGTGTGTTCCCAATGAGTCTCGGCGATACCACGATGAAGTAGTATGAGGGTCAAATCATGGAGACAGATGACTAAGTAATTCACATCTCAATTTATCACCAGCAACAAGAGGCCAAAAGATGTTGGAGCCTTTTTGACACTAAAGGGTAGGAATGGAGAGGCCCGTCGAAAGTACGTAACTTGGTTTTGGGAAGAGGTGAATGAGGTCAAAGGGTGCTTTGAAATAATGGCTGATGTGATCTTTAGCCTCGGATTATCCCAAGACACTAACCTATATCGGTCTTTAGCTAAAAGGATCACTGTCAACATGAAAGACCTCATGACTCGTATTGACAAATATTCGAAGATGGAGAACGAAACCATCGTGGCCAAGGTCATGGTCGTTGACACCAAGAAGAGAGAAAAAGAAGTCTCATGCAAGAATGGGGAAGGCTCCCCAGCTCTAGCTCACCTATGCTTCAAGGGGAATCACACTGTCTTCAAGGAACTCATTTATAAGATGCTTCATAAGATAAAAAAGAAGTCATTCTTTAAATGACTACCTAAGATGCAAGGAGACTATACCACCCAGAATTCAACTTCTCGGTGCTCTTAACACCAAGATTCTAGGCACTTCACTGAAGATTACTAGGTGTACAAAGCATTCCTAGAGCAGCTCATACAGGAAGGATACCTCAATGAATTTATCGAAGATGCCAATGTTGGTGGTGCTGATAAAACATCTGACAGATTAGAAAGAGATGCCACTACTGTCATAGAGGTCATTCATGCTTGTACATTGGAAAGGCCCATTTATAATTCCCGTTATGCCGACTTGCAGAGGGTGGCACATGACAAGAAATTAGATGAGCTTTGGGCCGAAAGAAAGCCGTCAAAGAAGATCTGACCCAACTCGGAGGCTATTTCATTCATGGATGACGACCTGGCTGGAGTCATCCTTTCCCATGAGGATGCCCTCATCATCACCCTTAGGATAGAGAAATATGATATGAAGAGGATTTTGGTAGACTCAGGTAGCTCATTCGAGGTCATGTACTAGAACTTCTTCTATAAAATGGGGTTAACTCACAAGGACCTAAAGCCTATAAAGACACCCATCATAGGGTTCAATAGCTCATATGCATTGCCCCTCAGGAAGTTTACTCTCTTTGTAACAACTGAGGTCGTCACACCCCCCGTGGAGTTCATGGTGATAGACTCAGACTCTCCCTACAATGCTATTATGGGAAGGACTGGGCAACACGCTCCGAGGGCGTATCATCACAAGCTCAAGTTCCCTATGCCGAAGGGGATAATGGAGATCTATGGAAATTAGGCAGTCTCCAAGAGTTATTTCTATGTCGCAGTCAAGATCGGGGTCAACGTCAAGGCTAAAGAACAAGACCTCAAGACGGTTATGGCGAAATAGCAATCAAAGTTTGGTCAGCTCAATGTTGATGATCCATGGGTCGATCTAGACAATTGATCTATGGAGGACCTGGTCAAGGTTCACCTTCGCCCCTAGGATAATGAAAGTTTTCTTCTTGTTGGATCATCGTTGGATGGGACCGAAAAAGCAAAGATGCTGGATCTTCTTTGGAGTAATGTTTATATCTTTGCCGAGACTATCTTTGATAAGAAAATGATAGATCCCAGGGTGATTTTCCACTGGTTGCACGTAGATCTAGTATTTAAACTTGTAAAACAAAAGGCATGACGGTCGGCGCCTCATCATGCTCAGGCAGTTGATGAGGAGGTAGCTTGACTCTATCAGAGAGGTCCAATTCCTAGAATGGCTTTCCAACACCATCTGAGCTAAGAAAAGGATGGGAAGTGGCGTGTGTGTGTGGACTTCACCAACCTTAACAAGGCGTGCCCTAAAGATGATTACCCCTACCTAAGGTCAATCAACTAGTGGATGCTACTAGAGGCTTGAGCAAATGACATTCATGGATGCCCAGGTAAGATACTACCAGATCTCACTGCATAAAGCGGAACAGGAGAAGACCGCCTTTCTAACCTCCTGAGGAGTTTACTGTTATAAGATTACGTCATTTAGCCTGAAGAATTATGGCACCACCTACCAGCAGATAATGAAAAAGATGTTCAAAGAACAAATCGAGGTCATAAAGGAGATCTACATCGACAACATGCTGATGAAGAGCCGCCTCCGAGAAGACCATTTAAGAAACCAGTTAAAGTTGAATGCATCAAAATGTTCATTCAACATTAGTTCGGGAAAATTCATAGGACACTTGGTCACCTGCCGAGTGATAGAAGCTATCCCCGATCAGATACAGGCGGTACTGCAAGTGTAGAGACTACGTACTATTAATGACATCCAAAAACTCACTGGAATGTTAGCACCCCTCAACCGCTTCATCTAAGTTCTCGAATAAGTACAAGTCCTTCATCTCAGCTTTTAAGAAAGCAACGAAAGACATTTGGGATAACAAGTGAGATTGAGCCCTTGAAGGGATCAAGATGTATTTGAAATCTCCTCCCACCCTCTTAGTGCCCGATCGGGGAGAAACTCTATATCTCTATCTGTCGGTCTCAAAGTATTCGGTCTGTGGAGTATTGATAAGAGAATATAAATCCAAGTAGATGTCAGTATACTACGTTAGCAAAACCCTTTTGGATGCCAAAACAAGGTACTTGTCAATGGAAAAAGTTATAGTTGCATTGACTACATGGGCAAGGAAGTTGAGGTACTATTTCCAAGCCTATCCCACCGAGGTTTTGACCAATTGAACATTGAAGGTTATCCTCTGAAAATTAGACCTCTTAGGAAGATTTTTCCAAATGGGTTATGGATCTTGGGGAGTTTGAGATACGATACAAACCTCGAGCATCTATCAAAGGGCAGATGCTAGCAGACTTCATTGCTGAATTTCTTGTGTCTGAGCACCCCCTCTAGAGGAACCCCAAGTAGAACCCACCATATCGAATGGTTCCTATAGTGTACATGTTGACGGGTCATCAAACACACCCCGGAGGGTCCAAGATGGAATGAGCTATTCGACTCGGATTCAAGGCATCAAACAATAAAGCAGAATACGAAACTCTCATTTTAGGGCTCAACATTGCAATTGGTGTCAAAGCTAAACATCTTCACGTGTTTTGTGATTCCCAACTAGTTTTTAACCAAGAGAGATTTTGAAGCCCACGACACCAGGGCTCAAGAGACCGTAATAATCATGCTGATGCATTGGCTTGCTTAGCCTCGGCCTTGGCATTAGAGATGACTCAAAAAATAAAGGTAGAATATTTGATATACTCAAGCATTATAGACTCTAATGCTGATGGGATATTCCCCATCGGCACCCAAGATGCCCCCTCTGAGCTGGATGAACCCATTATCAAATACTTGTCGACTGGTGAATTTCCAAAGTGTGCTAAAGAGGCCAAGAAGATGAAGCTCAAGGCCCCAAGGTTTTGGTCGTCCCCCGATAGTAAAATTTATCGAAAATCCTTCTCGAGACCGTATTTTTTATGTGTCCTTGAAGAAAAGATCCAACCACTATTGTACGAAATCTATAAAGGAACATGTGGAAGCCACACGGGTGATCGATCTCTCATGCATCAGGTTATTTCCTAAGGGTACTGGTGGTTGTAAATGCAAGAAGGATTCTAAACAGTATGTGCATAAATGTAACAAATGCCATAACTTTACACCTATCATTTGAAAACCGACAGGGGACCATAACCTACTTAGAAGCCATTGACCATAACCGACAGTAGGTCCGTTGCCGAGAGCTCTGTTTGTTAGATCATATTTATAATTGACTAATTTCGTAGAGTCCATCTTAAATCTCAACCTTTTTCATTTTTCATGATGTTATCAAGTTCAAGATTCAAAAATGTCATTGAAGAGAGGAGATCAAGCGTCAAAGCAACATCATTCAACATTTGTATGCACCTTCATGCTTAAAACATGGTAATGGTCTAGACACCTATATGAACCCTTAGTTATTTTTAATTAAGTTAATGAGGATAAAAGGGGAATTGGAAGCAATCCAACTATGTCTCCTAGGTGATTTTAAAAGAAAAAAAAATCTAAATCACTTACGAGTTTAAAAAGCATAGTTTGAGCCATAATCATATACCAAATTTCAACAATTTTAGAACAATCTCTCAGTGTTACTTAACCCAACTTCGATTGCAAAGGGATAATAGACAGCCACAATTGTTCTCTTGTGTAAAAGCAATTTATGTAATTGCCCTATGTTATCTAAATCACATGTAATTTGTAGGTGTATATATATAGATGAATACAATGACTCAAGGGTCAAGGATTCTCACATTTCTTCACTTAGTTTTAATACTCACATGTAATTTGTAAGTGTATACATACAGATGAATACAATGACTCAAGGTTCAAGGATTCTCACATTTCTTCACTTAGCTTTAATACCTTCGACACTCACTATCAACTTTGATAATCTAATTAAGACTCGGTCTTAAAGAATTTCGTTAATACAGTCCAATGCTAGAGTATGAATAACACCGCATACATCATAAGACAAACGGATTTCATTTGGGACGTAAAAATTTCACATATGGTTGATATTGGTACAACATGTTTATAAAATCAATGATATCTAGTTTCCAATGGGATTGGATCTAAGGTTACTTTAGTGATTTGGCACTTATACTATATATCAATCTTTAATCCAAACACGATAATGGCTTTAAAACCATGGACTCACACCTTATTCTAAATATGGAATATATGAGATAGGATAACAAATTTTATTGAACCATATACTTTTTCAAGAGAATGGATCGTTATATTGTGATTTAGCATAATGAATTCCAGTAGTGGAAAAAATAAGCCCAGGTGTAGCAATATATACATATATATACATATAGCAATACCCTTTTTAATAATCATATGTTTAATATTTATTATGGAAAATGCTATGTATCCTAAAACTCTAACCCAAATCCCTATCCCAAATGAAGGGAGACCATTGGATGAGTGGGTCCCATTAATTTTTTCAAATGAGACCCACTGATCTAATGGTCTCCCTTGATTTGGGATGGAGATTTGGGTTAGAGATTTGGGATACATAGCATTGCTCATTTATTATTATGACTAGTGACTCCTCTGTACCGTGCACGGAATTTAAAACCGGGTGTCTTCATTTCCTATATTCATTTATCATCATTCCCCCGCTTTCACTCATTTCACTTTAGAAGTTAGAAGAATTTTTTTTTATTGAAATTCAATTTGTAGTAGAAGTAATCTTTAGATAAGTTTAAATAGATGGTTGGTAATTATTGGTGGAGGAGTTGGGTCGCTACAAGGGACATACGATATAATATGATTGGAAGGAACGTTTGATTTCTAATTTTATATATTTAAAAAATTTAAAAATAAGAGGAGAAAAACTTGTCAAGCCATCCTTTATGGAAATTGGTTGTTATATATAATAATAGGTAAGTTACGATTTACATGTTTAAAGTATGCATTTATTCCTATTTAATCTTTAATGTTACAATTGCAACAATAAAGTCCAAGTTTTAATTTCGTTCTTACATCAAAATTTACTAATTTATTATGAAAGAATGGTCTTACGTGACAAACATATTACTTAGGTAAAGGAGTATATTTGTCTAGTGTGCTAGAAAATCTTACTTTATTTCATTTGATTTACAAAAAAAAAAGGATAACAAATCTAAAAAAAAAGATATAGAGTGAGAGTTTCAAACATATTGTGAGACAAAGAGAGAAATATTGATGTATTTAAAAGATATTTTTTTGTTGAAAAAATATACCTTATAGGTAAGGCTTGTGACATCTTTTTATTGAAAAAAATTAATAGATCTAGATATAAGCACTAGATTGAAAGTTGGATAAAATTTTAATAATGTAATTGTATCAATTAAAAATTTTGGGACCAAATAAAAGTTACGTGTATAAATTAGAAATTACCCTATAAGAATATTAACATAACCTTCCTAGCTCAAGTGTTAGCAACATAGTTATCAAAACTGCATCAGAAATGCGCGAGGGAAAGTCCATGTGCACTTGCTTATGGCATGGAGGTTGTGATATCACTAGAAATTAGATTGATGACACTCCGAGCTGACCTAGCAATTAAAGGGGACAACGACACCGCAATTGTTAAGGGATTTAGACCTGCTTGAAGAAAAGAGGGAGATAGTGGCAATTCAGATAACATCCTATCAGCAATAGATGTATTAGGTCTATAATAAGAAGGCCCACCCTCGCGCTTTTATCCTTGAGGACCTAGTGCTTCGACGCGTTATGGGATCAACTAAAAATACAATGCATGGAAAGCTAGGTGCTAACTATGAGGGGCCCTACAAGGTAACCTGAGTAGGAGGAAATAGATCCTACGAGCTCGAGACTATGGATCGAAGGCAGGTACCTCAGCCCTAGAATACAACTAATCTATGAAAATTCTATTTCTAAAGTGTCTTCACAAATACGAACTTCAAAGTACCTTCAGGAAATGGGGGTGCTCTCTATAAGACTGTACCTTTAGGAAAGAGGAGTACCACTCTATAAGAATATGTTGCCTTGTACTTTGAAAACATTTTAAATAAAAATTCATTATGAATTTATCAAGTTTTGAGTTTATTGAACCCATATTATTGCCATGGCAGGGAGACAAAAATCATGATAGAAATAGAAGCCTAAATCAGGCATAGCCACCTGGTCAGATCCAAGCCCAAGTTTAGGCATAACGATGTAAACCAAACGAGTAGTGATCTGAGTCCGATTGGAGTGGTAGGTGGTGCATGTATGGAAACAAACTCTTTGAAGAAAGGCCTCTTCTTAGAGAGATTTCCAAGTTTTTAAATGTCTCTAGCTAGGTGCTAAGGACCAAACTCTTTGAAGAGAGGCAGAGCAAAGGGTCACAACTTCTTAGAGCGTAAAAATTTTTCTAAGTGTGGAAAGGTCCCTAGCTAGGTGTTAAGGACTGAACTCTTTGAATAAAGGTGGAGTAAAGGGCCATAACTTCTTTGTGCTTAAAATTTTTTCGAAGTGTTGAAAGGTCCCTACCTAGGTGCTAAGGACAAAACTCTTTGAAGAGAGGCCGAGTAAAGAGTCATAACTTCTTAGAGCGTAAAATTTTTTCTAAGTGTTGAAGGCCCCTAGCTAGGTGCTAAGAACCAAACTCTTTGAAGAGAGGTCGACCAAAGGGCCATAACTTATTTGAGCGTAAAGATTTTTATAAGTGTCGAAAGGTCCCTAGCTAGATACTAAGGACTGAACTCTTTGAAGAGAGGTCAAGCAAAGGGCCATAACTTCTTTGAGCATAAATTTTTTTCTAAATGTCGAAAGGTCCCTAACAAGGTGCTAAGGACCGAACTCTTTGAAGAAAAAAGAGAGACCGAGCAAAGGGCCATAACTTCTTAGGGGTAAAAAATTTTCTAAGTGAGGAAAGGTCTCTAGCTAGGTGCTAAGGACCGAACTCCTTGAAGAGAGGCGGGGCAAAGGATCATAACTTCTTAGAGCGTAATTTTTTTTCTAAGTGTTGAAAGGTCCCTAGCGAGGTACTAAGGACCGAACCACCAAAGCAAAACAAAGAAAAAGGAAAAATGCAAAAGAAGCTAAAAAGGATCTTCCATATATACATCAAAAAGGGAAGAGGGTTACATTTATATATGGAAAAAAAAAAAGGGAAACACATGTGTGACGACCCGCATATTAATTAATTATTGACACGTTAATTTAGGTCATCAATTATGATTCTGAAGTTTATGTTTTTAATTTATAATTGAATTTTTTTTCGAATGACTATAATTTA
>CM042184.1:16744329-16797031 GCA_023539305.1 Ilex asprella
AAGCTGAAGGGACTATGGATGAGTCTACTATTATTATTATTTTTTTTTATGTGTATCCAGAATATTGAGATAGTTATGTAAATATTATGTACTCGTACGCAAAAGACAATAATATGAGGAAGGTTATCGTAAATTCGGTGTGAATTTTTATTTATTTATTTTCTTTAATCACGCCCGGATATTTTTAGGAATAAAAATTTTCGGGGTGTGACAACATGTGAAGCAATATTGTTTTAGGAAGGAGGCAGTCTATAGGAGATCACATCAGAATGATGAGATAATATCTCAAAGGATGGAGGCACATTCGTAGTTTTCAAGGCAGCAAAACAACCCTTTGAGAAGTATGCCTTCTCCAGAGAAGGAATTTGCATAGCCAAATCATTCTCTACCTTTTTTATACTCTGATCAAAGACTGCATCCTCCAAATCATTGGGCTTAGATTTGATAGATTCAAATTCCTCCAAAAGTGTAGAGTGCTCTAACTGGGTTTTAGAGAGCTCGGTATTGATTGCAAAGTCTGAAGCTTTTAAATCCTCCTCCTCAGCAGCAAGCCTTTGTTTTCTTTATTCAAATCTGACGTTTAAGTCTAAAGAATCAGCATCTCTTTACAAAGCTTGGTTTACTTTTCATCAGTGGTCTCCTTCTTAGCCAAATCCGCCATACGATCATAACATGCATGCTTCATCGCCTTGTCCTTTATGGCAATCCTTACCCCGACTTCATGAAACTTTTGAAGTCCCTACAAATCACAAAGAAATAAGTGATTGAAAAGTATTTAAAAAAATAATCTTTCTAAGGAAAAAAGAAGAAAATACCATAACCATCTGTTGGATAGCTTCCCGAGTGATTTCATCATCGAACATCACCTCGTTTGTAGTTAAATCAAGGGGAAGAATCACTCCTTTGGCAATACCCACTTCCACGTTGAAGTCTTCAACATATGAATCACGAATATTAATCTCTTTCCCCTTTGCCTTCAAGACTGGGCGAAAGAGGGGAATCGCAAGTTTTGTGGGCAGAAGTGTATTAAATTCTGACACTTTGCATTTTTTGGGGCATGATCATCAGATGAAACCAATGTACCTTATTTCATTTAATTGGAAGGAGGAGGATAGGTGCCAAAGGAGTAGAAAGTAGTTCAGGTTGGATAACAAAAGCCCCAAGTTCAACTTTGACTGATGCCCTAAGCATTTGATTAGCTAGCTCTTAGGGATTCATAATCTGCTCTGCCTTGGTAGGTTCTTCCCAAGCAGGTCCTTTAGGATCAGAGGAAGCTTAAATTGGGGTAGGATGAATTTCAGGCGCACTTGAGGAAGACTGAAAGTCAAGGAAATTCCTCACCGGTCTATTCCTTCCAAAAGGAGCAACAAGAGCCCTCTTACGAGACTAAGGAGTTTGATCCCGAGCAGTATGGATGACTTATCGACCATCAACAAGAGTGGCATTAGGACAAGGAGGAATCGCAAAAAAGACGTTCAGGTTGGAGTGTACCCGAGCAAAGTATGAGCAGCTCGACAAAAAAGAGACTCGTTGAAGCCCCATACCTTCTTCAATTCATCCATCTTTACAGATTGCTCTAGGATCCCTCCCTTCACAGTTTCACCTATAAGAGGCATATCCAGTTAGGAGAGAAAGTACGAGAAGTATGTATAAAGAAAGTGTTTGAAAAAGGGATAAGGCATATTGTCAACTACCTGGTTCACCTTCTTCATAAGGACATTGATAGGAGGGACTTTCGTCAACAGCATATTCCCAGTTATCAGAAACAAAGATGTCATTTTCATGACCTTTGTTCAAATTGGGAAGGTAGTCACCAAATAGTGGTCCTTCTACCTCATTATAACATAATAGTTGTTGCCAGCAAGTTTGATAATGTAACAGAATAGGATCTCCTAGAGACCTAGACTCAAGTTTAAAAGTTTGTTAAAGGCAGCAACGCCCATTACTATCCTAAAGAACTTAGGACAACGTTGAATAGGGCATAGCGTCAATGCTAAAAGCACCCATAATATGAGAGGATGAATAGGAAACCAAACACCACCCTTGGTGATGGCTTAGTATGGATAAGGATACATTCCCTGGTATCAATCAGGGGTTCATCAATTCTAGTGATGCGAATATGGACATCTACAGGAATCTAGTACTTGAATCTGAAAGCAGGGATGTTTGAAGGAGTAAAAGGAGATAATATTATAAGCAACAAAGAAACAGAGAGCTAAGAGAAGAAGAACAAGTGTAGAAAAAAGAAGTCTTGCACCCCTTTTTAAAGCACGAACATGCACCGAATGAAGCGTCTGAAGGCTCAAAGGACAAATATTTAATGCAAGACATATCGTCAGAACAAAGTGCATGTCTCAAGGATTCTTGTAATGATTAGCTTGGGAACATGAAACGGTTGCCAAACGAAAAAATGCCTAACACACATTTCTTGGGGGCAAGTAAAGGGGTATAAAATTGTGCCACGTGTAGGAGATAATTAATGCACTCACATGAGCATGATGAGACAGATCACGTGGGGGAACAGTAAAATAAAAGCCGAACCAAACAGTGAAGGCTCAATTCATGATGCCAAGCCAAATCATAGAAAGCTCGATAGTATGAGTAAGAGTTCGATTTCGATAAGGCCAAGTTCTACTCAGAACAACCTTAAACTGAGTTAGGAGGGAGTGCCTGCAATCAAGGGATTTAGATATAACAATAAGCACAATCATCGGCTCGAAAATAGCTAGGTAACAGGAGGAGTGTCTGAAGAGATTTCTGCAATCCCTAACAAACATCCCAAATTGATAAGAGGTGTGCCACCTTGAGACCTCAATAACGGGAACTCTAACAAGCAGGGTGACACTATATAAAGGACCAAAGGTGCACAGTAAAAGGTACGCTCAACCTTCTTTGCATAAACATTTCTTTCATACCTTTATTGACTTAAGTATCGGAGTGTTTTCGATCGAAGCACTTTGTTCTTAGGCAGTTTGCTCGTTTTGTAGGAAAGATAGTGCGAAACACAAAGAAACCATATCCATTTACCAACGAAAGAGGTAAATATGTTTTCACCGCTTACACTTTCTATTTTGTTATGATTTTAGCAATTTGTTTTGTGGATTTAAGGGTTACAAACTTAGAGAGAGGTTAAAGGATTCAACTAGTTGAATTTCTTGATGTTGTGGGAACTGAATTTGGGTTTAGCAGGACTTTATGTTGCTTAAAGGTTGAACCTTTAGCTTATATGTTATGCCCAAATAGTGTCTGAGGAAATGCATGAACGAAATTCAATCATTGTCACGTAAAATTTTAGACGATGACAATGGACTGTAATAATGAAAATTCATTGTCACTACCACTACCACTGTCTAGTTCCGTTTTGTAACTTCAATTTTCGTTTAAGACCTAAAAGAACACTTGTTGGACTTCAAGAGAAAAAAATTTCTCAAACAAGACTAGCCACAAAAAAATTCATCCTTTAATGCCTTGTAAATGAATAAATGGAAAACAAACTAGAAGTCCATATTCAAGAATTTTTTAAGTTTTAGGTACAACACGAATACTTTCAAGGCCAAGAATCCATAAAGTCAGCACTTGACAAAAATACGCTTAATTAAGACAATTACTTAAATTCCTTTCTCTCATTCTTAAATTCCTTTTCTCTCCTCTATATTTTGCCCCCCCCCCCGGCACACACACACAATAAAAAATATTGAACTCAAAACAGTAAACTCAAAAACAATGAACTTAAATTATAAACTAAAAATATTTTCTCTTTCTGTGAATATTTGTTTCTTTATAATACATATATATTTGTATGTATGTATTTATGTGCATCTATGTTTTTCACTTTATGAATCGATTGTTTTATATGTAAAATTTGGATGAGTTGGATTATGTTTAATGTCTGTTTGAATTTCTTGAAGTTTGATTCGTATTGTTTGGCATTCACATATTTTGTGACATATTTGTTGCTTACAAAAAGATCATCGAAATCCAAATAATACATACACCAAAGAAAAAATTCATTAGATTCAGTTAAAATCACTGAAAATTGGGGCATTTTCATGATAAGTAAAAAATGATATGATCAGTTTGGGCCAAAAAACAAAAAAAAAAAAAAAAAAGCCAACTAAGCTGGATTTAATGACCTAAAAAGTAAGGGTGTTCAAATTTTCGATTAGCCCAAATTTCCCTCTCTCTGTCTCTGTCTATCTCTCTCTCTATCTCAATTGACTGTTTGGAGTCCACCCACATGTCAAACTAACCCCAGAAATTCTTGACCTGGATGCTGTAGAGAATTTGATTTACCAGAGTGAAACCTACAAGCAAGAAGTGGCCGATTGGATTTTGAAGCTACTGATGATAGCTAGAGACAATAAAATCCCATTGAATATCATTGATAAACTAGAATTGGATATGGGTTTGCCCCAACATTATAGGAAAATTATAGTTCCTGAGTTCCTAGATTATTTTCAATTTGTTAAAGGAAAGGAATCAATGTTGGAGCTGGTTTGTTAGACCAGTACAGAAATTAAATTTTTCTATTTTTCTTCTTTCATGATTTCTTTAATAATTTGTTCCATCTTGTTTCTCCATTTTCAGTCACTTGTTTTTATCTCCACCTGTTTTTACCTCCAAATGGGTAATCATGACTTATGCTTTTGTATGAATAAATTGGTAGAGTAGCACTTTGATATTGATATAATTTGCTTCCTTAACACCCATATGTTAGAATCTGATTTTTTTGTTTTTGTTCACAAATTCTTTCCTTATGGTTGATATTACTCCACAATCATCTACTTAAGCAGATTCTAACAGTAACTTCTAAGATACTGATGACATTCAGGGTGAGGGACAAGATACAAGAAAACGATCTAGAGTTTGAGAGCATTTTAAAAACGTTGAAGTTGTAGATGAAGCTAAATGTTAGCATTGTAGTAAGATTTACAATTATCATCCAAGAAAAATAGGTAGTTCATCCTTACTTTATCATTTAGATCGTTGTAAATCCTATTTGGTGAGTGTGAATAAGGACACAACCCAATTAAAGTTAATTGGTGCATTCAATAAAGATGGAGATGGTGTTATTGTAACCTTAGTGTTGCTAAGTACAATGAAAAGAAAATTAGGGAAACAATTGATATTATGATTATAGTGGATGAATTGTCATTCCGTTTCATTAAAGGAGAAGGATTTAGAGATTTGATGATGATTGTTGAACCTAGATTTCATATACCTTTCTGTAACATTATGATGAGGGATTGTGTGCAATTATATATGATGGAGAAAGAAAAATTGAAGCATATTTTTGTCTCATCTAGTGAAAGGGTTTGCCTTACTACTGATATATGGAGCTCTGTTCAAAATCTAACTTATATGTTCGTAACTGCAAATTTCATTGATAAAAATTGGAAGTTACACAAACGAATAATCAATTTTTTGAAAATTCTTAATCATAAGGGTGTGACATTTGAAAGAAAAATTAAAGCATGCATGCTTGGGTGGGGGATAGACAGCATATTTACTGTTATAGTGGATAATGTTACTTCTAATGATGGTGCTCTTGATTATTTAAAGAAACGAACTAAAGATGGGAAGAGCACTATCTTATAAAATGAATTTATGCATGTTAGATGTTGTGCACATATTTTGAATCTAATTGTCATGGACTGTTTGAAGGAAGTGAACACGTCAATTTTGAAGGTACAAAATGTTATTAAATATGTGAAGTCTTCTCCTTCAAGGCTTGACAAGTTTAAGTCATGTGTTGAGAGGCAAAAAATTGGTGAAAAGGGTCTTCTTTGCCTTATTTTCCAACAAGATGGAACTCTACATATTTGATGCTCAAAGTTGTTGAATAGTACGAAGGTGAATTTGATTTGTTGCTAGAAGATGATGGGCAATTTCTAAGTCAATTGATTGAGGGTGTGGTTTATGGCCACCTACATTTGATGATTGGGACATTGTTCGTGTGTTTATGAAGTTTTTGAAACTTTTCTATGAAGTCACTTTGCGCATTTCTGGATCATTGTATATCACATCTAACTTGTTTTTCTAGAACTTTCTACTGTGTATGATCATTTGCAAGGTTATTGTGAAGATGATAACTATCTTTTGAGTACCATGGCTATGAGAATGAAAAGTATGATAAGTATTGGGCTCAGTTAAATAATATTAATTTGATATTGTTTGTTGCTATTGTCCTTGACCCACGCTATAAATTGGATGTTTTAGAATTTTGGCTCAATGAAAATTATAAGGCTGAGGATGAAGTAGTTAATCAACTAGTTGAAAAGATAAAAAGGGTTAATGACCGGTTATGCCAACAATACACTAGATTTAGTATGGGGTATGAAGTGGGGTCAAGTGTTAACCATGAGAAAAATGTGTATTCAGATAATATGTCTATTCAAGATGAAGTACCTACGAATTTCATGAATAGGTACCACAAGTGTAGAGCTAAGCAAGGTAATGTAGACAACATATCAGAGTTTGATCGATATTTGATAGAGGATGTTGAATTTTCTAGTGTCAATTTTAATATTTTGAATTGGTGGAAGGTTAATTCTTCTAAATTCCCGATACTTGCCAAAATAGCTCGTGATGTGTTAGTTATTCCTATTTCTATGGTGGCATTAGAATCAACTTTTAGCACTGGGAGTCGTATTTTAGATCCTTTTCGGAGTTAGTCTGGCACCCAAAATAGTTTAGGATCTCATATGTGCACAAAATTGGCTTCGATCGTCATCCATTGCTTATGACTTTGAAGATGTTTTGGAGGATTCAGAAAACTATAAACTAGATTCAGGATTTTATAATTTTATTGTTACTTTTTTATTATTTGTTGATAAGTTCTTCATATCTAATTTTTTTCCTTACTCTTTTTTATCTCAGAAATAATTGCAGAGAAAAGTGCAATTGCTCGAGTGAATGCCACTAGCAAGAAAGGTGCTACTTAAATTTTTTATATTTTTTTTAGTAATTATACGAGTATTTGTGTGATATAATTTATATTATAACACTGTTGTTGTTGTGGATGTTTGAGTTGTTAAAACATGAATTTTTTTTTTGTGCAGGTTACATGATTTGTGGTGAACTGGTGATCTATTAGAACAATTATTATTTTAATGTGTTTCATATGGTTTAAAGTTAAAATAATTGTTATTTTATTTGTGCAATAATTATGATGGATTAATGTTTATGTTTTCTTGTATTTTGTTGTAATTGTTGGTGCACTTGTTTTAGGTTTTATTGTTATTGTATTGGTTTAGTGTGCTGTAAAATTAGTGCATATTATTTAATTAAATTGTTAAAATGATCTAAAAATTAATAACTGTAAAAGTGTTCACCCGAATTCTTACCCGATTAATTTAGACAGAAGTCGGGTAGGAATACCACACTTGATCAGAGTAGGATAGGTCAAGAAAAAATTCTTCCATAATATATTGGGTAGAAAGGCGAAAGATCATATTTCCTACCTGTAAGGTAGGTAAGGTGAACACCCCTACTAAAAAGTTCTTGCCTGGCCTTATTAACAAAATAGGTTATGGAAATGGACTCATGGCAAATTTTCACATGAATAAATAACTAAGGCAAATTACACTTCATACCCTAAAAATTAAGAATTCTTTTTTTACACATCAATATATTAAAAGTGTTATAATGTGAGCCTTCCTTTAGTTTTCGTTTCTCATTTTGCCAACATCAATGGAATATTTTTTATGGAATAAGAAATTGAAGCTATCAGAAAGACCACATTGCAACTTTTTTAATACATTGAGGTGAAATGTGAGAAATCTAATCTTTGAGGGTACAAATAAAAATTTTTAAATCTTTCGAGATACAAAGTGAGATTTTTCCATAACTAAATAGAAGTCTTCTAAATGTAGCATGATACCCAGAGTTGTTTAATAATACTACTTAATCCTTAAAACTGAATATTTAATGAATTAAACTCATTTGATAACTTAAAACTCATACCACTTAATATTTTAAGGACTTCTTAAAAATAGGCTAAAATTTTAAATAGCAAAACCACCTACTTATGTTTGCCAATAAGGATTTTATAAATTTTTCATAATAGACAAATATACCCTCAATGCACTTTATACTCTTAACTTTTCAATACTCATCATCCACCACCACCACCACCATTGTGCCACTACCATCAACACCGCCGCCATCGCCATCACCATTGTGTCACCTCCACCACCATTGTGTCGTCATCACCACGACAACTATCATTGTGCCAGAATCACCTTCACCACCACCATTCTGCATATGCCGCCACCATCATTGTGTCGTTGCCATCACCACCTTTGTAATGGTGTTGGTAGAAATAAAGTAGTTGTGGTGAAATAGTTAAAAAAAAGGCAAAATTAAAATAATAATAATTTTCAGATTTTAGCTCTTTATATTTATTAAATAGTTTGATTCAATTCAACACTTAAATTTCAAAAAATATCAAACAGTCTACAAATTAACAAATTCAACATTCAATTTTCAGTATTCTACTTTTAATTTTATCAAACACCACCCAAGTGTCTCACTGCACCAAATTTCTGCCACTGGTGGGGTTGGAGAAGGTCATATGTTAAAGGTACAAAACCTTTTTGCTCGACGTATGTTAAAGGTGGCCCGTCCAATGCACGAGATGGGAGATTGTAAAATTAGAAAACAGAGCTTTACAAATATTAAGCAAAGTTTTGTTTGCAATTCGGAGTTGTATTGCTTAGAAAACAGCAGTAAAATTGGATTAGAATTGAATTGGATTTGAAAAACACTAGAACAATGAGGAAAATGGAAATTTGCTTGTCAAAAAAAGAATTTGGATTACCACATAGGTAGGAGGGAGAATGACAATTTGCTCTCTCAATTTGGATTGGATGTGTGGTATTCAAAGAGGGCCATATACACCATTGCTACAGAATGTAGCAAGTAGTATCGTGAGTTATAAATGGAATGGACTTTGTTGGATCTTCCATTTCCATTCTTTCATCGCCATATCCATTTGATCACTTCGTTAGTTGCTTTTTTTTTTTTTGTTAAACTGATGATATTTAAAACGAAAATATGTTGTATTTTTCTAATTCATATATTCTCCAAAATTTATGGGATTTATGGTGAGTTCATTGTAAACCTATGGATCAGTCGTTGGGTGACCATTCCACCTAGAGGTGGCAATTTTAATCATTTATCCATTAACTTGTGTAATCCACTCATAAATAAATGGGTTGTATACTTATATTAATTAATTATTACGAATTCTAAATGAATTGTGTTATACAATTCATTTTAATTAAATGGGTTTAAAATAAATTACAAATAGGTATTCATTGGGCTGAGTATTTTACTTTCTATTATATAACACAAGTAATAAAATCAAATAAATATACTAATATACCAAAAAAAGCATACACACATTAATACACCAAAAAATATACACATATACACTAATACATCAAAACACACACTATAGCACACAAAAAACACACACTAATACACTCCACCCATGATGACCCGACCAGTGAACCCATGGTTGGGGCTCGATCCATGACCCCACGAATTAACCCATGACTCAGTTGACCTGGCTCATTATAATGCATGTATTTTAATTTTTTATTAAATGTGTTTTATTTTTTGTGTTAATGTGTGTATTTTTTGTTAATTAATGTGTTTTAGTGTATTAATGTGTATTTTTTATTTACTAGTGTACTTATGTATTTTGGTGTTTTAGTATGTATGTGTTTTTTGATGTACTAATATATGTTTATTAAGAATTTTAATTATTTTATGGGTTAATGAATTTAATCCAACCCATTATAACTTATTTAATACGTGAGTGAAAAATAAAATGAATTTATTTTAGCTCAATCCAACTCACCCATTTGCCGTCTCTAATTCCACCCCACAACTGATTCGAGGTCAAATACCCCAATACTTGCATATCATTTTGCCCTTCAAACATGAAGGCCGAAGAAATAAACAAGTTCCTCTTTTCATTACATGAGCCAACATTCTCCCAATGAAATGTTTTGAACTGAAAAAAAAATGAAAAAATGTAATATATGAATGCTAAATTAATACACATTACAGGGTTCAAAATAATGAGTAACACCAACTATTACAAAGGTTCGATATGCTTTGTTATTACCAATGAACAAAAAGGAAATGGGAAGGCACTAAGCGACTTGAAACATGACCTTGTAGAATTTTTATTATCTTGGCTCCAAATATACCCCCAATTAAGTACAGCTACCTGCAGCAATGTACATTAGTCAGGAAGCTGGCAAATTTTTAACTTATAAATGAAAAGTATGCCCTCAATAGAGGGAAGATACTAGTGTTTAAAGAATCATTCCATTCTGTGTTATAAAGCATTTAAAAGGGGACTACATGGCATATATCCATCAAATAAATTCAAGTCATCACCAACTGATAAGTCTGGGTAGGATAAAAATATGGAAGAAAGGTGGTGTGGTAAAAATATTTGTTGTTTGGTAGGAAGAAAAGGAAGGGAAAGAGAGGAGGGAGTTTCTCTCCAGGCCTGCAAAATTCTTTTCATCTCAAAGTGGGCCAAAATGGAAAATGAGTTGTTTTCCTTCAAATGCACCCTTCGTTTAATATGTAAGAGTATAATAAATAAGCACCAACACTTTCTTTCCTTCCTTCCTTTAAAAAACAACCAAAATAACTGAAGGTAGCTTCCTCTCCCTAAAGATGCCTTTCCCATTCAGTCAAATTTCCTTCCCTCCCACCAAACAGAAGGTTCAAATGAAAAATCATTTCACAAAATTTTGAGACTACTCCTTTATTTGCCAAAAAAAAAAGATTTCTGTAGCCAATGCAAAACTGGCCAAAATAATATTGACATGAAATTTGGATAGCATACTTTAAAAAACAATTGGAAGTGTCAAGAGAAATTGAAAGATTCATACCTACAACAAACTTTACTTCAGCAATGGAGAAGTAGAGCAGCATTTCGAGAAGTAGAGCAGCATTTCACATGAGCCAACATTTCTAGCTCCTTCCACATGCATGGCTAGAACTCACTGCTGGAAAAGAAAACTGAACAAGCTTAAAGGAGATGCAAGAATCAAGACAACATTAATAAATATGACAAAAAATTTCATTCTTTATTGCTTTTCATATGCATAAAGCATGTACTTCTGCAACTGACAAACTTTGGTGGCAGTACACATTTGCTACAGATAGAGACAGCACAGTTTGGGTTGTAACGGAGAGAAATAACCCAAATAAAATGAGATCTGAATTTAATTTCCAGGCTTAATTGATGATGAATTTTCTTATACAAGTAATAAACAAGCTGACAGTTTGGATTGGATTGAGTAATTTGCTGAACTGTGGTAACTCAATCCAGCTCAACTGGAACTTTACTACAAATAAATCGTTAAGCACAAAGTGGCCCAGCGAAACTTCATATCAGACCGCTGGTTCTGCTCAATACCAAACAAATGACTAAAAATCAGGAAAAAAAAAGTACACTCCAGGAAAGAGAAATGTTCACTTAGTCAGCCACAATCATTTGAAAAATCCCATCCATTGTGATGGTAAAGCAATTTCGGTATTAATACTCTTGTAATTGAAAAACAACAAGGTCACCTCATTAAAGTAATTCAGTGCCAAAGATGCACCTGAAAGCCTACTGAGGTTTGATTGAAAATTCCATACTAAAACAAACTTACCCAATATACCCATAAAGTTTGTAAAACATGAAAACTGTCAATGAGTTAACATTTAGTCCTTATTTTTTATCAGAGTGGATGTTCTGTCTCCATGCAGAATCAGCTGACTAGGGTTCCACAAATAGAAGTGGCGAACATCTATAACTCATATTTACATCGACTGACAGCTAAAAGTCAGCATGTCCACCTTTCCATTTTGGCTCAGCAGATTTAACCCCTCAAGTGGTTGCCTCTATGAAAGAAGTGCATAACTTGCAAGGGACCAACCTGTTGTCAGCAGCAGAACATCGACTGCTATGACCTGAAGACCTGCGGAAGGCGTTTGAGATAAAAGATGTAAGTTTGATTTAGTCACCGATTGAGAATCTTCACTAATTCATCAAAACCCTAATCAAGGTTATGGAGATTTAATCAGATCAGTTGTTAGTAGTGAAGGTTTGCTTGGATTTCCGGAAGATGTTTACTTCATTCAATCCATTGTTGATGGTGGAGATAAGCTGTAAATGAGTTTGTGATCCAATTCCAAGTAAGAATACCAAAAGGTTGATTATTCAGACTTTTTCAACCTTTGGAGAAAGAATATCCCAAAATCAAGCACCGAAGATTTGAAATTGTGAATGCTCCTATGGAAGACAAGTAGGAACTATCTCTTTTGTCCATTTTTCTTCTTCAAAGTAAAGATTCTGAAATAACCCTTTCCATTCCAAGCATTAAATTTCTCTCCCAAAATACTAGTGTATTGGATTTGATAAAAGTAAATTTTTTCCTCATGGATATGATGTCAATCCATCCAGAAGTTTGATCACACACAAGCCCAACAGTCGGGTCTGAAAGAGTGCTTGAATTGTTAAAGTTTTAAACATATCTTTTTCAGTGGGCTAGGAGACTACTATAAAAGCTCAAAACTCCACATCATAAAGGCGGTGTTTTAAACATTTAGGGTCACACATGCTTCCTTAAGTATATTTTTCGCTTTTTGACAGAGACATATACACCCAAACATGTCAGACCCTAGTTCTCAGCTTGGGGGAATTGATGAGGCAAAGATGCATTTAAAGTACAAGGATCTCACTCAGACGAAGATTCATTTATTTATTTTATTCTGAGACGATAGTGTGCAAGGTGGTTTGGGATTGTCTCGAGTACTTTTACTTGAGGTATTCTGGAAAGTCTAGTTGGTTTTGATTTTTAGGTTGTAGGGTGACAAGATCAGCCAACCCCAAATAGTTAGGATTAAGGTTTTGTTGAATTGAGTTGAGTGTGACAAGATTTAGAGTTTTGTGAGAAGTTTTTGGGGCTTGTTTTTTCAGATTTTTCTCAAGGAAGAACAGCTGTTTTGGGGTTTCTCTCAACTCTTCGCTCATGCTACTTGCTTATTGGGTGATTTGACTTGTATTTCCGCTATCCCCTGCAACATTACTAGTGGTTTTTTCTCTGAAGTACCATTCCTTCACCACTTCTACCCCAGGAAACACAAATGTTCTTGCACTTGAAATCGAGAACTCTGTGATATATGAGTATACCAACTACGGATTTCCTGTCTCACCTTTCAAATTTTTTTAATTCAATGCAAGGTGCACCTGGAAAAGACAAGTTGATGTCACGATGCTTTTTAAGTTCAATGCTCTTACACTTGATCGAGGTGAATACAAATGTTATCACACTTAAAATTAGTTGCCCATTTAACAAAATTATGAGGTTTGATACCATAGCAATCATTAGCCATTGAATGAAAGCTAAAAATGCATATTTGATGATACAGCTTTGTCCCATGCAGCCATTTACCTTATGGCTAGTACCCTTTGCTGTAGATCTATCTTCTGCCCGTGAACTTTGATGCTATTGTACTCATCTTTGTTTTTTTTTTTTTGGCTTATATAAACTACGAAGATGCCATCTATAATACCAATTTCCGAGTTTCATTTTTTTCTGAACTGGGAATACAATATATGTGTCATTCAATTGCCAATATAAGAATGTTAAACAGAAACAATTTTAGACTTTTCCTTCACTCCTCACATTTTCATGCTAACCACCATTTTTTTTCTTGGAAGAAAATCATTCAACAAACACATTTGCCATGTTTTTTTCATTCATTAGTCACTTAAATCCTTCAGACATTCACAACATAACTAGATAGTTTTTCCTTTCTTTGCAACTAACCTAGAACTTTTACGAAGCTGATAATGAATATCATATGCTATGAAGAAGTCAATTCCGACCGAAAAGAACAATAAGAGAAAGTGTAATGCCCCTAGACTCGCATGTACAATATCATCTGCTATGGTTAGACTTGTTAAGAATATTAGGATAGTATGTGTAAGTTGTTAATAGTGTTAGGGTATTATGTGTAAATACAAGAGGGTGTATGTGTAATTCTTATTATTGTGAGTTAACTATAAATACAAGTGATGTATGAGAGTTAGGTTATATTTTTAACCTCTCTCTTTCTCTCTAATATTGTCTCCAATATTGTGTTATGTTAATTCTCTCAACTTAACATGGTATCAGAGCTCTTATGATATTAATTACATTACCATTGTTGGGGTGGTGTGGGTGTGTCATTGTGGTGGTGTGTGCCTATGTTATTATGTTATTGTGGTGGTGTGGTTGTTGTGTTATTGTGGTGGTCTCTGTTCCTCGTCGACTGTTGGTGTGGTGGCATGATCGTTCGTGGTGGTGACATGATCTCTGTTTATCATCGACTATTGGTGTGGTGGCGTGATCGTTCGTGCTGGTGGTGTGGGTCTTTGTTCATCGTTGAGTAGTGTCGTTCGTGGTGGTGGTGTAGCTGTGGTGGTGTGTTGCTGTCTTTGTCATGGTGTGTGGCACCATCGAAGACCAGAGGGTTCTTTGGAAACCTAATCAACGAAGAAGAAGGGATCCAACCCGTGGAGTAGGGTCTGGATCAGATCGGGTCAAGCCCACTATCTTAAAGTGTTTTAAGTCCAACCAAAGACTCGGTCTAGTCCACGGTCCAGCTTAGATCGGATCAATCCCAGTTCATCTTCTGACCAGTTCGATCCGGTTCAGCGGTCTAGAACACCTAGCTGGTCCGACTCTGTCTTCCAACAAGTTCAGCCAGTCTGGTTCAATGGTCCAGCCTGATTTTCCAGCTTGGTTCAATATTCCAACAACCTCATTTCCTCTGGTTCAGTTTCCAGCAGCCTTAGCAGGTCCGGTTCAGTGGTCCAGCCTGATTTTTCAACCCGATTCAGTATTCCAACAGACTTAGCAGACCCGGTTCAGCAATCCAGCATCCTCTTTTCTTCTGGTTCGGCATTGTAGCACTTCTTGTTTGTTGTTTATTGCACTGTTATAGAACTCAAGCAAGATATTAGGCCTCTTACTCCATCTTTGCCTCCTCCAATCATTATCAATGGTCCTACGATCTCTCTTAAACTCAATGGGACCAATTATACTTTATGTCCCGATCCGTTCAAATCTTTCTTCAAGACAAAGGATTTAAGAAATATTTACTGGATCCTAAACCCAAGGAAGATACTCATGGGTATGATCAGTGGGAGCAAAAAAACGCTCAAATCATTTCTTTACTATTGAATAACATTGAGCCTAGTATTAATTCTACTTTGCTCTACCTTAACAATGCCAAGGAGATACATGATCACTTTGTCACTATGTATTCTGGTACTGGTAATTTTACCCGAACTTATGAGGTGTGCAAGGAATACTTCCGGCTGGAATAGAGTACTCTGAGTATTAAGGAATATTACTCTCACGTTCGGGGAGTTTGTGAAAAGATGAAGACCTACCATCCGTTTACTATTGATGCAACAGTTTGCCAGAAGCAACATGAGGACATGAATGTTGTTAGGTTTTTTGTAGGATTGAAACCTGAATATGAGGCGGTATCCGTTCTCAGATTTTGGGTGGTTCTAGTCTTCCTTCACTTCTTGGGCTTTTTTCTCGTGTACAGCGTACAACTTTGTCTATTTCATGCATTGATCATGGTGTCCCTACTGATCCCTCAGCTCTTGTGGTTCCTAGTAGCCACAATGATAGTGGTCGTGGTGGTCCAGGAGGTCGCATGGGTGGTCGTGGGGGCTGTAGTGGACCTCGTTCCTATACCCACTGTAGCCGTGGAGGGCATACTGTTGATTTTTGTTGGGATTTACATAAAAAACCTTCTGGTGCTGCGAATCAGGACTCCTATCAGGATGACACCTCTGTTGTTGCTTCCATACCTCGATCAGCTCCACCAGACACTGAGTCAATTACTATTACTCGAGAGGAGTATACTCAGTTCCTGTCAGGTTTTGCTTCCACTTGTTTATTGTCCTCCACTCGCAATCCCTAGACATAGACTCTGGCGCTTCTGATCACATGAATGGTGCGTCTGATGTTTTTTCTACTTATCAATTTTTTACTTCCACACGTAGTGTTACTCTTGCTAATGATACATGTTCTAAAGTTTCAGGTCCGGGTACTGTCACATCCCAACTCCAAGGGCATGATTGGTCGTGAACCATAGATCCATAATCTATGGAACACGTAAGCCTAATAATAAACTAATAATATAGGAGTGAAAAATAACATTAACACTAAATTGATCTCATGTCAATATGTCAAAAGTCAATATACCTAAACCTGTTTGCCCCAATTATCCAAACAAGTAAAGATAGTTATACGATATATGCTACGAATATCACAACACTATTAGTCCCCAATCAATTCCCCGAATCTGCTATTAACACTCCAATCTTTTACCTGAAAAAAAATTATTTTAAAAATATGAGCTAAAAAGCCCAGTAAATGGAAATACATGCATATTTGAAGTGGCTGAAAAAACATATTTGGCATACAACATATAAATCAAAGGTTTGAAAAAATAACTTCATCAAGATAACCATTTTTTCAAGAATAACACAATCGAATTTTAACAAGAAATCATACCACAATGGTGAATCATATCATAATGGTGGAGACTATACGATATCCAATAATTAATGTGAACCAACACCGAATTCCAAAAGATCTCAAGGTTGGATCCAACATCGTACTTCGGGTCACCTCAGCCTCCCCCGATCTGTTCCCTAAGACGATCCGGTAAAGGTCACCAGGACGTACCAGACACCGTTCCTTCAACTGTTGAACACTAGGGTCACCACAGCTTCTCCCGAGTTTATTCCCTAGTGGTCAGGATCACTTGCACATGGAAGAATAATTTTCCTGAACTTTCAATCATGGTCCCATTCACCATTACTAAGTCTTACCATATAAACAAGTGATTGAGTCACAATACTTCACAAAAGAATTCATCATATGCCACAAGTATTTAGACACTTAGTAAAATATTTTGTAAAGGTTATAATGAACAAGCATGATGTATTGTTTTTAAAATGTTTAAGGATACAAGAAATTTTCAAAAATGCGTAACATGTCAAACCACTCACATCAAGTCTAAATGGTATGTTGCTTGTTACCTGAAGTAGAGTGAAATGTTATCGATGCCTTTTCTCTTTCTCTCACAATTTCCTTTCTCTCACAATTTTCTTTCTCCTTTGATGAGATTCTCTTCCTTCCTTCTTCTCACTTTTACTCTCTATTCTTTCTTGAAAGTGAAAGACTACTTGTGCACTTGTTTCCTTAATCCAACTCCCAAATGCCCTATTTATAGGCATCATAGGATTATTCTAGAGAATATTGACATGCGATATTTTTAGGGGAGATTCCCTAAAATATTCTACCCTCTCTTCCCTCTTAAATCCTTCTAGATTTCAAGCTTATTTTGCACATGACAATTCTACAAGTAGTTAGATTCATCTATGATATTCTAAAGTCTTCTTAACCTTTCAAGTCCATCCGAAACTTTCTAGAACATTCTAAATCCCTCTAGAACCTTTTAGTATTTCCTAGAACCTTCTAAAATATTCTAGACTTCTCTAAATTATTCTACAACTTTTTGAATTATTCCACAGTGCTCTAGGTTCTTCGATGTTCTAGAACCTTTCAAATTTTTTTAAAAACTTCTTCAATATTCTAGATTTTTCTAGATTGTTCTAGACTATTCTAGGTTTTTCTATAAACTTCTCCAATATTCTATATTCTTCTAAACTATTCTAAATTCTTTAAAATTTTTCTTCCTTCCAAAATAATATTCCTTAACTAGGTCCTTGTCAAAATGAAACAAGATATTATAGGGACTACTCACTTGAGTCCTAATATATTCCTATCTTCTGTGTTATTTATTTTTCAGTTTCCTTTTAGTTTACTTTTCATCAGTAAGATTACACGTTCTCTCAATTGTTCTGAAACCTTTTATCCCTATTATTGTGCTTTTCAGGATCTCAAGACGAAGAGAAAGATTGGTATGGGACATGAAGTTGGTGGCCTATATTACTTTGATTTTGAGTCACTTAATTGGGCTCTACAGACCTCGTTATCTCTTTTTCAATAGCAATATCGTCTTGAACATCCCTCTTTCCAGAATTTGAAGCGTCAAGCTCCCAGTCCTAGTTGTGTGTCGTCTTTGTCTTGAGAAACTTGTCAACTTAGTAAGCATCACCGTATGTTATTTCAGTCTAGAGTCAATAATCGTGTGTCTAATCCATTTGAGTTGGTACATTCTGATATATGGAGTCCAACAAAGAATATTTCGTCTAATAAATGTTCTTATTTTGTGTCATTTGTGGATGACTATTCTCGTGTGACTTGGTTATTTTTTATGAAAGCTCGGTTTGAATTATTCTCTATATTTGAGACCTTTCGTAAGGAGATAAAAACTCAGTATCGTTATCGTGTATTTTACGTTCTGATAATGCTCAGGAATATGAATCTGAACCTTTTTCAGCTTATTTTAGTAAAACTAGCATTATTCATCAGACTTTCTGTACTTACACATCCCCACAAAATAATATTGCTGAACGCAAGAGCCATCATTTGTTGGAAGTCACCCGTGTCCTGTTATTTCAGATGAATATTCCTCAATATTTTTTGAGTGATGGTGTTCTAACTGCTTGTCACCTTATTAATTGTATGTCATCCTCTGTATTAAATGGACAAAATTCATATTCTGTCATTTTTCCTAGTAAGTCCTTATTTTCTCCAACTCCTAAGATTTTTGTATGTGACTGTTATGTTCACAATTTGGGTCCCGAGTTTGATAAACTTGACACTCGAGCTACCAAATATGTATTTCTTGGTTATTCTTGCACACAAAAGGATATCATTGCTATAATCCTTCTCTGCGACGATATTTTACTAGTGTCGATGTCACGTTTGACGAATCTGTTCCACATTTTTTAGTACCTTCTCAGCCTTTGGATCTAGACTTTGGGTCATTTCTTCCATCATCTTCAGATATTCCGTTGTCCACTGTGTTACCATCTACTTTATCACTTCGTGTATATTCTCGTCGTCCTTAACCATCGAATGAGGTGCCCATATTGTCTTCCTTGTCCCCTTCTGATTTTGGTCCATCAGCTAATTTAAATTCTTTGCCTATTACTTTTCGAAAAGGTACTCGTTCGTGTGTTACTAATCATCCTATTACTCATTTTGTTTCATATGATGCCTTGTCTTCTGTCTTCTCTAGTTTTACCTCTCAATTATCTACTATATCTATTCCTAAGCATTTATAAGATGCATTATCTAATCCAGGTTGAAAAAAAGCTATAAATGATGAGATGGATACTTTATATCATAATGGGATTTGAGATCTCATTCCTTTACTTCCTGGTAAATGAACTGTCAGTTGTCGTTGGGTGTATATTGTTAAATTTCATCCGGATGGTTCTGTGGAGCATCTCAAAGCCCAGCTTGTTGTAAAGGACTTTACTCAGACCTATGATGTTGATTATGAAGAAACTTTCTCTCCTATTGCCAAAATTTCTTCTGTTTGTATCTTGATTTTTTTGGATGCTAATCTTGATTGACCCTTGTTTCAGTTAGACGTCAAGAATGCCTTCCTACATGATGACTTAGTTAAAAAGGTATACATAGAGCAGCCACCTGGGTTTACTGGTCAGGAGGAGTATGGTAAGAGTATGTCGATTAAAGAAATCTTTGTATAGTTTGAAGCAGTCACCGATAGCATGGTTTAGTAAGTTTTCAGATGTAGTTTTATAGTTTGGTCTTCTTCAATGTCAGACAAATCAGTCTGTGTTTCATAGACAGACAGATGTTGGATATGTTCTATTGGTGGTCTATGTAGATGATATTGTGATTACTGGAAACAATTCTGAAGGGATTGTCAAGTTAAAAATCTTCTTGAAAGATCAATTTTATACTAAAGATTTGAGAAAACTCAGGTACTTTTTGAGAATTGAAGTAGCTCGATCTGTACAGGATATTTGTTTATCACAGAGGAAATATGTATTTGACATGCTAGAGTAAGCAGGTTTGTTAAGTGACAAACCGATTGATATTCCTATTGATCTAAATCAAAAACTATTGATGGATGATGGTGTACTGTTTGAGAATCCGGGTCGATATCGCAGATTGGTTGGGAAGCTCAATTATCTCACTATTACTCAACCAAATATTTCCTATGTAATCAGAATAGTAAATCAGTTCATGGGGTGTCCTAGAGTACCACATTGGGAGGTAGTTACTCGTATTCTGCAATATCTCAAACAAGTTCATGGACTTGAACTGTTATATTCAGCTAATGGACATCTTAGAGTGACAGGTTTCGCAGATGCTGATTGGGCTGACTCTCCTTCTGATTGGAGAGCAACCACTGATTATTGTACTTTCTTAGGAGATAATGTTGTCTCATGGAAAAGAAATAAACAATCTGTGGTAGCAATATTCAGTGCTGAGGTTGAGTATAGGGCAATGGCACATACGACGAGTGAGTTGACTTGGCTACTACACATTCTTCAAGAAATTAAATTTTCAGTTCAACCTCCTTTACAATTGTTCTGTGACAACTAGGCAGCTATCCATATCGTTGTCAATCAAACGTTTCATGAGAGAACCAAATATATTGAGGTTGATTGTCACTTTATTTGAGACAAGATAGTAGCTGAAGAGATTATGACTCCATTTGTGAAATCTGAACATCAGCTTGCAGATATGTTTACCAAAGTATTGAGTTGTACACGTCTTACCGCAATTTGTTTCAAACTTGGATTTTATAATATATATATATAGTCCAGCTTGAGGGAGAGTGTTAAGAGTATTAGGGTAGTATGTGTAAGTTGTGAATAGTGTTAGGGTATTATGTGTAAGTACAAGAGGGTGTATGTGTAATTCTTATTATTATGAGTTAACTATAAATACAAATGATGTATGAGAGCTAGGTTATGTTTTTAACCTCTCTTTCTCTCTAATATTGTCTCTAATATCGTGTTATGTTAATTCTCTCAACTTGACAAGACTAATACAGCTTTAAAAACTTTGTATAATGAAGCTTCAAAGCTCAAATTCATCAAACGCTCCACACACACTTCACTTTGTAACCACCACAGCCCATCCCATCCACTTTTAGGACCCGTCCAACCTAGGTGATTTGAGATTTTGGGGGCTCACTCTCATCACCCTAGTTGCTACTATCCCCAACCACCGCCATGCCGAGTCGAGGTGCACCAAGTAGGCATGTAACTTGAGCTGGTCAACCCAAGCCCATCAAAATATTTAGTGCGTAACCAAAGATTTTTCAGTACACAGGCTGAGCTTAGACAAACAACAGCTAACTTGATTTATATATGGATCATACTTAGATTGGGGCCTTGAGCTCTCGAGACTCGACACGAACCCAACCAAAAGTAGGGAATTCAGGTTTAAACCAAACTCTAACCCCAGTTGTGTAACAAGAAAATTAAATTCGGGTTCAGCCTGAGTTCAACCTGGATTCAAACAAGTTGAATTTGAATTCAAGCTCGAGTTATGAAACCTGAGAATCAAACCCAAAATGAACTTAATTTCGGAAATATAAAACCTAAGTTCAAAAGTTTATACAGACAATTCTCGAGCTGTCAGCAACAGGTCCAGCTTTGATTGAGGGTTTTATAACTTGGGTGGAGTTTGGTTCATCTCTTCACCTGCCCAACCACTTGAGTTACACCCCTAGCACCAACGGATGCACAGACTACAAAATCTCCACACTAAGAAATACAATAGCTGTAATATCATTTGTAAGGCTCCAGCTTCCTGGATTGGCAGTGTACACTAATTTTTTCTTTGGGCTAGACTCGTCCAATTTTAAAATGAGTTATGCAATAAAGATCCAAAACTCAAACTTACAGAGTACACACACACTGCACCAAGAGATATGGGATTAGGTCACCACAAAGAAAGAGAGTGAAGTCATAAACTTCAACACTCACACTTATAAATTGTTAAATTTGAAACAAGGATACGAGGATCTTAGGAACCACGAGAGTCCCACAGTCTGACGTCACATGACCCAAAACAAGATGAGTCCGTGATCTAGATTGCCCTATTCCCAACCTAAAACTATAACCCTAATCCTAAATCATCAAACGACCAACCCCAATTGTAACTCTAGTCCTAAATTATAATCATATCATGGTTTAAGGTCCCAATATCGACTCTTGATCAGAGGGTATTAATACACATTGATTGCCGCGTCGTGACACAATATAGGTCAATACGGATATTTTCAAAATGCAAGATAGAAGATCCAAAAAATTCTAAAAACTCACCAAAGTTGCTAAAAAACCAGAACCATAGTTATGCATCTTATGTTCAAAATACATCATCTAACATATAAAAATAATTAAAATGCATTACATGGGTACTACCGAAAACATGTGTTATTATTAGTATTAAATATAAGAGCACGTCAAAAAACAAAAATTTTACAAAAATGCTAATTTAATATGATTTAAGTCATAAGTAAATATAAATTACAGAATTATGAAAATAAAGTACATTATTAAAATCTATTTAGCACAAAAAGAAGAATATTGATTCAAATATATAACAAAACTTATAATAAAATAAAAACTTAACCAAGATAAAAATTAGTAAAAGCCTTACTGAAAAAATAAAAAGTTAAAAAAAAAAAAAAACTATGCATTCTATACAAATAATAGGATGAGAGGCTTAAGACGACAAACAAGGGACTCTCTTTTTTGGGATTTCATCCATGTGAGAGAGAGATTGGAGGCTCATAGGTTAGTAACAAGGAAGAAGTGACAACAACGGTGACAAAGCTAGGCCTACTGACTGCAACAGACTCTAAAAAGATGAAGAAGATGAAAAAGAATGGGGCTCCCATAGTGACTCTTCTAGATTCTATAGGTTTCCTCATAAACTGGCTTTATAATTTCTTCTTTGGAAAAAAAAGGGTCTACTTTAAAAGTCAATGATTGGAAGATTGCAAGTGATTTTGTGATTTAAGGTCAAAAAATTGCACAATAACATGCGGGTATCTGCAAATTTTGCTTGCTTGCTAATCAATCCCTTTTACTTCGGGTTTTTCTATCTTGTCCGAGCGACTCCAGCATCTGAATGATTCAATTGCAAGTTGGGTCTTCTTTTACACATGCGTATCTCATTCATTTCTTCACTTCTACATTTTTTTGGCATTTTTTACCTTCTAAGATCTGGTAAACAATTCTGACCATATTAGGTTACACGGATGCGATTCGTCCGATTCAAACCTAATAAATCCAATTTGTATCGATGTTATCGAGTCGAAACTGATTCATGCTACAAACTAGTTATTTCCTTAGAGTGGCTTGTTATGGGTTTGATGGTAGCTGAGTAGCATACGACTCAAAGTCGTATCGAACTTGGTCACTATTTTGACCATTGAATTATTCCAATTAATTAATTTATTTACTTTTATAATCTTTAAACGTTGATTGATTTGTTTCGATTTTAATTTTTCTAGTTATACTAGTATACAATGATTAAGTTTTATAATTCACCACCATTAGCGAATACATTTTTCATATTAATGATCACTTTGAAAATCTTATCATAAAAATGTAATAAATATTAATAGACTATGAATTGGAGCTAATTATATATAATTGATAATAGTGAAAAAGATCCGAATAAGAATTCTAAAATAAATCATGACTCAAAATAGCATGTCAACTAAGTCTACCCCCATCGTATCATGTATCGGAAAAAGTATTGTACGGATACTCATACCCCTTCCAGATATCAAATCAACCCATAATACAAGTAGCCTTGATAAGAATACAATATTCACGTTATTTTCTTCTAAATACGGCAATACTAAAGCTCCACATGGTGCAATTACTTAAAAGGCTGTTATATAAAAGACAGAACAAACAATGGCATGCCAGTTGTATACTATCTCCTATTTCAAGTCATATGAGTTCAGGGACCATTTGGACAGCATGCACAGTTCAAACCGATCATATGATTCGAAAACATTTGAGGATCAAAATTCTTCAGAAAGGAATTCTACACTTAGCGCCAGCATTATTTTTTACAACATAATAAAATCATGTATGCAAAATAATGTAGAGCCTTCCCAAAGCCAAAACCCTATTAAGTGCATGACCAAAGAATGTGTACCTTAGAGACCAGTCGCAAGGATCTTCTGGGGATGACCTGTCCACCTAGACGATTGGCGCTTCTTAAAATTCTCTTGTCACATTTGCCATAAGCGTTGTCAGATTCACCTTTATGCCTCCTCGTATGTCCTCCATCAGATACCAAGTCCTCCGTCCTTTTCTCTAATGTGCTGCTACAAGACAAATGTAAACAGAAAACATATGCATGCTTAGATTACCACATCACACAGATTAACATAAAAGAACCGGAAAAAAAAATCCTCTAGAAAGAGTGATTACTCTGAAGTCTCAGTTCTGCGGATAGGGCTCCCCCTTTCCTGTAGACAGCAAGATGTTACAATTTTCTGTTTGTGGGTGATCAGGCACCATGACCAAAAACCCAGTTAATCAAGTTCATAGCAATACAAAAATTCAAATGTTTTGTAAACAAAAATAAGTGAAGAGATTAGAAACAACTACATTATTACTTCAGGCAATGAAGCCAAATTCAAATTGACACGACAAGAAGACCTTCCACCTATGAAACAAACCATAAAATACGCAAAAGCCACAAGCAATCAATCAAACCCAGATAATCTCCTAATATTCATATTTAAATCTATCGCTGTAAATAATCATTTCTGCAATACATTAGATACTAGGAAGCACGGATAGAGATACGAGATATGGGTACGATATAATACGGATACGACGATACGACAAAAACCAAAAAATAGGATATGGGTACGTTGAGATACGTCTGTAAATATATATTTTTACTAATATGTAATGATTTGATGTCTATAATTTTTAGCAATTCTTTAACAATAATAAACAACATTAACAATTTTTTTATTTTCAAAAAGTTACCTATCTCTCACTATAATACATCTACAAAGTGAACGTGATTAATTAAAGAAATAAAAATCAACATTTAATTATATTTTTTACTTAGAAGTATTTGTTGCAAAGATTATAGAGTAATTAACTCATTTAAACTCTTTAGACATGTGATAATTGATAATCCTTAGAAAACACTCATGTGCCTTCTTAAGTCATGATTTTTTGTTGATGTATGTGCAATCAAAAGGAAGGGGTAAAGATTAAAACTAAAAATTACATATACTTGTATAAATATTGAAGTATTCACGAAGTATCTATATATTTTATTTATTATTGGATACGTTTAGTGTGAATTTGATACATATCTTCGAATATCGTATCCGATACAGATACGTCAACCTTAACAAACTATCCATGCTTCATATATTATATATCATTTATTTTCTCTGTCCCTTCAGTCAAAGTGAAATAAAGTAAAATGCACATTATAAACACTTAAAAGAAAAAAGAAAAAGGCATAATGCTTGCCTTGGCGGAACAAAGGAATACAAAGAACACTACGATTCTAAGTGCTAGAACACACACTCTGAATCTACAAAGAAAAGAACAAGAGAATAACTATAAAAAATATATATATTATTCAATAAATGAGTAGAATCTATACAATAAAGTAGAGTTGAGTTTGAATTTTGGAGACAAAGAACGGTTCAGATCATTTTGAGAGAAAACATATGCATATCTAACAGACAACATAATCCCAACATAAAAGACAGTTCAGATCATCTCATAAATACTGATCCGATAGTCTACAATGAGTATTTAATTTTGTTTTTCCGCTCAATAACGTTTTTTTTTTAATTATCAGAGCTTTTAACTTTCCCCAAATCTCTCTTCTTCATCCCTTTATAGCCATAGATTAATTGCTTGACTCACACCTCTCTCTCTCCTCCGAAATCTCTCATGCCTCTTTTCCTTCAAAATCTCTCAAATCTTTTTCAATCTCTATCTTTCATATCTTCTTTACAAATCAAGCCTCTAATCAAACTTTCTTTAAATCTTTCAAATTAAAAAAAAAAACCTCAATTAGTATCTCATATCTCCTTTAAATTTTATCTCTCCCCCAAATTGAACTATGCCCTATAATCTCCTCTTTCTCTCTCACTCCCTTGCTTAAACCTCTCTCTCTACCACCAACAAATAGCACCATCGCCACAACCATAGCCACCCCCTCTTCGTCAACCAGAGCATCCAACGACGAACCACCAGTGAGACCCACCGAAGCCACCAACGAGGTACTCTTTGTTTCCCTCTCTCTCTCCATTTCTCTATCTTTTTCCCCATCTCTCTGTTTCCCTCTATGCTTCCAGCCCCACACACATCCACGCCGTCTTCTCTGCCCCTTCTCATGCCACCAAGCAGGATCCCCACACCATAGGCCCCCTTTATCTCTCTCTCACACACACACTTACCGTCCATCATAGACACCGCGTGTTCAACAAAATTCCTTAAAGACCACCATATAACTCTCTTTGTCTTGCTTTCACGTTCGCCACGAAAACCAGGGCCAAATGACACCACCCAACGAACAGCGTCCAACCCCTCAACCACGGCCACCCATCAACCACCAACAAAACCACGAGCATAGCCTCGTCAATCATATCCTTGCTTTCCACATTTATCAATTCTGTCTTAATGAAGTGTAAGCATCATTAGATTTTGTTGGTAATTTTTTTGGTTTTTAGTACAGGGATTTAACACAGGTACCGGCCATCAAGGATTACACAATCCAATCAATTCATTATGGTTGATTTCTCCCTCAATTTTGTTTTGTTTTGTTTTGTTTTGTTTTTTGGATTTTCTAAATTTTTTAGTTCAATGGGTAATGTTTTATTTTGGTAGAATTGGGTGGTTCAATGGCAGTGGTTTGATTTGATTTGGTTGGTCAAATTTGGTTAATTTTTCTTACATTTTTTTTATCTTTTGGTTAATGTTAATTTTTTTTAATTTTTGGTTGAATTGGTGGATTGAGTGGTGTTATGCAATTGTGCCTATGAAGGAACTGTGAAGATGTTGGCGGTGTGAGAGGAAGATGAGGAAAAAAAGTGGTATTTTCTGCCACTGGAATATTTTTGATGGTCGAATGTTCCTAAAGGTATAGACTTTAATAAAATGAGTTACTTTGGCGAAATTCAAGTATTTACTGCTTTTCCTTTTTTAAGAATCATTCCATTGACTTTAGTTTGATATAATTTATAGCATAACATGTGTTTGATGATATGTTTTCCATGAGTGTCTTTAGATTTGATTAGATCATTTAATGATCTACATTCGTGATTGAGTAGCTTTTCATGTCATGCTATGGTGATGGTGCGTCCAGTTCCATGGCGTGATCTCAATAGGTCATCATTACAACCACAATTTCAGTGATGGAGAAGAACTACTTCCTTCAATAGATTGTTCTTGCATTAGCAAACCTATTGGGTGAAACCATTTGGCGTGTTTGTGATGATTTTTCAGTGAGCAACATTTTCCATTTTTTTTTTATTTATGTTCAAATTATTGCTTTTAAAGTACTTTAAGAATGTTGGAGAAAGGTAACAGGTGAATTATTAAATCTCTCTCCTTTTGGAGAATGGTAATGAGAGAGACACACATCAACATTAATCAAATGATTTATTTTGGTGAAAGGAGTCATATCTGTTTTTCTTATTCTATGAGTTAATTTGTTCACATTTTTTATCTGATAAGCTTTAATTGATTGAACTAATTGATCTTAACTGCATGCAGGTCCAATGCTCTTATTGTAGTCCATTATAGATCGTAGACAAGCATGGAATCAAGAAGATTCACAAGCTTCAAAAGGTCATAGACAAATTGATTTATGATTTGTCTTGCAAAATATTCTTTAGTTAACCTTTCATTCTTATGTTACTACAATTTTTGGTTTTGTCACTGTTGATTGTGTGCATTTATATCCAAGGTTTCCGAGTTTCTCTTTGGGTGATGGTAATAGAACATCTCGTTCTTTGGGTAATGTTATTTAAAAATTAAATTCTTATGTGGCTATTTGATGTCCTTGATAGCTTATTTGATGACTTTCTTTAAAACTACCTTATTGGATGACAACTTTATTTCAAATGATTTCTTTTTATTTATGTGACATTTTAATCCCAATATTTCTTTTTTCTTGATTATCTGTATGGAATTGATTTGCTTTTTAATTTATGTGTGAATACACGTGTTGCATGTGAATAGGTTAAATCCTAGCAGTTTAATAATGGTTGTTTAAGGATTAATAAGTCATGATTATTATTTTTTTTTGTTTGAAATATGTATGTGAATGTTCTGAGTAATATTAATATAGGAGCAAGATCAATGATGAACCTAGAGGAAACATAAAAGACGCGGCCTTTTTTCACCTCGCCAAATGAATTGTTCAACGAGACTATTATGGCGAACAGTTGTAGAAAAAGAAGCACGTCTCACTCTTGAATAGGTGTGGACTACTTACCCACTTTACATAGTGCTTGATTCGATAATACGTGGCAATTGAGAGAAGGAATAAAAGATGCCTAAATGTGTTATCTTCAAAGAATTGATGATATGATAAGGATGCAACGGAAGGATTTTGTATATACTTAGTGGTTTCATTTTGAGGTTTACATAAATTTTGATCATTGTAATTTGTTGTTTTTGAGATCTATACATTGGATAGAGAAATTATGAGTGTTTAGTGATACAGATTCATGCGGGCTATTGAAATTGTTAGCTAACGCATACAAATATATTGATTTTTTTTGTTACTTCGTGCCTTCGGGCAATTACTGGTTGTAATATATAAGACAATTTATAGGAAAATTCAAAACTCTAAGAATTCTAAAATGGGAACAAATCTCTAATCTTAGAAAAGTTACCAAAAACAAATAAACACTAATGTAGAACAAAAATTTACAATTATTCTATATTTATTTTTATTTATTTATTTTTATTATTTTGTTTGGGTGAGACTTTAATTAAGAATTTTTTAGAACATTTAATTGCCTAAATCATGTTAATTTTCCTAACTTATTAGACATGTGTTTATTTGTTTTTGATAGCTTTTCTAAAATTTGGGATTTGTTTCCGTTTTGAAATTCTTAGGGTTTTGAATTTTCCTATAAATTGTCTGATGTACTACAATTCTACTCAGTTATTGAATAATATATCTTTTTTATAGATATTCTCTTGTTCCTTTCTCTGTGAATTCAAAGTGTGTGTTCTATACACTTAGAATCTTAGTGTTTTTCGTGTTCTTTTGTTCCATTGCATCAGTTAGTATCAGAACCTTGCCTAACCTAGTGTGATGGCCAATCAACGAATTGATAACAATTTTTTAATGACACTGATCATATGGAAGAGGCTCTCCCAAGAGCCGAATTCTTGAATTTTCAACAACAACAACAGTTTCAACAACTCCAGCAATCCTTGCAAAAGTTGCGGGTTACGGTTGCCTAGTTAATGTTGGGTCCAAATCAGGATCTCATTCATAATAAGGAGTTAATGTTGGGTCCAAATTAGGATCTCATTCGAAATAAGGTATTGAACGGTGATAGGACTCATGTTCTACCTTTTCTAGATTGTAATTCTATTTATCCAATGAGATGGTGTGTTCGTGGTACAATTACCCGAGTATCACCTATTGCATATTAGAACGATGTTGAAGAATATAGTTCATATCAATCTGAGACAATGAAGTAAGTTTGGATCGAGACAACTGATTCAAGGTAATGATACTGAGTCACAATTTTTTTCATTATATGATTATTCTGCTTATTAAGTTTCATATCAGAAATCCATAAATGTAGATTTTTCAAGCATATCGAGGGATTAGAAAAGTGATGAGAAAAATACTGATCCACATATTCCCACATTTCATAATTATGCAAGTCCAGAAAAGAAAAAAATTGAAAGTTATCAATAACTAAAGTTCGATGATCGCAATGAGGCAAAATAGACTTATGGTGATGTTGGGGAGCCACTTGAAGGTTGTCAAGAAGAACATATTGAGAAAACAGATCAAACAAATAGCAATCACATAATTAATGATGCACTAGTCACTATTGTTGAGAATATTAGGATAGTATGTGTTAATTGTTATTAGTGTTAGGGTGCTATGTGTAATTCTTCTTTTTATAAATACAAGAGATGTGTGAGTGCTAGGTCATGTTTTGTGACCTCTCTCTTTCACCTTAATATTGTCTCTTATATTGTGCTGTGCTACTCCTCAAAACTCAACATGGTATCAGAGCTAGGTTATAATCCTGAATATGGATAAATTTGTGTTGATCATTGGTGGTGTTACACAGTGATTGTGATACACTGGTATTGATCGTTACTGTTGTTGATCGTTGCTGTTGTTGTCGACTGTAGTCGACGTTGTTGTTCATCGTTGAGGCGACGCAGCTCGTTGTCTTGTGGGTGTCTGTGTCGCCGTCGTTTGGCTGCTGTCAAGGTGGTGCCGCTGTCGAGGTGGTGCCAGCGTAGTGGTGGTATATCAGTCGGTAGCGTAGTGGTGGTGCTACGCCTGTGGCCCTGGTGGTGTTGTGTCGTCTGACGTGGTGGTGAGGCGCAGTCGAATTACTGTGGTTGCATTCTCGTCGTCGTTTGGTGTTCGTAGTCGACTGGTGTGGTCGACGTTGGCTATCGTCTCCAGTGGTGGTGGTATAGTCAACGTTTGGTGTGAGAAACGATGGTTTTGGAGAGAGAGGCGCTTCGTGTTGTCTTCCATGTTTGTCAGGTCTTCGGTGGTGCTTCGTTGGTGGTGTTTGCGTCGTTGAGGCGGCCCAGTGAGTACCAAGGGTTTCGTTGAAACCCTAGCAAGTGGAGAAGACAACCTTAGGGTCGATTTGGGTCGGTTTTGATCAACGGGTTTGGGTTGTTCTTTAGTCCAGTGGGTATCGGATTATTAATACAACCCATTTCTTTTCCAAAGTCCAGCAACCAAGGCCCAAGGAAATTTGGTCCAACCCCATCAGATTTTTAAGTCTAGTGGACCGGTCCAGTCCAAGACCCAAGACCCGGTCCAGCCCACGGTTCAGTCCGATTCAGAGGTCCAGAAGCACAAACCGGTCTGATTCGGAGTTCCAATCCGGTTTTTTAGCCCGGTTCATCGGTCCAGGCCGGTTTTTCAGCCGGTTCAGTGTTCCAGTTCAGTTTTCAGGACCGGTTCAGAGGTTCAGAAGGCTTTTCTAGCCCGGTTCATTGGTCCACAATATATATGTGGTCCGGTTTATCTGTCAAACAGCCTTGGGAGGCCCAGTTCATCCTCCAGTAGTCTCCAGCCGTCCGGTTCAGTGCTTGTCTGGTCCAGTTCATGTGTCCAGCAGTCAGTTTTAAGCCGGTTAAGGCCTGGTTCAGTCAGTTTGGATCCGGTTCAGAGGTCCAACCCTTATTTTCATCCCGATTTAGCACTCCAGTGGGCTGGTTCAGCCCGATTCTGCGTTCCAGTGGGCCTATCTAACCTGGTTCAGAATTCCAGCATGCTTTTAGCTATGGTTCAGCCTTTCAGCAAGCCTTTTTTGGGTCCGATTCAGCATGTTTCTCTTCCAGCAGCTTGTTTTCTTTTGGTTCAGCAGTGCAACAGCTCTTTGGTTGCTATTTGTTGCACTGTTATGGACCCCAAGCAAGATACCTTGTAGTGGTGATATTTTTGTTATGGTGGTATTGCTGTTGTGGTGGTCCCTGTTGGTGTGGAGGCATGATCGATCGTGGTGGTGGCATTGCCTCATAGTGATGGTTGTTGTACTGTTGAGGTACTGGTGTGGTGGTGTCTGTTACTCGTTGTGGTAGCTGTGTTGAAGCTACGATTTTGGTTGTACAATTATTGTGGCTGTATACCATGGATTGTCGAACTACATTTGGTGTGTTCGTCGTGGTGGTGTAGCATTGTTGAAGTTACAATCTTATGAGTACAGATGTTGTTCCTGTACTGGTTTTACTCGTTATTTGACAGAGCGATGCATTTGTTTGGAGTACAGATGTTGTTCCTGTACTCGTTTTGCAACTGCCCGTGGAATACAGATGTTGTTCCTGTATTCGTTGTTGGTAGTACAGATGTTCCTGTACTCGTTTTGCTCGCTATTTGACAGAGCGATGCATTGGTTGGGCTCGCTATTGGACATAGCGATGCATTGGTTGTTTGGGCCTCTTTGATGGCCATTGGTTTTGTTGGGCATTGTTGCTAGTGGAATGCTTCTCTGCTTTGTTAGGCATTGTTGCCGGTGGAATGCTGATTGTTTCCTTATGCACGCTTCTGTTTTCCTCTTCGCAAACTCTTGATGTTTGATGTGATCACATCATGAGTTTGAGGGAGGGTGTTGGAATAGTAATTGTAGCTACAGTTGTTTGTTGGTACTGTTGTGGTGCCGGTGTTTGTTGAAGCCATCGTGGTGGTGGTGGTGTGATGTTGTTTTGGTGGTGTCGATTGGAGCGCTATTGACTGTTGGGCTGTCATTGTTCTTCAGTCCGGTTCAGCGGTTCAGTGAGCTCCAGCCGGTCCAGTTAATCTATTTATTCCAAGCTTTGACTATATGATATATATAATCCAGCTTGAGGGGGAATGTTGAGAATATTAGGATAGTATGTGTTAATTGTTATTAGTGTTAGGGTGCTATGTGTAATTCTTCTTTTTATAAATACAAGAGATGTGTGAGTGCTAGGTCATGTTTTGTGACCTCTCTCTTTCACCTTAATATTGTCTCTTATATTGTGTTGTGCTACTCCTCAAAACTCAACAACTATATGTCAACTCGATACGTTGGAGCTTGATAAACTCTTTGAAAAGGGCAAAAGTTGTGAAGAAATCTCCAATGATGATAGTTTCCACATCAATTTTATTAATTATCGCAATAATTCAGGGGAGTTGATTGGCTTGTACTGGGAATTTATCAAAGTATACCCCAGTGCTGAGAATGCAGTAAAAAAGTATCATGAAGTAATCCAAATTGATTTGGTTACTGGGAAATAATGTAAAATCAAAAATTCTACTGAATATTATACAACATATTTTGTAAGGGGCAGATGCATACACAGACATTATAGCAATCCGTGTGGTGGTAGGAAAGATCAATCTCAAATACAAGGTAAATGCATGTGGGCACACCAAATTTTTTAAAGTAATAGAAACTTGAAGACGAGTTTTTCTAAGAGGGAGGGTCTGATGTAGAACGAGAATTAGCAATTATTCTATGTTTATTTTTATTTGTTTATTTTTATTATTTTGTTTGGGTGAAACTTTAGTTAGGGATTTTTTAGAATATTTGGTTGTCTAATCCATGCAAATTTTCCTAATTCATTAGACATGTATTTATTTGTTTTTGGTAACTTTTCTAAGATTAGGGATTTATTTCCGCTTTGGAATTCTTAGGGTTTAATTTTCCTATAAATTTTCTTATGTACTATAATTCTACTCAGTTATTGAATATTATATCTTTTTTTGATATATTCTCTTATTCCTTTCTCTATGAATTCAGAGTGTGTGTATTATATACATTCAGAATCTTAGTGTTCTTCGTGTTCCTTTATTCTGCTACGTCATTGGAACATGCAAAATTAGGGATGGCAGTAGACGGGGGAAAAACGGTTATTAGTCCAAATCCGCCCCGTTTGGACCGGGGATGGACTATACGTATTGGACGATGAACGTATACGAGGATAATAGTATAAACTCGTGCGAGGATGGAGGCAGGGATGGACTTACCGGTCCCCGCCCTGTCCCCATTATACCTGATAAAAAATATTATATATATATATATATATATATATAAATACTCTTAAAGGATAAAGCCCTAATTTACTCTCATCTTCATCTATTAGCCTTCCGCCTATTAGCCGCCCACCGACTTACCGTTTCATCGCTGATCGCTGCACACAGTAGCTCCTCACAGTCGCCCTCCTCCTTCTCTCTCTTTCTCTCTTCGACACACAGGTCTTCGACAGCTTCCTTGCTAAGCGATCAACCAACCGACTGCTAACAGATCTTCGACACACAGACACACAGGTGTAATATCTTTTCAAAGGTGGGTTCTTTATATGATTTTTCTAATTTTTTTATTTGACATCTAAGAATGAAAGGCAATGTATTAGTTCTCACTTCCATGGCTAGTGTTTCTTTCACTTCTCCCTTCCATGGAGAACTATGTCACTGTACTTCTTGAGGCTTGTACAAACAAAAGCTATCGGCACCAAAACATGGTGCCAAAGACCAAATAAAAGTCCAAAAAATGCAGAGCTTGCCCCTACCCTTGATTTCTTCAAGTATGGGTAGCTCAATTGATTCGTATTCGACCTGACTCTTTTTGATTTATTATCATGCCTATGTTGTGGAAACCACGAGATTCATTCGTCTCATAGTTAATTTGGCCTAGTTTGTCTATTTATTTTCTTGTTTAAGTGCATTTGCTCCTAACGTGATGAAGTGATTTTTGTGTATTTAGGACACTGTTGTGCATTGGTCTGTTGCGAAAGGTATATGCCGCTTAACTTCACGGCTAACTTAGAGCTGTTCTCATCTGGTGAGGTATGCTGGTGTGATATAACCCTCTTTTGTTTCTTGCTGCAAAGTTTATCAATAACAGGGCCATTTTTTAAGATCTCAAAATTTACATGTATCTATGAACCCCTAACTAATGATGCTGATGTTTCTTCAAGTATGGGTAGCTCAGCAAGTTGCCAGAGTAATAATACTGAGCTACCCTTTTCTATAAATTTGTTTAGCAGGGCTTACTATGCCTATTTACTAAAATAATTCCCATTAATCCATTTTAGGGAATTACATCCTAATCTAACTTTTCCACTGGAGTTCTATTTGTCCTCTTATATAACAATTTAAAACATGAAGGTTGTATTAATCCATTTATATTAATCTTATCTAGTCGAAATAGACTTCTTCCAACTACAGTAAAGACTTTAATGTGCTCTCAAAGTTGGTTATGTACTGAAGAACGAGGTAATGAAATATTATTTGTATGTGCATCATGATTTTTTTTGGGAGTAAAATATGGCTAATGCATTATTATTATTTTTTGTTAGGTTCATCTACTTCAACTGGCATGAAGAGCTACAAATTATTGGAGGATTGAGTTGATTGAGATGAATCTACCACCATTATAATGTGTGTTATGTTGAATTATATCAAATTGAAGAGGTATTTTGGACATTTGTTATTTGTGTTATATTCGAATATGTTATGCTATATTATATTGTGTTAAATTATGTTAGATTATTTAGAATGTTGTTGGATTTATTTAGAATTTTAGATTATGTTGACTTGGACTTGGGCTTGGGCGGGTACGGGAGAAGCGAGGATGGGGGCGGAGATTAAAAATTTACCTGCGGACAAGTATGGGGATGAAAATTATACCCGTTAACGGGGGTGGACCGGAGATGAACGGAATTTTTTTAAGTGGGTACGGGGAAGGAGACTACACCCCCCGCCCCCGCTTCGGTCCACTGACATCCGTATGCAAAATACATTTGATACATGCACAAGTACAGAAACTGGTTTCACAAGTATTAATACAAAATTATTTTTCATCTGATTTTGCAAAATTAATGAATGTCTTCTAACTACGTAGGAACATATCTATAGTCTATGCTGCAAAATTAAAGAAACAGTCAAGTCTACATAAATATTAAGTACGCTAAAATTTTTCTTAGAATTTGGAAGTCCACAAAGGAAAATATTAACTATTATCATCCAAAAGCATTTTTGTGAGATGTTCCAAAGTAAAATCAACATCATGAAGCAAGATAGAAAGTTAAATTAAAGTATATATTACCCATTTTTCAGAAGATGTTGGTGTGTAGTTCACACAAGCATCATGGTTAATCTCAGTGGAGATAAACAATCCACCATCTCCTGCCTCCACATTGTATGCTTTATCGACCAAATTCAGAGAACAATTATCTAGTGAAGGAGAACCTGATGGATCTTTCATGGAACTTGCCTCTCCTGACCACTGCATCTCCACAGAACCAGTTACTGAACATCCAGGATATTGCGCACTAGGATTCTCAAGACTGCAAGCATTCTGTACAGATATATTCCCACAAGTAGCACTATGCATCTTTGAATTTTGATCCTCCAATAGGTTAAGACCTTTACTAGCTGATGTCAAGTTATGAACAGAATTATGGGCTAATTTTACCTGAATAGCACCAAAAACATTTGAATCAGCAGTTTTATTTTCCTCATCTGTTGGACAAGATTTTGCATCACAAACCATCTGATTTGGTACATCAGAACTGAATCTAGATAAGACTGCAATATCTTTCCCTTCCTCCAAATGTGCAGACATTTCTGCAGAACCACTGCATGATTTTGCCGGCAAGAGTCCCAGTGACCAGTCCTCTCTCTGTGGTTGACCACATCCCACATGATCATTTTCATTCTTAATTAAATTCAGCAAGGAGTCAGTATGCACATGGCCGCTGTTCAGGTTCTTGTCTGAATCTGAATTCCAGAGAAGTGAACTCTCTATGCCCTTCTTACCATTTCCTAAATATTCAAGCTCCTGACAAAAACTTTGAAATTTGTTTTTCTGCAAATCCTGACAAGTAAACACCTCGTTTTCCAGTCTCATAGGCCAGTCTGACAGGCTTGAATCCAAATCAACAATAAGGTTGATCCCATCTTCCGATCTAACACAAAACTCAAAAGCAGGAGCTGGTGTACAAGATTTCACAGAAGAAGCAATCGCGTTCTCTGCTGCATCATACTTTCCATTTCTATGCTGAATTCGGGTCATATTACACACCCCAACTGCTCCTGCAGAATCCAAAATGTTCCTGGCAGAGCTTATTTCTGGCGAATCCAATATGTATTCAGAACCATTCTCATCACAGTGATGCAATCTGTAAGCAGGATGTCTCTTTTTTCTTGCTAATTAAGCGGAGTGACTTCAAGATATTTGATATGAAGCATCCAATCAGATATTTTAGTCCCTCGTACCTGCATCAGCACAGGTATATAGATTAAATGCCGATGATTTTGTCTGCATTAACAACACAATGTGATAAGAGGTAACTGGGCTGGAAAGTTCTACACCCAGGCCATTTCCTCAAACCTGTGTGAAATGTTGCAATCTAGTAAAATAACCAATAATTCGCACTTCCGAGTAGAAGGATGTTAAAAAACAAATGCATTTCGACTTGAAGTGCAAGGCTAATTGGGCCGATAGTTTTGGTGAGACATTTTATCAAGCAGGTGGACTACAAAATGCACGCCTCGACTAAATTGGCTGAACATACCTATTAAAACCGACATACAGAAAAGTTAGACTTGTGTGTGTGTGTGTGTGTGACCTTCTTGTTAACATGGTTAAATATAGTATGTATATAAACTCTTTGCAAGCCTATTTTCACCGACAAGAGTTCATAACAATTGGTATAAGAGTTAGTACCGCGCCGAGAATGGAATTGAACTCAGTATTGACTGTAGTTCCCTACTGCCGAATCACGAAACAAACCACACATATAGGCTAATGACTTGGTACTATGTATGGATATAGTGTGCTATGTTATTAAATTCGGGTTAGCGTCGACAGTTATACATAGAACAACGTCTTACACACAAAGCTCATACATAGAAAAGAACCAGAGAAAAGCAAATATACCTTCAAAGCTGCACGCCGGAGAGGCTTGAAGTTGAATGTCTTGGTCCAGGAACCCAGGACAAAGCAGAAGCTTGGGCTGACAACACATCTACACTTCCAGTTTCCCTCCTTTTGGGTTGGTTTGGTTTTGTTTTGGATTCTTTACTCGGTCAAACAAATTGATTTGATATTCTCACAATTGATTTTGAGTAATGCTACACTGACTAAATTTTGGGATCAAATTTAGAGCCCAAATGACATGGCAGTTGAGTTGGGCTTCTTTAATTGGTGTCATGTCATTTGGGTCCCAATAAAAACTTCAAATGATATGTTGCCATGTCATTTGGGCTCTAAATTTGGTCCCAAAATTTGGTCAGTGTATCATTACTCATTGATTTTATATTCTGACAATTGATTTTGTATTCTCTCATCATGGTTTTAAAAATCTCGATAATCTTCAACATGTCAACGAGATACAATTTCAGATAGCTACTGGCAATCTGCAAAAAATATTCCAATCAATTTATATCTTTTAAAAATATTAAAAAATATAAATATATATCAATGTGTATTTAAATTTTTTTTTTTAGTATAGGATAACTGCAACCACACACACTTAAGCATCTATTTAAACACAACACACACCTTAAGACTATTCAATGTGGGATGGGTCATAGCATCTATTTAAACACAACACACACCTTAAGACTATTCGATGTGGGATAACCCAATCCTTATCCACCCAGACCCTAAGGCCTCACCCAACCTATGGTCAGACCCAAAGAGGAAAGAAGCTGAGTGTACAATCAGAGTCACCCTAGAACACACATGGACCACTATTTTTTTGGGGGAAATTCAGAAGTTAGTCCACTTGGATGGACTTGTTTGGAGATAAGTCTTGCAAGAGAACTTATTTGGTTTGAAGTCCACTTTTTAGCACTTTTACTATTATACCCTTATTTATTAAAAAACCTTAAACGTCGTTTAACTAGGCGTTTGTTTTCATAGACATAGAACCCTTTCGTTGCCATCTTTTTTGCACCAATAACTTCCCCTTCCTTCATTCCAGGCTACGAATCCGGCAATATTCCTCAAATATTTTTCATTCGCCTTCTATGAAAACCATAAACCGCCGTTACCCAAACTGAATAAATTCACATTTCAAACTGGTCTCACACAATAAAATCGAAAATCGGGGTTACTCTTCAAGTTTCATTGGTGAAAAGCTACAGTTGGTCTCAACATTCCTGAAATCTTCACAAAGCTTTGGGATTCTGTAAAAATTTGAAAGGTGTGTGATATTACATGAACTTTGAAGTTTCTTTTAGGGTTTTAAAACTACATTTACTCCCTATGTCGTTCATACTGTCTAATTTTTAAAAGAAAATAATATTGCGAGTTCTTGTTACTATATAAAAGAGTTGGGTATTATGATTTCATTTTTTTTTTCATTGTTATACATTCAAAATTGATTGGTGTAGTTTCTTTGGAATTTATAATGTTACTATGTGAGCAATTTTTAAAATTTATTATTTTAATGTTGATATATTGATGTTATTGATTTTTATTGAGTGTCCTAAATCAACCATTAACTTTGTGTTGCCATTATTTCGTGAAAGTAACATCAATCTTTTGAAGTTCAATGTTACTGTGCACAATATGGCATTTAGGCTGGAGTTGTTCATGTTATTGTTACTTAATCAAACTATTTTATAATTAGATGTTTAAATTTTTTGTTACTTTTTGCGTTATTCTAGAAATTCAAAAATCATTAGTTCGAGAGTACATTGAAACTTTTCAGGTTACTGTATGATAATTGAAAAAATGATTTCATACTTTCAATGAATGGATGTGTTTGGGTACTGTGGATGTTACTAATATATTGGTGTTACTGTAAATATGTTACTGATCCCAACCTTTGTGATTTTTAACTTTAAATGTAGCGTATGTTGCTTATGAAGAGTGAAGAGTTTGTTGATTGATTTTAAATGTAAATGTGAACTCAATGAATTTGCAATGGAATCAATCGTATATTAAAAAGTGAAGTTACTGAACTGTGTTTGTTTGATGTTGCTAAGAATATGTTGCTGGGTTTCAGTTTATTAGTTAGTGTTACTATGCTCGTGTTACTAATATAATGTTATTGTATGTTGTTCATCCATTGATATTTGAAAAGTCATGTTATAGGTTGATGGCCAAAAAAGGTAAATCTACTGCTCCAAAAGCAGCTACATTTCACCAATTCCGGTCTAATTTGCTTCCATTGGTGAATGTTATAACTGACATAAACATCACAAATAATCACAGAGAACAACTAAAGAGAACACCATTTTGGCATCTGTTTAACATAATATCAACAACTACAGTGGATAAAGAATGGTTCAAAAAGAATGACAAGAGTATTGTGGACATAATTACAATATTTGATGGTGAAATATCAAGATTCTGTATTGGTGGAAAAGGTCTGAAGATACGAAAGACTGATGTAACACTCATTTTTGGTATAAAAGATGGTGTCGATCCAATTCTTTCCCCCCAAAGTGCAAAACAAAATTCACCATTTGTTAGAAGGAGATTCAAGAACACCAATAGGTTGAATGCACCAATTATAAAAAGCGGGTTGGAGGAGGCAGCAGCAAGTATTGGTAAGGATGATTGTAAAGATTTTGCTAGGTTGTTCTCTTTGTATGTCTTAGTGACACTATTAATTACAAATATGGGGCAAAAGATTGAATGGGGATGTGTCGTACATAGAAAATGTGGATGAAATGAAAAAATATGACTGGTCTCAAGCAACAATTGATGCAATGATGAATTCCATACAGTTGAAGTTTGAAACACTGAGTGCAGTAACTAGTTGTATACTACTGTTACCAGTAAGTTTTAGATTGCAAATTTATTTAATTTTTATTTAATTTTTCATTAAACACTAGTTGTTCTATATAATGTAACCATAACTAAATTGCAGTACTGGATATGTGAACACACGTCTCTTATTGTTGCCGACAAGGCAGATGCATTCCCACGGTGGATGAAATGAGACTTAAGAAAACTTTGGGCGGTTCTCTCACAAAACACACTGTCCAACATAGCAACTGACTAGGTATTATTTAAAAATTGTATTTTCGTATTTAAATTATTTTTTGACAATTTCTTAATTGCATGACAATGTTAAATTTGTGATTAATGTTACTATATCAAAATGATGTTACTATTGATAATATTAATAGGAAAATGAATGTCACTGTGAATGTCATTGTATAAAAATGGATGTTACTATGGCTATGCCTGTGTAACTCATAGTATTTAGATTCAATTTTGTAATATTACTAATGATGTTGTCAGGTCTATCGAAGAAAACTAAAGAAAACAGTTGATGAGAAGAATTTAATGAAAACAATTTGGTCCAAGAATTTGTCGGCTTGTTTGGAGGTTCCATAACAAAGTACGGTTGCCAACAAGAGTGCTTTAAATTAAGAATTGGAATATGTACGGGATGAACATAATGTAGCTGCTGATGGTCATACCGTAGTTAATGAAGATGTCCATGAAAGCGATGATGCAGTACATGTTCCTTCAAACGATCATCTTGTCCAAAATGAGACTCAAAACGTCCAACCGTTTGATGCATTTGTTGATATGGTCATCCAAGAATCTGCATTTATGGAACAGATGGAGTGGAAACACGAGAGGAAAAGTCTGTGAAACCCGAAAAATTTTGAATTTTTTCAAAAAAGACAAAATGGTCATTTTGTCACTATAATGTAAAATTAAAATGCGTGTTCTATTGACCTCGTATGACACAATGGACTTCCCTGTTGGACTCGTATCGAGGAATATAGTCGCCATGATGAATTTCGTCGAATTTCGAGATAAGTTAGAATTTTGCACGTAGATCGAGTCGACTGGGTAGCGGATGGCCTTACCAAGGTCCCAAAAAGTGATAAGCTCAAAATTTAATTATTTTTGATTAAAATTTCAAATAAAATTAAATTAAGCTTAACCCGTAATGTGATTAGTCGTTTCGGGGCAAAATCGGATCCGATTAATCGAGGGACACGTGGCGCGACTTGGGCCGCGCATTTAAAATTATAAATAGGGGTAAATATCTAAAAAATCAGATATTCTTCACCCATTTGATTCTTCTTTGGCCGGCCATAGAGAGAGAGAAAAGAGAAAAGAGAAAACTCAAGTGTTCTTCAACTTTCTCTTTTGATTTCTCGGAGTTCCGTCACTCGGAATCTCTTAGACCAAGAACTAAAGTTGTTCACCGTCACGAGGACTACGTCTACGTACAAAAAACAAGTGTTTTCACCGAAGATTCAAGTGAATTCTTTGAAGAAATCAAGGATCTTGGAGCTTGAGTTGGTGTTCTTGAGGTGTTCTTGAAGCCTTGGAGCTCTAGTCTTCATTTCAAGCTTCAAAAGGTAGGGTTACTCCTACTTTGGTTCATTTCATACCTAACATGTCCATAAGGTGCTAAATGTATGTGAATACATATATTCCTTGTATATCCTTTAAGGGAAATGAAGGATTAAGTGTAGAAATAACTTAAGCTAAGTTCTATCTTGTGATTGATATATGAAAGTTACTTGTATATCTTCTTGTAACTTAATGAAATAGTGGATTTTTTTGTAGTCTACTTTGGGATTGCTATGCATCCTATTTTGGGGGCTATTTTATGGCTATTTGTGGACTGTTTCAGTGGCTGAATCGTGGTTGTTTAGTGGTTGCCTAATAGCCAAAATTTGGGACTGTTATGGACTGCTATTGAGACTGTTTTGGACTGATTTTTTGGACTGGTTTTGGGACTGTTTGGACTTGTTCTATGGACTGAAATTGTGGACTGTTTTTAAGTTGTTTTGAATTGAAATTGTGGATTATTTTTGGACTGTTTTAGAGCTGAAATTATGGGCTGCTATGGAGTTGAAATTATGGACTGTTCTGGGTTTATTTCATCCTATGATGGTCTTGCGGAAGGAGTTGATGTATGAGGTCTTGTACAGAACTCTTGACTATTGTTAATGATATTTTTAAATAGATGTTGGAAATGGATTGGTGACATGAATTATGGGATGACTTATAGGGTTTTTCTTACTTGGGTCTATTCCAAGTCTATGATGTCCATAGAATAAGGTTTGGGTATGTATTTATATGTATGTGGACTTATATGTATAGATAGTTAAGAAAGTGAGAAATGAGTCTAGAGATGACTAAAACTACTTTCTTGAGTGAATTTGATATGTTGGAGTTACTTAAGTAATTCCTTGATGTTTGATGTTATGTGGGCTATGTTATGTGATTTCATGATTTGTGTGCCCTTAAGGTGTTTGATTAAATGCCTAAGTGAAAATTAAGTATGTTTTGCATAGTTTATGTGTAGCATGCTTGGACGTTGTGTTAAGGGAATTGTGAATATATACATATTTGGATATATTGACATTGTGACAAGGCATGGTATTTGTATGTTTACAATATAATTTACTATGGACATTTTGAAATATGTTGAGATTGTTCGTATGACATACAATACATATTGAACATGTGCTTGATAAATTGCTCTTTTGGCATTATTGCATATTGGGCATGGTATTGACATCATATTCATGGGCTTTATGCATGGGTGTGGGTGTGTGGGTGCATGGTTTAAATCTAACACCATATTTGGTGGTTGATATGTAGACTTGGAAATGTGGATCGATAGTCACATGGAGTCACATGATTGCATGAGAAAAACTTGTGTCGAGTATAACAAGTAGGGCTAGACTCTCCCTCGGGTGCAAGGCCCAATCACATGGTTCAGGCACTTTGCCGGCGGTGAAATTCCAGAAAAGTGCTGGTGTTTACGGAACCGGAGGTTGAGATACCAAAATGCATTGCCCAACAAGACACAAGATTTTGTTAATAAAAACATACTCTGTTAATGAGTATCACCCTATAATGACTGATTTATAAAATGCATGACTTTTATTCAAAAAAATCATTGGGTGAATTTTCGTCAATTGACGGTTTCATTGCACAAGTGCATTATATTGTGTTGTGGGAGCCGATGATGGCTCGGGTTAAAATGCATGGGTGAGTCTCATCTCATTTTATGACATGACATGATAAATTCCGTCATGGGGATTGCATATTCTTGATTGGAATGTGATGGATTGTTGAATGTTGCATGTGTGCATTCCATGTGCATCTAGGTGGGGAGTAGCCTCTGTAGGAATTATTTTACTGAGCGTGGCTCACCCTATACGGGCAAATATTTCAGGTGTGGATTATACCCCGGTAGACGGCCCGCATTCGGGGCCCTAAGGATGAAGAAAAGCCGACTTATGGCTTTTAATCCAATTTTTGTAAAACTAGACTTGTAATTTGATTTTTGCATGTAATCTATGTAAAAAGATTGAAGTTTGAACTTATATTAACCATGTTTGATACATAGGTGTGATGTGTTGATAAGTCACAATGGTGCATGACAGTGTTACACTTTTATATGGCAGTGTTACACTTTTATACACCATGTTACACTTTTATATGGTAGTGTTACACTTTTATACGTCATGTTACACTTTTACATGGCAGTGTTACACTTTTATACGTCATGTTACGCTTTTATATGGCCATGTTACACTTTTACACGCTATGTCACACTTCATACGTTGACATAGAAATTCCAGTTTTGGGGGCATAAAAAATATGGATAAATGGACCCAGTGTGGTCAGTGGTTTATATTGGACCTCGGATAGGTCATATGATTTTAAAATTGCACAGGTTGTGTTTTGGATAGAGTTCCCCGTACAAAGGAAACTCTGCCCGAATTTTTGTTAAATTAAGGGCTCCGGTAAATGGGGCATAACGGTGTGTTATCGAGTTATTAGATATCCACGAGCATTCCGCGGGTTGATGGATAATCAACGGACCCCCGGATTTTGGGGTGTCACAAAGTCACAACAACCTTCCCATGATAATGAAGGTTCGTCTAGATTGATTGTTGAAAATGAGGTGCAAAAATTTATTATCCAATTGCTCACAGTGGAGAACGAAGTACTGTGAATGGTCATCAAGAATATTGGGGGCAACCAAAGAGAGGAAGATTTGAAAGAGATTGAAAAATATGCGATGAAACTAATTGACAGGGACAACCAAATTTCAAAATTAAAAGTTTTAGTTGATCTCTTAAAGAAAAACAAAGAAATACAAGAAGATCAAATTAAGACACTGACATCTATGGTGTTCGAACCAGAAAAAGAGAACAATTCCCTACATGATGTTGTAGCTAATATGGTTGTGCATGTCGTTACTTAAAAGTACCTCCAGACTCCACCAAAACCTTAAACCACCGAAGGTGTAGAACAAACATCGATGGTGAGAAAAAACAAAAGGGAAAGAGAGAAAAAGAAAGAGAGATGAAGATTTTGAGTATAGTACAAAAAAATAGGGAGAAAAGAAAAAATTGGAACAAGTTGAAATCCAGGATCAAGGCGACAAAGTTAAAGGGAAGGAGAAGATACAAGATAGCTGAATTGTTGTTGATGATTTGGAAATTATGATGCCAAATGAGAAGTCAGAAAGTAAGCGAGTTGAAACTCGAAGATGGAAAGCCTGCAAATAATCAGGATCGGATGTATACGACAAATTGGATCAAATGTATATAGCTGAGGGAAAAAAGTAAGTAACTTAATGCCCCATCTTGAAACACATTATATATATTACTGTTTATACCCTATTTTAGTAACATGTACTTTTTTTGATTAAAATGACAACTTTATGGAGTGGAAAAAGTTATGAAAATATCATTGAAGTTGATGACGTGCTGAAATTCATGGCTGAGGAAGAGTTGCACAACAATGTAATGTACCATGAGTCTTAAAAATTTAAACAAATTATGGAATACTTGAATATTTGTTATTTTAACTAAGTTGTGTTATTACTCAGGTGATTGATTGTTGAGGAGAAATACTGATGGAGGATGTAAATTGCAAATGTTTCTTTTTCAACAGCCTGTGCTGGGTCAGTTTGTTCAATTTTTGTTGAATTCATGGTTGCTAGAGTAACATTACTATAGTAACATTCATATTACTATGAATGGATTAATTATAACACTGTTGTGATTGTGTTAAGTATAGTAACATAGATATCAATAGTCTGTGCTAGTTGATATTGTGTAACATGTGTGTTACTATGAATGGACCTATCATAACAATACTATGTCTGTGTTTATATAGTAACATGAATGCTACTTTTCTATATTGTCATTGACCAGTCTCTAAAATTTGTGGGTTACTATTGATTAACATGTAAATATTTGTAACGGTTGGGGGGCATGGCCATTCCTTGTGTTCCCAATGAATTCAGATGCACAGCGCACCCAGCCCATACCATTCCACTGAACCTTGCTTGTATTTGATATAGAAGCAGGGGAATGGATCCACTACAACTCTTTGAAACCACGAAGTGGATTTGTGGACAAGTTTTTTGAGAATGAAAAAATATTGGTAAGTTAATAAAATCTAAGCAACCCATATTGTTTGATATATTTTCAATGTATAACACTAACAACATTTTATTATGGCAGAAATACTACGTGGAGGCCATATCCAAAGAAGGACAAAGGAAGTCATTGAAGACAAATGATGAAATTGTTGTCAGCACACAAGACATCTAATGTCCAATATACTCATATAAGAAATGTCCTCAACAACAAGCTGACACGTACGTAAATAATAAAATAGAATATCTTTAAGTACATTATATTAAAATATTATTTTAAAAAATCCTTGAATGCGGAGTCGATTGCAGATTGTACGTGTATTACTTAATACAGCAGCTTGCTCGTGGACAACAAATAGAAGATAAATTGAAACCATCACAAATTACCGTTCTTCGGATCAATATGGTCTCTACATTCATAAACCATAGGAATGCATGGACTATTGAAGATTACAAGACAAGAGTCAGATTGAGAAAGAGATACAAAGACAAATAGGAAGTACTAATGTGTGGGATATCTGTTCATTTTTAGGCTAATTGCAGGATTGGTTATAAAATTGGTTGTAATTGTTGGGTGGTTGATATTTGGTTAAAAATTGGTTGTAATTATTAGATGGTTGGTATTTGCTTGTAATGGAATGTTTGTGGAACAAAGGAAACTCTATTTACATTGTTATTCAAACAGTAACATGTACAAACATTGTTCCAAATTACAAATTCTATATGATTATAGAATGCTGAAATGAAGTTGTTATTGGAATGTAAATATTGTTATACACATGGCTGGGTATTGCTTGTATAATTTCTTTGAACAACAGTTGATAACACTTTCATGAGTGGTCATCCAAACAAAGTAACATGTGTAGTAACATTATTAAAATTTCTCCAAATTAAGCAATCACATAAAATCCTTGTTAAAAAGAAACATTAGTTACTATATAACATGAGCATTAAACAGTAACATTGGGGTCACATTAACAAAAGCATGAACCATATATTGACCATGCAAGAATAATACTGCACTATTAACTTACCCCACTATTAATTCTCAATGGATAACATGATAAACACAAATAGTTAAAAACAAAAGTAACATCTTATTCCAAAAAAACATACGAAATATTACAATGGCTTGTTACAAATTTTCTTATTATGACTACCTAAACGGTCACAATAAATTTTCCTAACAAGCTCACCTCTAGACCTAAATCTACCCTTCCTTGGACTGCTTGATTATTTTTTTGACAATGGTGACAACATATCAACCTCAATCGCTGAAAAGACAGGATGACCGATTGTTGGAATAGCGTATATAGGCTCATAATAACAGAGTTCATAAATAGTAACCTGATAATAGTAACCAACAAACTCATTGATGTTCCTACCACTCTTTTGAATTGCAGCCACAACATGGGCACATGGTAAACCGTTGATCTGCCATTGGTGGCATGAGCACGTGCAACTCTCAATGTCAATCGTCACTGAAGGATTTGAATTAACCTCGAAAACATGACTTGATGACACCCTAACAAATCAGGAACGACACTCAGTGAAAACAGCTTGAAGTTTGGATTTAATATTTGGACAACTAATGCATTTTCACTGTGAGGAAGTATTCAAGCGGCATCCCATTTGGTTCATGATCTGCCCCCTTATTGCGTCAACCATGCTTGTGACAAGTAAGTGACGTGACTTCGTGATCCAAGCATTGAATGACTCAGTAGCATTCGAAGACATCTCCCCATAACGTTTTTCCTTGAAAAAAAGGTATTTGTCCATTTATCAAATGGAAGGTTTTTCAAGAACTTATTAGCAATGGCTCCTCCTTCACGTTGAAAATCATCAAGCTTTTCATTGAAAAATGCCTCTGTTGGAGCATAAGCACACAATGTAAACAAAAAAGTCATGCGCTCGCAAAACACATAGGTAAAGCGACCACCATTATACTTATCTCTCAAATTTGCTTTTAAGTGTTTTAAGAAGAACGAATGGTGCACCGTTGGGAACACCTTTGACATTGTTTCCATCAAGCCAATGTTGCGATCGGACATAATAGTATTATCTACAATTGTAGTTAATTGTTCTAAAAATCAACACCAATTACACTCATTCTCCAAATCAACTGCATCAAAAGCTAAGAGGAACAAACCTGCAATACATATAACAAAAAAATAGTACATCAAAACCAGTAACATGAGAGAAGAAAATATTAAAATGTAACAATAAAATAAAATCAGTAACACCAAATTAAACTAGCAAAAAAATCGCCTTGGTTGCCATCTTTTGCAGTTGCAGACAACATAAACAATATGAGTCTTCCCTTTAAAAATGTACCATCAATGAACTATATGGGTTGACAATAGTTAAATTCATGTATACATGCCTTAAATAACATGAACAACCTACTAAAACATTGCGTGTTCGAATCACTTTCCAACACAAAATGACTACTTGGATTGCTTTCACTAGAAACCTGTACATACCACCGTAATTGTTGTTATGACAACGAATGATCCCCAAATAGCATACCCCTTGCTTTTTCAACACACATCCAAGCTTGATCATACAATATTGTCAAACGATAATCTGTATGAAATATACTTTTCACATCAACTGGTCGTGTGTCAGGTTTTTGTCGGACGTTGTTAACAATAAGACCTCCAACCAAATTAGAAGTCAATCTTTTGTTCTTCGTCGTACGTGTAGCCACACCACACATGTGCTCATTGTTTAATTTCTTAATGTAAAACCATCCATGTATCCGCTGGAGTGTTGCAACAACAAACCATTCACATCCAGCAGAATATTCCCTGACACATTCAGCCTTCACCTTTGTTTTTTCATTTTTCACATAATTAAACTGAAAATCAACCTCGATTGCATATTTGCATAAAGCATTCCGAAAATCAGCTATTCCACCCTCAAACTTCTGACCAACCTCAACTATTCTATTTGATCATCCATCAGTCAACAAGCCTTCTTATTGTGAGAACAAAAACTAGAGAGAAGATCATCCTTGGGACCAATAGGGTCGACAATTAATTCAGAACTTTCCACTACTTCCCCACCCTCAAAATCATGAACCTCATTCACTTTAACACCAACAGTAACATCGACAAAATTCAGTTGAACATATCCTGTAGTTAAAAACATGTTCCCCACATTATGATCATTTTGCAAAGCACAAATCGGATGTCCAGTAATAGCGTACGATAGTGCAACACAATTGACACTCAAACCATTCCAATTGTCACAAATACCATGTAACACTTCATCAATTATGAAAATGTATTGAAATTTTTAGCACAATAGTCTCAGAAGAATACTTGCAACAAACCAATATGTTATCCTCCATCTGTTATAATCAATAAAACAAAACTAAATGGAAAAATATAGAAAAAAAAACATAATTAATTCTAATTTCAATAAATCACTACCAGTAACATGATAAAAAAATAAACTAGAACCTAATTCAAAAAAAAAATAACTTCGATAAGGAACATCGCAATACACGAATACCGAAAAGTGACATTGTATTTCGGCAATAACAAAGGAAAAAAACAAAAAAAATAAGAAATTATAATTCCAATAAAATCACTAACAGTAGCATGACAAATAAATTTAGTACCTAATTTCAAAATTTTAAATAAACTATGGTGAAAAATGTTGAAATACGAATTTCTGGTTAGTAACATAGAATTTCCAGCGAATGAATATCAATTTACGCAAAAAAGTCCAAAAAAACACTGGTATTCTTATTATGTAAAACAACAAATTACAATGAAAATACCTCATCAGATAATAGTTAATCTTATTATGTAAATCAACCAATTAAAAATGAAACATATCTCAGGAAATAAAGAACCAATAAGTTAACCTGGACTCACAACAAAATTCGTACTCCCAAATGATGCTTGTATCACCTTTGAAAATCTTATCAAACAAAAATGACGTAGTTGTATCATGTGAAAAAGAAGGACATCTCCTGCATCCTAAAAAAAAATAATTGTTCGAATTTCCGATGAGAAAGAACCTTGACGTAACAGACAACAAACTTCTTGTGCTTTAGAAATTGAAATTTGAATTTGAATCTGAATCTGTTAATGAAAAATATTGTACTGAATTTGAGATAATAGACCTAGAATCACAGCAAAAATCGAACTCTCAATTGATGCTTGTATCACCTTCAAAAATCTTATCAAACAAAAATGACATAATGGTATCGTGTGAAGAAGAAAGACACCGTCTGCTTCCTGGAAAAAATTAATCGTTCAAATTTCCGGTGAGACAGAAGCTTGACGTAATAGACAATGAAATTCCTGAGCTTCAGAATTTGAAATTGAATTTGAATCTGTTAACGGAAAATATTGAACTGAATTTGAGATAATAGCTGATTAATTTTGACTTAAATCATGTAGCAAAATATGATATATTCTAGTCCATAAAAAACTAAATATAACTGTTACCATATATATCTCAAAATATCTTACCTATAACTTTCCATAATTGTCTAAGATTCACGCCGTTAGCGGTATTTTTGAGATAAAAAAAAAGTTGACTTAAGTCAGTGTATATAATTTTAAAAGTGGACTTAACCCCTTATAAGTTTCCTTATCGGACTTGTCTCCGTACAAGTACATCTAGGGGGACTCACTCCCAATTTTCACTTTTTTTTTAACATTGGATAACTACAACCACTCACTTGAGATTAACTATCATCTATTTTACCATTAAAAAAGTTTGGGTTAGTTACAAATTGCACCTCTAAAAATTTAAATATTTCACATTTATGATCCAAAAAAGAATGTAATTCATTAATTCTCATTAAATAGCTCTCAATTGTACCGTATCATAACATTTTCGTATCGTGTTCGAGTTACTAAAAAAAATTAGAAAAAAATATTTTCATGTTGAGTCAATTACGTTGTGTCTTATTTCACATTTGCAACAATTCATATAATAATATTTAATATTTTTTCAAAATTAAGAAATACCAATTTTTTGTATATAATACTTATTAAATAACTATTTTTTGTCTACAATTGTGTTATTCATATATAACTTTAATTTAATCTGATAATAAAAAGATTTATGTTTAACTGTAGACATAAAATAACTATTTAACTAGCATTGTAGGCAAAAAATAAATATTTTATAATTTTTTAAATTTTGAAAAATATTTTTATTGACTCGGACACAACATGAATATGCTATGATACAAAACAATTGAGAGCTATTTAACGAGTATTAATGAATGAAATTCTTTTTGGGTCATAAATATGAAATATTTAAACTTGGAGGGTATAATTTATAATTAATCTAAACTTTTTTAACGAAAAAATGGGTAGAGTTAGTCTCAAGTATACATTGATACGAGTTTATATCTTCAGGGTATAAATTAATTTTTTTAAACTTTAAGAGTATAAATTAAAATTTCAATGATCTTTCGAGAATCAAGTTGATATTAGTCCCTTAATTTAATGGTTGTCTTATTTTTATGGGAGTCAAAAGTTCAAACTTAGTCATTTCCCGATCAAAAAAAACATGACTTCAAAACAAAACTAATACTAATTTTGAATAGAAATCCAAAAATATTAAAAAAACTAAAAAAAGATAGTCATAATTAAATAAATTAAGCAATAACTCAAAAATCATTACGAAATTTGTTTTCGTAGTTAAGAGGATAAATCAACATCAGAGAGTGAAGCTCTATAATTTATGTTGGATTGCTTTCTCATAAAAAAATATAGCATCGGAAGTAATTATTAATTAAATAATAATAATGTAAAAAGATAATACATAATAAGGTATTTTTTAAAAAAATATTAGGAATAATAATAAAATAACATTACTTATAAAATAATAACAAGAAACAGATTGTGATTAAAATTAAAAAATTATAGAAAGGGTCCAATTAGAAATGCCCAAATCAAGTAGCTTGGTGGCATTTCAAATTGAACACACATCATGCACGTATAAGCCGTGCATATTGTTGGGATCCAACGATGAATGATCAACAACACGACGGTATGGGCACTTGGGCAGGGGAGAATGGACGCCAAAATCAACCCCAATATAGGGAAGAAAGAGGGGAGAGAAAGACAAAGAAAATAAAGGAAAAGAAGAATGGAATGGGGAATTTTGTTTAGTTGAGATTCGGAGTTAGAAATCGAAGGAAGGGTAAGACTGTTTTAAGTGTGAAATTTGCATGTAAACTAAGATCACTAGAAAACTATTTTCTAAGGTTGAAAGAATTTTGTCTTTATTAGAATTACAGTAATGCTACACTGACCAAATTTTAGGATCAAATTTAGAGCCTAAATGACATGATAGTTGACTTGGGCTTTTTTATTTGGTGTTATGTCATTTGGGTCCCAATAAAGACTCTAAATAATATGTTGCCATGTCATTTGGACTCTAAATTTGGTTCTAAAATTTATTCAGTATAACATTACTCTTAGAATTAATACATAGTGATGTATGTGATTTGCATGACACACCTACAAGAGTGGACAAGAAATATTTTGTGATATTTATAGATGACTATTCAAAGTTTTGTTATGTTTATCTTTTGAATTCTAAAGATGA
>CM042184.1:16812031-16864004 GCA_023539305.1 Ilex asprella
TGGTTCAGTCAATCTTGACCTACGTCCACTCTTCAATGGCTTTAGTTGCCGGGTACTTTATTCATTCAGGTGTATAGGGAGCAGAGAGCACAAGTTGATAGGGAGAGAAGAGAGAGGTGCTTAGGTAAAGAACGTATTGAGTGTCCTGCCCCCCAAGTGTTGGTGGGGCTTACAATTTATAGCCGCCCCTAACAGATTGGGGCGACATAATAGCAGCTAAGTAACTATTCTGGTGGAGCTGACTACTTCTCCTCAACAGGTGGGGTGCTCTCCATGAGACTCGGCCGAAGGATGAGGTGAGGGCTGACCTTCTCCAAGGCGGCGAGGGTTAGGTTCCTGGATACTGATGTAGCTCCTCGGTGAGTTTGACTGAGCCTTGACCGCATTGTGGTTGGTGGGCTTTTATAAGGTTAGCCCCTTAGTTGGGTTTGGACTTTCCCCATGGATTGGGTCATTTGGGCTTGACCCATCAACTTTAACATGGAAAGCTATGGATATTGTAGATGTGTTCTTCAGGATTAGAATAATAAAGTAAGATAACAATTTAATTTTATCTCAACTTATTACATTGAGAAAATACTTAGGAAATTTAATAACTTTGATTGCATATATGTTAGCATACCTTTTGAATCACAAATAAGGCTGGTTTCAAACACTTGAAGAGCAATATCACAATTGCAATATGCTAGAGTTATTGATAGTTTAATATATGTCATGACATCCTCAAGACCTGATATTTCATTTGTTGTAGGAAAACTTAATAGATATACTAGTAATCCTTGTCATTTGCATTGACCTACTATAAATAGACTATTGAAATAATTAAAAGGAACTATAGATTATTGTATATGCTATAATATATATCCTACTATTCTAGAAGGATATTCGGATGCTAGTTGGATAACGGATCGTTAGGGTCATACATTAATGAGTGGATGGGTATTCACTCTTGGTGGGGGTGCCAGTGTTGTTTCTTGGGGTTCCAAGAAATTGACATGTATAACGGATTCTACCATGACATTGTGATTTGTAGCATTAGCCACAAGTAGTAAAGAGGCAGAGTGGTTGATGAATTTACTGTTGAAAATTCTAGTTTGTACTAAACTAATGCATCCTACTTCTATACATTATGATAGTGAATCAACACTACTAAAAGTAGATAAATCAATAGTATAAGCAACAACATCTAGAACATGAAGCTTCTCCAATACATATAGTCTTTCCTTTCTATAACTTATCCTGATCAACTTCTTAGACCATGGATCTTGCACAACACAACTAGAGGAAGAGAAATGAGCTAAGAATCTAGAATCAAATAGTTGACTGATAGAAATTAAATTCAAATGAAGGAGAGGAATGCAATAAATATCCGAAAGTGTAAGATGGTAAGAAATAATTATCCCAACACCAACCAAAGATATTTAAGTGCCATTAGTGGCAAGTATAGATACAAATGGAGAAGAGACAATAGATGTAAATGAAAAAGAATCATTGGTCATGTGATGTGTGGCACCAGAGTTAAAGATGCAAACAGTTGGAGAAATACATGAAGGACCTGCGGTGAATGCACCTACAGAGGGATAGAATCAAAGAGCACCGGGTTGATGAAGAGAGAGAAGTTTCTATAACTGGTCTATAATCAAAGTCAAGTTGGGATTTGATGAGACTGACATCCACGGGTGGTACAACTATTGTTGTCATGGTTTAAGTTGTGGTTTCAGCCATCGACTTGGGTAGCTGCTTGCCCTCAAAATTGGGTGTATTTTCATGAAGCTCCCCAGCGTAGGAGAAATTATTGTGTAGCAACTTGGAATGAATTCCAAGGTCGTCTCCTCAGGGAAATCTTTTGTAAACCAAGGTGATTGTAGAAAGTAAAAATAAAGAGTTATTTGAAATTGAGAAATTTAGTAGCTAAAGATAAATTCAATAAGAGAAAGAACCAGATAATTTTCAGATTTCATCCCACTTATGAACATAAATTTACAATCTAATTCTATAACTCATCCAAGTTCGTAATCAAATCCCTTAGACATATGATATTCAATAAAACCTTAATTAGTAAAAGTAGTGATTTTGGTCACAAATGAATTGATGGAATAATTTGTATTCAATCAATTGTAGGGACTCTAATAATTATCCGTGCCAAAGCCAATTGCCTACGGATAATAAATGATGTTTACAAATCGATTGGGTTTCCAAAAACTAATTTATTCAATCATTAAATCACATACATCGTAAAAACCCTAGTTTAGAGTATAAACTCTATGTTATAGGTTAGGAATCCCACCTCGATTATCCGGAAAGGAAACTACTCACACATGATGTTAAAAGTAAAGGAAAGCATTTGAAGAACATAATTACATTCAAGAAATAAAGATTGAAGCTGTAAAATAAAACTAAATATAAAGTCACCTTGTATCATAGTTATCATAATCGGACCGGAGATCGAACCGGTAAAGGGACCGGATCAATAGTTCACTGGTTCAACCGTTGAGTTAACTGGTCGGACTGGTTGTGTAATAAAAAAATAATAAATATTATTAATAATGATGAATATCTTAAAATTTTTGAATAGGTACAAAAAATATATTTTTATGCTATAATCGATCAAATAAGAAATTAAGAACACAAAAAAAAAATCACAAATCACTTCATTTCTTAAACAATTTATAAAATCGAATAGATTATTAACAATCCACACATAGCAACCTCCTCATGAAACCGTGAAACTACTGGACATTGAAGACAGAAACACAAGAACAATGAAGATAGGATGAAATCGATCAGCCTCATCATCGCGACTCCCCAAAGATGATGTCTGCTCGCTCAACAACAAGCCAACAACGTACACACAGACAAATCATAGACAGAGAGAGAGGACTCAAGTGGAGAGGATAGATAGAGATTTCAATGGATGCTGAGATCGGATGGATCGGAGGCAACGATCAAATGGATTGTAGAAAGAGAGGATGAAATGGAGTGGAGAAGAAGGGGACTGACTAGATTTAAGGCAAAATTAGGAATTTTGGGCATTTTATAGACATGGCAGTAGAACAGGCCGGTTTGACAAAACCATCCGGTTCACTATTTTTATCAAAAACTGGCCGGTTTGACGATTTTACGCAGGTTTAATTGTCTAAGCGGTCCAATTTAAGAATCGAACCGGATGAGGGTCTGGTTCACGGTCCAACTAGTCGAACCGGCCGGTCCGGTCCGGTTCTGATAACACTGCCTTGTATTGAAGAACTAAAGTAAAGTTGATTACACTTAAATAACTAAATCAAATCAATTTGAAATCGAATAACAATACTCTAAAACTAAGACAAAGCAGCAAAACTAACGTATGAACGTTGAAGAAAATAAGAACAGATTTGTAAAGAAGAAGACAAATAAAATGAATCTGAAGAGCTTCAGATGTGTGTCTTTCTTCCCCAAAAAGATCTTCCATTTATAGGTTGTGGAAAGAAAGTCTTCAGATTTCATCAATCCCTTTGATGATTATCTTCCCCCACAATATCTCTTCTTTCCATTGGTAGAGAATCCCCAAAAGATATGGCAAAATCGGACTTTAATTAGAGCTTACCGTCAAAATTTGCCTCGACCAACCGGTAGAACATTGATACCTATCGGTAGAACTCCATTCTATTCAATGACCTATTGGTAGAACATTGATTACCTACTAGTGGAATATCATTTTGGTGAATTCTTGTAGCTTCTTCTATCCGTAGAATACAAGTCCACCTACTAGTAGAACATCATTCTATCTAATCCAGAGGGCTTTGCTATTGGTAGAACCTATCATCACCTATCGGTAGAACACCTTATTGTTCATTCCAGAGAGCCTTTCTATTGGTAGCACATAAGTTTACGTACCAGTAGCTTACAAACTATCTTCTTTCCTACTGGTAGAACTCAATTTCTTCCAGCAGATTCTTCATTCTAGCACCCTCCTACCAGAAGAACCTATATTTTTTGAATATCTTCTCTAAGGCCTCAAACTTCACTTCTAGCCAATCATACTCAACTCCAACTCGTCCAAAACCATTTTCGTGATGTTCCATGTCTACCTTTACACTTAGTCTACCTGTAAACACAAAATCAATGCATGAATCGCAAAATAAACTAAGTAAAGCAAGTTAGTCTACTATCAAGCCTAAAGTGAATATGTTTAGCAATAAAATGATGTAAGAATGAGCACTCAACAATAGCTTTGAGACATATCGGTTGAGGCATTGCATCGCAATATTGATCAATACAACCTAAAAGAAAATATTGAACACAAAGAGAGATTCAGGTCATACCGCGACATTGCATAACCGTATTGGCCGACTCAGTGACGATAACTTAGTAACTCAAGATTGACCCAGACGACTCGGCGGAGTCGTGCAAGACTTGGGGTTTAGGCATATAGTGTAACTGTATCTTCTCAGAAAGGTGTCGAGTTGGATGCGATTTGTAGCGGTATCAACCGATATTTTGTACCTTGATTGATGTATGACAATTTTTGGGCTAAAATATTTGATTTTTTCATCCCATAGCATTCTTAATCATCAATTTAGGACACTGATCTTTCCATTGACCTTTCCCATGACAGAAGTTACACTCATCTGAAACTGTTCGACATCAATACTTATTCTGTGAAGTAGAAGTCACCTTGGTGGTATAGGCAGTACACTCTGATTAGGCAATGGAGGAAGAACTTCTTCCAAAAAGAGTCTTTAGATGAACCTCTTTAGCTAGAAACTCATTCACCAATGCGTTAATTAAGGGTAGCGACTGATGATCGAGAATTGAAGTCCCTTAAAATTACACTAACCTTTACTCCTTTCTAAAGGTGAGATATACCCGGTTAGTACTCAGCTCGTCTAGTTTAATAAGTACCAGCTGATTTAATATCAATCATAACTGAGTAGAACTTCTGTATATATTCCAATGAACTTCTGTATATCTCAAATTTCATACTCAACGTGATATCTTTTTTGTAAAATTTGACAAAACAAACAACGTGGTCAAATAGTCCTTGTAGTACTCGATAAATTCAAGACACGTGTCTACACCATAACAGGACATGTGACAACAATTATCTATTGACATGGAAATGGGGCCGATAGGATCCAGTGGGACTGGTATGGATAACAGTACCAAGGTGCAATACCCCAGGCACGATAACTAAGGTGTGACACCCCCAAGCATGACACCCAAGGTGCAACACCTCATGTGTGGCGCTCCCAGGCCCCTCACCCAAGGTGAGAAGCCCCCATGAGCTACACCTATGTGCAATGCCCCTGCGGTGCAACACCGCAACAAGGCAAGATACATCTTTATCGCATTGGAAGTTACAAAATGGACCCTTCACCAAGGTAGACAAAAGTGGAATTGCAGAAGTAAGGGAGAAACCTTAGTGAGTCTCACCTCCCCCTCTTCAAGGGAGAACTGAGCAATAGTGGAGGACAAACACGATTGTCAACCTCGGCCTGGGGTATGGTCTTGAAGTTTTAGTCTATTCGAGCTGGCCTCCCAGTGTATAGCTTACTGCCCTCTCGAATGTACTTGACTGGGATCTAGATGGATTCCTAAGGTAACTGGTGTTATTGGTCCAGATCAACATTTAGGATAATGGGACATGTGGATTGGTGGCTGAAGTACTGAAATTATATGGCTTTCCTATATAGGGCACCTTGACAAAAGACTTGAGGAAGGGTCCAGAGAAGGGGGAATTACAAACATGGTTCTCTCGAGTTCATGGTCTCACGGTGACCAATCGCGGTCATGGACCTTGGGAGCCCACTTTCACCTTGGCTGTCACACCTTACTCGGAGTCATGTCCAGGTTGCTTTTAGGAAAACATCGCAACTGCCTAGTTAATGTTAAGACACGTGGCTCGTGATTAACTGCCACTGGTATCGTCGCGGTTAACGTAGTTGTGGGTTAGCTCAAGTGGTAGGGAGTCGGGGCGGGCAGTCCAACTTGCCCAGGTACTATGCTATTAATACCCATATTACTTGTCCATGACAGATGATGATAGTGCCTAGGTAGTCCAACCTGCCTAGGTACTATGCTATAAATACCCACATTACTTGTCCACGATAGATGATAATTTTTCTAGCTGGTGAGAACATTTTCACCTACCCTTTGCCCAATTACTTTGTCCCTTCGTTAATAGGAGGCTTGAGTTTTTTGCATCCCATCTACTTATCCCGTTCGATTATCTTTGACATAGACACGTGTGACGGCCTTTTTTAACTCCCCACCTACATTCTTTTGGTGACTCAACTAGGAAGGTTTGTCCTCACAAGCTTATGTCTGTTATAACTCGGAGTGGAAAGGTATTGTCTATACGATGACCAGAAACAACAACGACAAAGAAAAAGAGCCCCAACAAATCTCGCCCCAGTGCACGGAAAGCCATGGTTCTTGTACAAGATGAAAGGCTCTAGAGGTGCCAGGGCCCTCCACAATCGCACAGGCTGTGCAGGATATTTAGACTCTATAACAGCAGATGGCTGCGGCAGTGCAGATGATGCAAGCTCAAATATATTTCGACCACCTGGCTTGCAAAGCCCACCACTGTTCTTACTATTGCTCTTGTAGTACCCATGCCACCACATTGCACCTTCCCTGTACATTCTTCAATGGCATAGTTAGGCGATAATGGTGCATCACGAAAGTCAAGCACTTATGATTTAACAGTACAAAATTCTGCCAGTGAACCCCTATCACTTTCGTTACAAATTGATGCAACTAACACCCTAGTTCCCTCTCGGCAAACTATCATAGACAGTCCTTTAGCACTTTTGCAGCAAACCACTGCAACTAGCTCTGTAACTTTCCTATAGCAGGCAGCTGCAATGGGCCCTCAAAATGTCACAACACTTGAGGTACCTACTGTAACTAGACTTGCAACCAGGACGAATGTACTTCTCCTAAACTTTCCAATGGCTCTCGAGTATGGGCACTCTGCAACTGGCTACAACTTTGGCCTTGTAGCTTCCTAAATGGCCCCTATCACCATTTCTATAACGACATTAGTAGCTACCCAAGTATGGAGTCAAACTGCTTTTTTCACTGTTCCAATAACCATGCTTTTAACATTTCCTACCCCCTGTCGCCACCAACTCGTCTTCATCTGCAATTGATTAGACATTATACTCAACCAGCACAGAATGGCTAGTGTTGGGTTTGTCACGCTGACTCAAGTCTAGTCCCTACAGGATAGATTGAAAGAGCCCATCCCAACAACCATGGACATAAGGTCCAAGTTTACCTCAACTGTACAACAAGTTATGTATCCTATGGGGTACTCACCACCGAAGTTTAAGAAGTTCGATGGAAAAAATAACAATCCTCAGGAGCACATTACCCGATATCTTGATAGCCTTGGCCACTATGTGTTCCATGGGCCTTTTCAAATGAAAATTTTTTCTAAGTCCCTCAAGGACGAGGACTTCACCTGGCATGCTAACCTCCCGACTGAATCAATGAGGGACTAGGACAACTTGGTTGCACAATTCTATGCAAAGTTTTTCCATGTTGAACAACGTACGGTAGTACATTCATCGACGAAGACCATTTAGGATGACAGAGAAGCCTTGATGACATACATTGAGTAGTTTCGCGACAAAGCTATCGAGTGCTAGGAAAATGTCACCAAAGAAACCCTTGTTTGAATCCGCGTTGACAAAATGAACAAAAAATACAAGTATACTTGATGAACAATGACTTCAAAATCTTTATTAGGCTATGTGAGTCTACTCCAAGGCTCTCAGAGATGGTACATCCCTCTTCAAGATAGCTGGTTGGAAGGATAAGAGGAACTATTGCATTTCTCAAGGAGGTCCCGAAGGGGGGCAATGTCCAAAGACGCGAGGGAGAACCTTAGAGCCCAAGGAGCCACCTTCGTATGCTTGTGGCATGAAGGAAGTCTGACAGATTCTCACGGAATGGATCAAGAATGATGATGTCGAGCTACCACCAATGGAAAAGGATCCAACTAAAAAAGAGAGAAATAAGCCCGACCTTCTGTGAGTTTCATCACCACACCAAGCATAACCTCAAGAATTGTTGGATCATACGCTAAATATTTAAGAAGCGCTTAAATAGTGGAGAGTTGGTACTGATGGGCGCTGAGGGCAATGACCATGATCAACCCCTCTTAGACCCAAAGAAGGCAAAGAGGTGCACACGGTGTCGTTCTAAAAGGAATCGAGGATATAGAGGAAGACAACTTCGAAGAGCAGCCTAAAATTCAGTTAAGTCGAGAGACCCTGGAAGTTTGCCACGATGTGGCAAAGATTGACCCCTACATGGATGTGCACATTTTGAAGGAAACAATCAAGTTTAAGAATTTCTTTAATCAAGTGGGACTTACTGATGGTACTAGATTGACAACTACCAAGACTATCATGGACTTGTGCACTGAGGGGCCCTCAGGCCCGAGAAGTGCATGGCCGCAGAAGGCTCGGTGTCCCGTAGTATCAAGAAAAGGTCTAATGCCATCACCTTCACGGAGAGGGATAGCCAAGTACCCTAGAAGCACAATCACCCCCTCTACATCATTGCCAAGATCAATGGGGTATAATTGGAAAGGGTTTTTTAGACAATGGAGCCTTAGTGAATGTCATGCCTCTATCCACATATGAGCAACTTGGTCTCCGCGAGTCAAGTTTCATTAGAAAAATGACTATCATCACTGGCTTTGCCAACGACAGGAGAAAGACCCTCGGGTATGTCACTGTTTCCCTGATCATGGGGAAAGTGAAGGTACCCATGACCTCCCATGTTATCAATGCTCCTACAACTCATCATCCGCTCCTTGGGTGCACTTGGATGAATAATCTAGGGGAGGTCCTTATACATACCATCAATGCATGAAGATGATTTGGAATGGAAAGGAAGTGATAATAACTGCGACCGAGGACCCTTGGAGGAAGCACTATACGATGAAGTTTGCGATAGTGGCCCTTTTTGTTCCCTATTCCTTCCTAGGAAAAGGTCCAACGAAAAGTATGTGTGACGCCTCAAAGGGTTAGTGTGAAAGAAATGCTTGAAGAATGAACCCATAGAAAAAGGAAAGTTGAAGAGCCTTCACGCTTCAAAGAGATGTATTTGTTGCTACCTACCTAATGGATGAGTTACTTACCATATATGATGGTGTGGGGGGACCACTTGCGAGGCCGAGAGGGTGAGTCCCCGATACGAGGTATATGAATAGAGGCTAACATCCTCGTGACGCCCACTAATGCCATCCCTACACCATAATACATAGGGGATCTCCCTAAGGCATAAGAACAGGAGCTTAAGGAAGTAAACCTCACACCACCTAGGAAAATACCATGGCCAGTCTTCATTTGTAAGGGGTTATTCCCACAAAAAAAATAGGCGTTCTTGGCACTTCTGATAGAATATGGCGATATTTTTACATTAAAATATGAGAAAATGCCTGGATTGGACTCAAGCTTGGTTTGTCACAAGCTGAGCATCAACCCCTTAGACAAGCTTGTGAAACAACACTCACAAAACTATGCCCCTAAGGCGATGAAAAAGATCAAGAGTTGAAAAAACTATTATGGGTTACCTTCATCAAGCCTATCCAGCACTACTGTGTGGTTGTCAAACATAGTCCCCATCAATAAGAAGAATGAGGCCATCAGGATATGTGTAGATTTTAGGGACTTGAACAAGGCGTGCCCAAAAGACGAGTTTCTGCTACCAAATGGTGTCATCCTCATTGATGCTACCTCAGGACATGAGATGATGTCTTTCATGGATGGGTTTATGGGGTACAATCAAATTCGACATGTCCATGACCCTATGGTGCACAGTGAGTAAAATCCCCAATAACTCTAAATCACAACCCCGACATATCTGATCAATGCTCACCCTAGCTCTTAAGGGAGAATTCACATGCAATAACTCTTCAAAGGTCTCAACCTCTAAGCCCAAATCCCTCGCATATCATGAAAAAATAAATGAATGAGATGCACTTGAATCAAATAATACCCTTGCCCATAAGCAAGAGAATATAAATGTAACTTGAATAACGGACTGATCTACTGGCTTAATCTGAGGTTTGATGGTGTAAACTCACCCTTAGATCCCCAAAGTCTCGGCCTGTGAGCCTTGTCCTAGGGCCGTGACCCATTTCCTAGCCTATCTGGCGTGATTGTAGAGTCCCTTCTCATGAAGTAGTAGGGGCCTGTGTAGTACCCTGAAACTAATACTATCTTCCCTGACCCATGGTGGGGTAGGGAGAATTGAAATGAGTTTGTGTATATCCCACCAATGATTGGGACTGGGATGCCCCATAGCTCTGGAATTCCTACATCTGAGGACAATCCCGTTTCATATAACCTAGTTGGTGGCAAATGAAAAATGTCCTTTGGCCTGCTTGGTAGGAAGGTCTCTGATTTCTCCCTCTTTGGTAGGATTAACCTTGGCCTTAATAGCCTCGACCCTGTCCTTAATACCCTTGTGGGGGCAAAAGTCCTTTGTTTCTTCCCTGAACTAGAAGAAGATGATTGACCATTTTTCTTCTTGTCCTTAACACCCATCTCCTGGTTGTTCCTTGTGTCATCGACCTCCCTCTCAATAGCCATAGTTGTATCGACCATCGAGTCTAAATATTGTAGGCGATGGCCCACAATCTTCCTCGAGATGGACAACTTCATCCCATCCTCAAACCTCCTCACTTTGGCAATGTATGTGGCCACATAATCATTAGCGAAACCGATTAATTCAATGAACTTAGCCACGTATTCCATCATCATCATAGTCCCCTACTTCAAATCCAAGAATTTCTGGGCTTTCGTATGTCAAAAAGCCGATGGGAAGTACTTGCTCATGAAGAGCTCCCAAAACTTTTCTCATGTCAACGCTTCTAAGTTTTTCGAGGCCTTTTCCCAATCTCACCACAGATGGACTTCTCCTTCTAGTTGGAACGCAGCTAGCCATATCTTAGTGGCATCGGAGGTGATCTCTATAGCCTCAAGGATCTTCTCCACTTGTTGTAACCAATGGTTGGCCACCATGGGGTCCGTCCCTCCCATAAAAGTCAGAGGCTTATATGCCTTGAACTTTTGGAGGTTAATTGAGCCTATTTGGCCCACATTAGGGCTAGCCTATGTAAAGGTAGCCGTCATTATACCGATATCCTCTATGAAGGCTTGTTGGTTAAAGACAGGTGGTGGTTGGTTGTTGTTTTGCCTACTGCCTCGGCCTCGTCCTCTTCCTCTATTTGCCATTTACGCACATGTCAAATAACAATAAAGTACTAACTTAGGATCCTAAGATAGGGATTAAGTTCAAACTTTGAGATTTCTCTCCTTATCTCACTAGTAGAGCATGTGCCACCACTAGTAGACATCTACTCCCTGAACCATCCATTTCCTTTGTTTTTTGACCTCCAACGTTATGTTCTCTCACCCTAGTGTCTTTTTTTTTTATATGCATTCAATCATGCATATTGTTCACATAACATATAACACATAACATGTAGCAATTAAAACACATAACATGAAACGCACAATGGATGCAATGGTCTAAACCCATGCTCCGCAAGCCCCTAGGTAAATCGAGAACTTAAACTCTGATACCAAGTTGTGATGCCCTTAAAATTGGGGGTCCTTTGTCAACCTGTTGATCACCCATCAACCCACGGAAATACCTATTAATGTCGCATAACTCGACACCACATCACAACATCCCCTTTATTGGGATCACAATAACTTAAGGTTTTGGGCAAAGACTCCCTTATACCGGGCACTCCCAATCGCATATCTTGTATACATTTAAATCACATGACCCATCTGAGGTCCAATAATACATCAATTCATACTCTTTTAATGTCCGTTTATATCAATTGAACAAAAGAACCCAAGACCCAAGAGCCTAGCAAAACATCCTCACGTTCGAACCTGAACTGGCGTTCAAACAAAGGTGGCCCCCAGTACTTTGATTCTCTATAGAGATGAAAAAGTACTATAAGCTCCTTACGTTCGCACATGAAGGTGGCGTTTGAACGTGAATTGACATTCCAATGTGAAAGTAGCGTTCAAATGAAGGTTGCTCCCAGTACTTTGGTTCTCTACAGAGATGTAAAAGTATTGTAAGCTCATTACATTCAAACGTGTAATGGCGTTCGAACACCAACAACAGGTGTGTCCAGTTTTCCACTTTTTCATTCGTTTTCAATTTCCAATCCATTCCAACTTTGTACAACACCAATCCAAACTCATATAACATTATATTTTTAAACAAAATACAGTTCGATACAATCTTTTACATACAATTAATGTCCCCAAAACTAGATAACATCTTAGTTTTACAAAATATGATTTACAGCCACAAGTCGGTTTTTCATCATCCTTGGGGCCCCTAATGTGAGTTATCCAGTTGTGTATAACTTGCAACTGAAATATTTTTCCATAAGGGATGAGCCACGCTCAATAGAGTATCTCCTAAAGAGGCTACTACCCAACCTAAATGCATATGAAATGTTCACATGCAACATTCAACAAGCAACAACCATTCCAATCTAGAATATGCAATTCAATGTTGAAAATCACCATGCTATACCATGAAATGAGATTGGTCTCACTTATGCACTTCAACTCGAGCCTTCATTGGCTCACTCAACACATGCAAATGTCATGCGTATGATCACTGGGCATTCCAAGCCCCTACCATTGATGTTACACATGCAATGACTATTTTATAAAATAAAATCATGTGTATTATTTGGTTAGTGGTGTTTTGGTGTCTCACTGCCAGTTTTGCACACCGATTCATTTTTTTGGATTTGCACCCAAGGGAGTGTCTAGAGCTTCTTGCTATACCCGACACAATTTTTTCTTTTTCATGCAATTTTGCGTCTTTGTTGAATCTTGGTCACAAACTAAGCCCACTTATCAACCACCAAGAGTGATGTTTGACTCAAAGACATGCACACATACCCCCACTCATTCTTAATGCTCATGAATGTGATGCCTTCGTGTATATGCAATATAATGAATAATTGCAATATCAATATCATATTCATATGTAATGAATATCATATGAACTATTTCTACCACATTTCAACACATTCCATGGCTAATTATATCCAAAGCATATAATTGTCCTAAATCCATCATAATGCTAACATGTCATAAGCATATAGCAACATTTACTTTCAACAACAATTTTCTCAAGCATGTTATACATAATCTATGCAATAACACACTTAATTCCACATAGGTGTGATATAAACACATAACATGCCCACATAACATCATTTTCCAAGAAATTACAAGCTAGCAATTTCTATACACCAATTCAAGCTAGAATTGATTTCTACCCATTTCATCAAATCAACCACAATAGAAAAGTGTTATACATCTCCAACAATCTACCCATTTCATATCACAACCCTAGGTTAGAAATAAACCTAATTAGGGAGAAAACTTACCTCTTAAAGCGTAAAATCAACTTAGAAAGCCTTCAAGAGCACCACCCAAGCTCAAACCTCGATTTCCCCAAAATTTCATTTTTGAATCTTTAGTGAAATCTGTCCCTTTTGGTACATAGACGTAACTCTCGTCAAGCAGAACAATTTTGATAATTGGCCCGAAGGATTCTGACTAAAGGAACTCTGTAGATCATAGAGAGAAGTTAGAGTTTTTTTTTTCTTTTTCCCTCTCTTCCCTCTAAATCCAAAAATCTGGTGGGTATGCAGAGAAAATTTGTTTTTCTTCCCTATTTATACCCTTTAGGTGCTTGGTCCTCATTGCGCCACACATTCCTCATTCTCGGGTCTGAATTCATCTCGAAACGATTTAATTTTGCCTCGGTTCAAGTTCAAATTTTTTTTATATGAGCTTTTTTAAAATTATTTTTCCATTAGATTTTGCGAGATGAATCCAATGGTGATGCTCGTTTTATCATCCGAGCTCTACAAAAATACAGGTTTCATCCCACGCCAAAGTGTAAATTTCCTGTTTTGCCATTTTTTTTACAAAAAATCAAATTTACCCGAGTTTTATAGTAGATGTAACAACATATAGAATGTGTAGCTCATCCAACACATACACTCCTCTCTTTCTATGGTATGTACCAATTAGATTCTTGGACCATGGATCCTGCACAACATAACCAGTGGAAGAGAAAAGAACAAAAAAACTATAGAAATTACTAACTAACTAAAATTAAAATCAAAGTAAGCTGGGGAATATAGTAAACATCTGGAAGTGTAAGCTTGGAGGAAATAACCATCCTAACACCAGCCAACGACATGTGAGTGCCATTAATTGCTAGTATAGATACAGAGAAAAGGGAAATAATAGATGAAAAGAATGAAGAATCACTAATCATATGATGTGTGGCACTTGAGTCAATGATCCAGGCGATTTGACGTATACCTGAAGCACTTGAGGTGAACAAACCTACTAAGGAGAGACTTAGAGAGCACCAGGCTGATGGAGAAAGAGAGAAGTTTCTATAGCTGATCAACAAGCATAGTTAGTGTAACGCCCCAAATACCACCCTGGACAGCATTAGATGCTAATCACCATTCGAATCATGAGAGCACTAAATAAATCCATCCATAAGAAAATTTTCATTAATCATATAAGTATAATGTCTATACATTAACCCAAAAGAATATATTTATCTTGGTCTTTACATTCCAAAGATTAACTAAGGTAACGCAGTGAAAAACATAGCAAAAGTAAACTAGACTTTACATTGTTTCAAAAGAATATCCTAGTCTAGTACAGAAGATAGTGTCGCTCTACGCATCCACCTCGGGATATATATCCCCGTCTAGCTGAGTCTCCCAATGTACGGGCTCCTCGACTCCCAACTCCTCCTCAAGAGTATAATCTGAAAGACATTGGTTGTAGGGGTTGAGCACTAAACTCTGTAGGAAAATCCTCCTAAGCTCCAACAAGGTTTAGAAAAATGTAAAACTAGTAGGTCTCATTTTGCAAATATCATATATCAATTTTGAAAGGAAAAACAGGATATTTTAAATAGATCTCTAGTTTACACAATAGCAAAAATTGAAACGAAAACAATAAAATACATTTCTCAAACATAAATTATGTTCATCAGGTTCTTGTAGAAATCATTTCTACAACCCAAAACAATAGTTAACAATCTTATGTATATTGGTTCATCGCTAGTGCCATGTATGTTGGTTGCTTCTTATGAATCTACCCAACGACTATACCTAGTTCACCAATCACAAGCACTTTGAAAAAGGGCATCTACCATACCAATGACAATGACGAGTCCTTTTCTAGGAAAGGTATATCAACCCTAGTTCGAACTCCAGTAAACGATAGTGGTTGCATTACCAAATGACAACCCACTATAAGTGTTAGAAAACCATCTCACCCCCACTGGGATAGACTAACCTCTAACACTCTACGACATCTTTCGATGGAAATCCAAGTCCATCACAACAACTATACAAGTGAGAAAATCAAAATATTTTTAAATAACCAACAATTTCACATTATTACCAAAATCTCCAATTTTCACATGTGTCATACGGTAGAATAATCAAAGAAAATATACAAGAGATCATCATTAATATTATTTTGTTGTACAATATCAAACACTAGAGTTTTTGAAATCAAAAACAAAGAAGAAATCAGGGAAAAAATTCATCCCTCTTGAAATCTAGGTTTTTGAAGCAAGAAGAATGAGATCAACCCTAACTTCGTGTAAAACATGTTAACAATCACAAGAGAACTAAGAAATAAAGAACCCATAGCAAATACATACTAATAAGAGTCAAAACATGTATATATATTAACCCTAACCTCAATGAAAGAGAATACGAAGAAACCCCAACTTTGGCTCTTGAATAACTACGGCTTGAACCTTGAATCACTCTTAAATCTCTTGTTTTTCTCTTTTGATCTTGTGTTTTCTCCTTATTTCTTCCTCTCTAAGTGTTTCTAGGGTTAGGAGTGGTGTAATGAAGGCTAAGGAGATAACATTAAGTGTTTATACGGCAAGACATTGGAGCAAAACCCGACGTTTACTATTCAGAATATCGAGTTTTCTTTTGGGTGTACCAGTAGGCGATTCCGGAAGGATTCCCTTCTGGAAGGCTTTTCCGGTAGGGTTTAGCTACTGGTGTCGAGCATTCCGAAAGGCTGTACCGGAAAGGTTTGTCCTGTTTTGCCTATATTCTCTGGTTTTCCTTTCCAATCCATTCCAAACCCTTCTAAAACTATCATAAACCTATACAATATACATTTACACCTCACACATAGTTGATATAAGTTCTATTATAAATTATTTCTAATATTAACATTTACTATTGTTATAACCCATGGGGTTCATTTCTACACCATTACATATATTAAATTACTAAATAATCTATCATTATATTACTTTTAAACATGTGGGGGTTTACAGTTAGACTGGGAGCTAAAGAGATTGACTCTTCCCCGGGTGGTGCAACTCCTGCTATGTGACATTGTTTGGGCTTAAATAACTGATTCAGTAGTCCCCATGCATGCCTACTCACCAATTTAGGGTATTTTTACCTTCCAATAACCCTTCTCATGATAAAAGCTACACTCATCTGAAGTAGCACGACCCCTATATTTGTTCTGGGCATTAGAAGCCACCTTGGAAGGAACAATTAATATAGTTTGGTTGGTTAATAGAAGAAAACCCTTTCTAGATAAGGTCTTAAGACACACCTATTCAGCCAAAAATTTATTATCCACTACATTGACTGAGGGAAGTGGATGACGATGAAGCATTGAACCACATATCCCATTCTACCAGAGATTCATGAGCATTGTCCCGTTCCCTAATCAAATGTTTAGATGTGAGCTCTTCTTCCTTAAGAATTGTAACACCCGCATTTTTTTAATATATGTATATAGATATATAGTAAATAATTGTTGTAAAAATGTGGATATGTGTTAGAATTTGATAGATTGAAAAAGTAGAGATTTAGAATGTCAGTGGAAATCATAGTTAAAATTTAGTTTTAAAAAGTGAAAATATGATATTGTAGGTCCTAGAACTTGTATTAAATAGGTTTGGTGTAGAAATATGTGTTGGAGAGGTTTGGGATGGATTTGGTTGGCTTAGGAATGGACTAAAAATGGAAAAAGGGATGAAACAGTGCATGTGAACAGTGCACTGGCTGCAACTTCAAGCACGACTTGGACCTTGATGCAGTCAATATCTCTCAAAACTCAAAACATGAAAGTTTTAGAGCTCTTTCTTAGAATTCCATATCATCTTGAATCATCTCAATCGGAGCTCGGATGCGAGAGTTATTCCTAGATAACGAAGCAATGTCAAAACAGTCCCATTTAGCTTGAACAGTGCACTAACTGCAACTTCAAGTGCGATTTTGACCTTGATGCAGTCAATATCTCTCAAAACTCAAAACCTGAAAGTTGTAGATATCTTTCTTATAATTCCACAGAATCTTGAATCATCTCAATCGTAGCTCGGATGAGAGAGTTATGCCCAGATAACGAAGCGATGTCGAAATAGTCCACTTAACTTCGTTTTGCAGTTAATGTCTCCATTTGCTTCCTAAATTAAAATATAAGAATAATGAGTAAATTTAGGCTTCAAGTAAGTATAAAAGACTTTAAGAAGCACCTTTAATCACATTTTTTTTTCAAACAACGCAAAACTTCATTGATAGCCGATTCAGAGGAATAAAATAGAAATTTAAAGTTTCGAGTGTGAATTTATTTTAGTTTTGAAATAAATCAAAAAATAAATGTTTTTAGGTTAAAATAACATTAAAAATGAATCCGGAATGTTGAAAAACCTTAGGGTAGTCCTATAGATCAAATTGGAGATTTTAATGGCAAAACCGTAATTTTGGAGAAGACTCAAACAACCCATGAACAGTGAAATTCGGGATTGTTGAATCTAAAACCCCATATTCAGCCCCTTTTCTCTAATTTCTTTCACTTCCCTTTCATTACACACCTCTTAGAGCCCTAAAGGAAGATTGAGGGAAAAAGAAAAGGGAAGAGGGAGATCTCTAGAGCTTGGGCTTTGCTTGAAGATCTTGATTTAAGATAGGGGTTTTCTCTCATTCTTGTTCTTTGATGTTAGGGTTAATATATATGTATTTTTTTCTATGGGTTTTTTGTTTCTTGGTTCTATTACAAATATTATCATGTTTTACACAAAGTTAGGATTGAATACCCATGAAATTTCTTGATCTTGCTTTAAAACTCTAGATTTTTAGAAATATGGATTTCTCCCTCTATATTCACTTAATCTTGGTTTTGAAAATTCTAGTGCTTTGTGTTGAGTATTAAAATGAAATTGTTGATGATCTCTTGTATTTTTTTTATTAAATTTGTTATAGTGGGAATATCACTTGTGAGAATTGTGGATTGTTGGAATTTGCTAGTAAATTTGGATGCTATTGACCGGGTATCATGGAGTGGGTAGACGCCTTCGTACTCCGTGAGGGTATGAAATTTTCCTACCACTCGTAGTGGGGTTAGTTCCTTGCGAGGACTAAATCATTATTGCTCACGGATTACCGTGGAAAAGAGTTAGTATACTAATGCCTGGGTTGGATATGTCACTGCCATAGTGTTGGCATACGCCCTTCCTAAAGATTGGATATCCTTGCGAGGATTTATGTGTGTATGTGGGTCGTGATATTTTCGATGGTGACCATGCGGGATCTTGCTTCATACTTGAGATACGAATACAGTTATGGGTTATTGTTCATTGTACCAAAAATAGTTTCTACAAGAATTTTGGGAAGTATGGGATTCCGCAAGAACTTGTGAGAAACAGTTTATGGTGGAATGGATTATTAATGGTATATTGTGTTTATTTATTTATTTATTTACTGTTGTTAGTTAAACTTGAGATCTGTTTAAAATGTATATAGGATATGTTGAAAAATGAGACCGACCGTTTTACATTTTTTTTTAAACCTTGCTCGAGTTTGGGAGGATTTTCCTACATAGCTTCGTGCTCACCCCCTACACATAAACATTTTTCAGATTATGTACTAGAAGAGGAGCTAGGTGTTGATGAACCGGCACTTGGGGAGACTCCCATAGACGGGCATGTGGATCCCGAGACGGGCGCTTAGAGCGACATGATCTTTTGTTTTATTTTCCTAGGAAGGTTCTTTTGAGGCAATGAGAAGCCTAATATTCTTTTGTTATTCCTCTACAAGAATTCAGTTTATCTTTTGGGATGTAAATGTCATAGTGGGCATATTCTTTTGGGACGATATTGTATCTATTATAAATGATGAATGCATTTCTTTTGTTTATGAAATTTATTTAGCCGCTCTCATGATTTTGAATGGTTACTTATAGATGGACCCGGTGTGGTCAATGTAGTGTAATTGCACAGGTTGTGTTTTGGGTATAGGTCCCCGTACAAAGAAGACTATGCCCGAATTTTGTTAAAATATCATTGGTTGATGAATGAAACTTTCTTATTTATGGAGTTATTTAGTGCTCTCATGCAGCGAATGATGTTTAGAATGTAATGCCGTCCAAGGGGGTTCATGGGGCGTTACAAGAATGTTGGTGCAACCTATCAACATGCCATAAAACATATCTTCAAAGAAATGTTGCACTAATTGGATCAATATGTACTTATACTAATGGAGAAATCCCTAAAAAAAAGATCATGAAGTCATAATGACACCACTCAACACCTAAGGTAGGGTTCAATGCTGAAAGCTTTACCCCGATAAACCTTTGGAATACAAATCGTCAAGTCGCCAACAACTCCTAATGAACATAGTGGTCTAAGAACAGGATCAAGAACTAGCATATGCAACTATTTTTATGATAAGAGACTATGATCCAACTACTCAATACAAGGATCAAGTCATAATAGAGTTCTTTTCTATTAAGCATAACACCCATAAGCGAAGAATGGGAACGAGCGGAATCAATGTGTCCAATTTCTAGCCTTGCATCGATGAATCAAGAGTATACATTAAGCGTCTTTATTATGGATGTTTTATTTTGTCGCCACATTGGCTTAGTCAAGTAGAACTGGGTTGCACTGCTTGGGAATCCTTCCCTCCCTAGGTACTCAAATATGAATGAAAATTATTTTGTAAATCCCCACTCAAATCATCTTGTCGATAAAATGCGTCGAGGATAGACAAGTTAGAATCGGAGATAAAACAATTGGGAGGTTATAATTTCAAATCTACTATTAATGTTATTTTTTTTGTTGAAACGATCATTATATATTGGCAACAAGCTTCATGTTGGTAGAAAAGGGCACTTTCTTGGAATTAATTCATAGGCACTTTCAATTAGTTATACTTCTATAAATAAAATATAAAAAGTGTGATATGCAACATCAACCAACGAAAAAACGTAATCATGGCATGTGCTATAATGCATCCCCAAGATCCCTCCACCCCACCAAAAGTAAACAACTTTTGGTGCCTATTCGTGACATATAGGACTTGTTGCGATTCTTTTCTTATTGTTTGTGATTGCTCTTAAATGGATGTCGAACGAATTTTGATGAAAGAATGGGTTGAAAAAGCCTTCCCCCTCGTCTTCTACCATTGTGGTGGGCGTCTCTTTGGCAGTTCCTATGGAGATCGCTCTTAAGAACTACGCGGCAGTAATGGTTGGTCATCCTACACTGACTGAGACAAAACCTCTAAAAAACCTTCAATTTTTCGAGACGATTCTGCAATATATTTTCTTTTGAGGAAACTACGGTTTGAAACCCGGCAAAAAAATCTCTATATTGCTTGGTGGGTCGTTTCCTCTAAGGCTACCCTCTTCCACCTATTGTTCGGGAGTTCGCTCGCAAGAATTGGCGTACCAAAGGAGATCTTTCGTTCAATTTGTTAGATCCAAGGCACATCTTCATCAATCTCTCGAACAAAAAAAATATGAACCAAAAAATAGAATTTTTTGTTTAAGGGATTGATGTTTAGGGTTTTTTACTGGAACCATGATTTTTGTCTCCGTAATGGTGATCCAATGCATGTGCCTATTTGGGGGAGCTAATGCACAAGGAAGAAGCTTAGATAAGAGAATACATTGTTGTATCGCTATTTTTGTAGAAAGCTCGACCAGATAGAAAAAAGTGTTTGGCCGAAGCCAAAAAGATGTTGACCCACTTCATTTGCCAAGTGAATGATCTTCGTTTTGTGGGGACCATGCTTGATGATTTCCGTTGTAGTATTCCCTAGTCTCCGCACATCACCCTCAAATGTTTATATGGCTTATATGTGTAAGGGAGTGTCATTCTCCCACAGAATGATGCAGGAAATGGGGGCAACGGAATGGTGGATGAAATGTGAAAATGGAGAATGAAATGAAATATGTGTGAACAAAAGTGCTCCCCAAGGTCGTGTCGTGTTTTGAGTGTCGTGTTTTACTTGGAAAAGTATTCCAAGGTCGTCTCCTCATGGAAGAAAAGTTCCAGTGTGTGAATGTGATTTTGACAAAATGGAAAAGTGTAAAATCTTTTGTTTGAGTTTTGGTGTTTGAAGTTTGTGAATGAAAATGCAAGAAGACAGGTGTTGACTAATCCAAAGAGGTCATTCCAATGGGAATCCCAACTCAAGTCGAAGTCTTCCTCAAATGATGCATAGATGAACGATTGATTCGTGAGAAGCTAAGGATGAAATGATGAGGATCCAAGCATAAACTGTGACCAGGCATACAGAATGTCAAGACTCACCACCACATCCACTCTCAACCCAATCAAACCGAACCACTGTACACCGAGAGAGGAAAGAAAATGAGTTAAAATGGAAAACCCAAAAGGAGGTCTCTCTTGAATTAGCCAACTAAAAATCTAGCTACTCTTGCTAAAAGGAAAGGCATACAATATGTAAAGAGACATGATATTGAAATGGAATTTAAACTTGCATTAAGGTGAAGAGAAGTGAAACTAGAAAAATAAGTGCATTTAATACCCAAATAAAAAGATTGAAATGTAAAACGTAACATAACAATGGTGAAATGAAGAACATGTAAGTAAACTTGGAATATACTTGAAATAACTAATATTAAAGTGCAAGAAATTAAGATTACAATAGATTTAAAGCTTACAATAATTGAAATGGAGAAGAAAGTGCAAAAACATAGCTACTATTCATCATCTTCTTCCTTGAACTACTTCTAAGCTTAGATAGCCACACTTGAAGTGGTTTGTAAATGTTAAATATATGGAGTGTGAGGCTTGATATTTCGTCCATGGTGGTCCCCTTGGCAATGGGAGGTGAGAGGATGGCTTGGACAGGCTAGGAGCAGCCTACCCAATAACTCCCCAAGCGTCCCTCTTATCTCTCATCCACATTATTGTCTTTGCCTTCAAAGTCTTAAACAAGGATTTAGGAGGAATGTAGATGTGTAAAGGAATTAATGGGGTAAGTGGGACCCCCAAGCAAGTGGAGCATGATTTGCAGGTGTTCTAGGCACTTCAGGCACAATGTACCGGTACGTGTACAGGTACACACTTGTCTGCTTTGGATCAGTTTTTGTAAAATTATCATAACTTTTGATCTAACAATCCTATTGAGCTAAAATTTTGACACAATACATAAGACATTCATATCTACAACTTTCATGTTTTTCAATTTTTCAGATTCAAATCGGATCTTGGTCAAAATAGAGGAAAACTGAGATACTATAACCAAATGGTGTGGGTGTTGGTGTCTTTGTTCCCAAGCACCAATACCTTCTTGATTTCTTCACTTTTAAGCCCCCAAATCCTCATGTAATGTGTCCATTCCTTCACCACACATCCATGCTTAGTTGCAATGTCATAAAATCCATCATTTAAGCTATAATTACCTGCAACATAAAAAATTCAACATTATCCATAATTTCGGCTAACTCTAAGTACTTATATACAAAAGTTAAGTTAAAATGCACGTAATGAGACCGTTAAATATGCAATATTATGTGCTCATCAAACCAGTCTGTCTTTAAATAGATTGGAAATTACCTTAGTCATTCTTTTCTGTAGTATAGTTCCAATAGCAATGGGCCTCAGTCTATTGAATGATAAATCACTACAAGCGACGAAGATACACGATTTAAATTATGAAAAATCCAATATTGTATCTAGAATGGGACCCAACACCCTTTCCACCCATTTTCTTTTTGGCAGAACGAAACTGACCAAAAAGAAATGCTAGCGCTTTCATTGAGAAATGCTCCTCTTTTTTTTTTAATCACACGACACGAAAGAATGAAGAAGTTGGAATAACTTTAGGCAAAATGGAAGATACTTTTGATAAATAGAAATAGCCCCTCAAATTCATTTTTGAGTGCCACAAAAAACTAAACCAACCTCTGCTCCTCTATAAATGTATGGTAGACCTTATTAGTACTTAATTCAGCAGGTTTAGTAAGTGATAACTGGTCCCAATATCTAGTCATTGATGAGTAAATTTCATAGATTTTCCTATCACTTGGACGAGAAACTTGAATTTCATGCTTTAGTTGATACTACTTTACAAAATTAGACTGAGCAAATAATGTAGCTAAATAATCCCAAATTTTCTTGGTGTGGTAAACTTAACCAAATGAACATTGATAGTCTGATCAATTGAATTGTTAATTCAAGTAATGATTTCAGCATTGTTAATGTTCCAACTATTCTTCAATTCTAAATACTTTTCTACTTTAATATTTGTTGGGGCCGTCATAACACCATCAACATAGCTCCACATATCCTTATCTAATAAAAAAAATTCATCACATAAGCCCAATAAGTATATTTGTCACCAATTAATTTCACACTAATAGCTTAAAGTGAATCATAATGTCCACTTGCCATAATTCCAAAAAAAAAAAAAATCAATCCAATTGTGCAAGTACTCAAAATCAGAAAGTGGTAAAGCTCAAAAGAAAATCCAACTCACCCAAGGCTTACAAAGCCCACATAGGCTGGTCTCAGTCTCCCTCTTTGGCCTTATATAGTGGCACAACGAGCAAGAAGATCAACAAAAATGTGACCTAAGCTGAACACCATAACCAGGGCTAGAAATCAACACTCCCAAAGTACAATGAAAATACGAGCGAAAGAGATCAGCAACCTAGCAAGCCAGAAGAAGATCCCGATGTCAACAGTGAATAACCAAAGGTTTCTTAAAGCATAAATCCACTTATTTTCTTCTAAAATCACTTCAAGATGCTTTAAAACAACTAAAAAGGATACAAAAGTTTCAAATTGCACTCCATAGTAGGAATTAGAGGCAACAAAAAGAACTAGATCTATGAAAATTTACAGATCAACTATTTTCTTGAAAAATTCTACAAAAAATAAAAACTCTAATCAAACCAACACCAAATTAAAAACAAATCACACCAGATCAAAGCCCATGAGAATTCAACCATAATAATTCCAGTTAGGGTTCTGGGCTACTAACGTTATGTTGATATTAGCATGTGCATAGATGACATCAACCCTAATTTTTTCTCACCTGATTTTCTCTGGTGGAAAAATACAGGTTACATTGTTAGTGGGGTTTGAATAAAAAAATGGCTCTGATACCATGTTAACATCAATCAAAGACAAAAGAGAAGAAAGATGAGAAGAAAGAGAGAAAAGCCTTATTTCATAATGGGCATTGTTACAACTTACTTAATTTAATGCACAATAAAGACCTTATATACAAGGGTAACACAAAATAGATTGAGTGACTGAACTACCCCTAATACTAAATAGCTAAATATATTCTAAATGGAATGACTAAACAAAATATGAGAGAAGCAGAGAGTAATCTAACATACCTTACCTCTGACTCTTAACTTGCATTTATAGTTACCTAATAAAACACAAAAGACTAGTATACCCTTAGAGAGGTATACTTATGTGACTCCTCAAATGCCATATTGGACGACATTACATTCTAAACACCTTTCACCGCATGAGAGCACTAATATAATCTATTAATAAATGAGACTTCATTCATTCTCCATAAAATACTTACAACATTATCCAAAAGAATATGCCATATAATGGCATTTACATCCCAAAAATTAACTAAGGTAATGCAGCGGTAATACAAAATAAAATTAGACTCCACAATATCTCCCAAATGAATTTCCTAGTCTAGCATCAAAAGGAAATAAAGCTTTAAGCATTTACATCGGGATCCACCGCCTGTCATTTGGAGCTTCCCAATGCTCCAACACATCAACTCCAAGCTCCTCCTTTAGAGTATAATCTGAAAAATATTGGTTATAGGAGGTGAGCACGAAGCTCTGTAGGAAAATTCTTCCAAAGCCGAAAACGGTTTATAAGAGCATATAAAAGCAGTCGGTCTCATTTTACAAATAGCATATATAATCTATGAAGTAAAACAGGGACATTTTAAAGTAGATCTCAAGTTTAACAATAGCAATAAATGTAACAGAAACAATAAAAGACAAATCGCAACAATAAATCGTATTTTCCTGTATATTGGTTCATCCCCTTGTCATGTATGTTGATTGCTTCTCAAGAATCTACCCAACGATTATACCTAGTCCATCCATCACAAGCAAAAAATTACAATCACTTCGAGAAAGGGCATCTATCATCCCAATGGCAGTGACAAGTCCCTTCCCAGGACAGGTATACCACTCCTAGTTCGAACTCTAGTGAACGATAGTGGTTGCATTACCAAATGACAACCCACTATAAGTGTTAGGCAACCATCTCTCCCCCATTAGGGTAGACTAACCTCTAACACTCTATGACATTTCTTGAGGGCAATTCAAGTCCATCACAATAACCATACAAATGAGGAAGCCAACATATTTTCAATGAACCAACAATTCTCAATTATTACAAAATTAAGCATGTGGCGTTTTCAATAACCAACTAAGAAAAATGCAAGAGATCACAACAATATCATTTTATCACTCAACACAAAACACTATGGTCTTGAAATCAAGAATAAAGGAAGAGTTCAAGAGAAAAATTCATCACTCTTGAAAACTAGGGTTTTTCAAACAAAAAGAGGGATTTCATGGGTATACAACCCTAATTTTGTGTATAACATGTTAATAATCGCAAGAGAACTAAGAAACAAAGAACCCATAGCAAATACATTTAGTTAGGAGTCAAATATATACATATATATATATATATATATATATAATAACCCTAAAATTAATGAACAAGAATTGAAGAAAACCTCTATCTTGAATCAAAGATTTCAAAGTTCAAATTAAAAGCTCAAGCCCTAGAGACCTCATTTCTCCTCTTTCTTTTATTCTTTTATCTTCTCCTAGGGTTCTAAAATGTTTAGGATGAGAGTAGAATGTAAGAATAGGGTAAAATGTAGTGAAATTGACTAAATCATGACTTTTACTGTACAGAATTCAGGTTTCTCTCGGGTATACCGGTAGGCTATTCTAGTAGGGTTCCCTTCCCGTAGGCTGTTCCGGTAGATTTTGACTAATAAATTTTTGCTACGACTTCCAGTGTAGTTTTGACCTATTTAGAGGTCGAATTAATTTTTTTTTTTTGAAAAATACGTTTTTGTAGCCCTAGATGTCTACTATCTAGTGTCCAAATTTCAGATCAATTGAAGATCAAAATAAAAAGTTATGACCTAAATACTAGACAGTGTCCAAACTCATTTTTACCCGAATTCACCCTAAAGTGTATTTTAACTCCAGAATACTTTTTAACTTTTAATATACCCCATATTATCTCTCCCAATATTTATCGACTTTCCGGATTCAATGGAGGAATTATTTTGACCTACAAATATTCAGAAACTTATCTAATCACCTTTTTCAAATTTAAACGTCTTTGAAACTTAAACTTCCCAATCAAATTGTCTCTCTAGTAGTTATTCCTACGGTTATAATTCATATGATTTATTCTTACGTCGCTACAGATATAAGAATTACTAAACAAGTACATTGCTATATTAATATAAACATGTGGGGGTTTACAACTTATTAGAGCCATATTAAATAATAACAATATAATAATAATAATCTTAACATATATGATCTTAATGGTTCGTGATTAGGATCCCGTAGCATAATAGGATCCTGATTTCAATTGGTACTTTACCAAATCAAGTTATTTAGTTTATTTGTTGGGTGTCTATAGTTATTGAGCTAGCATAGTCCACATATGTTGCTTAAATACGTAAGGAATTTGCTCATAAGTGATTGTCTCATATACTTCTCTGTATATTAAAGAATTTCAACAGGTGATAAAAGTTATAAATCCCTCTTCGTTAAAGAAAACTCTCTTCATTCATTTGTCACTTGTTGGAAAGTAGAAAATAAAAACAATTAGTTTGTTCTCTTCTCTTCTGGGGAGTGATCATCATCAGTCATATCTTCCTTTTTCATTATTCTTTGTGTTTTTTTTTGGAATGTCAAATAGTCAAAATAGTCTACTACACAATCTCTTGACTTTCTCGATCTTTTCATTGCTTCATGACTATCCTCTTAAAATTAATATCAAAATACTCCAATTGTTCTATTTCTCTTCACAAAAAGCCTCCACATTAACAGCTTTGATTTTATTCATTTTAATTTTAAGATTATTTACGCTTAAAATATATTTTAATTCCTACCTTTCACAAATATATTTTTAGACCTATTTTTTTATAGGATCTTACAATTCTTGATTCGATTCTACAATCATAGCCCTTTAGATTGCCCAATCGATCTAAGATCGATCCAATATAGGATCCCAATTTTAAAACCCTTGGTGTTATGTAAAAAAAAAGATGTATTGCAATGCTTTACAAGAAAAAAAAGAGCTAATTACAAACATTTATAATGGACCCAGAGTGAGTTTTAATGAAAGTATTACACCAAAACTCAATTATCAATGCAATTTTAAATGGGTTTTAGATAATTAAAATCAAATTGTTAGTCATTTATTGATCATCCGTTTGGCCGTCTTTGATTTAAGTGGTGATAAATCTACGGATTGGGGTGTCTCTACATAGTTGTTTTTCAAAGGTGTTAGGATTTTGATTAGAGAAGATTTGTTGATAGTTTTTGAGAAGTTTTTTTAGAATGTAGTCAATTCTTGCGATAATACCACCAGGCACTGAGCCGGACAACTTTTCTAGTGGGAGCAACTTTCAACATAAAAATATTCAAACTCTTAATGTTAACATTATTTTCATGAAAGTATGGTTTCACTAAAAAAAATGGCAACTAATGATACAACCCATAATTGCTATATAAAAGAAGCAAACAAAAAAAGAGCTTAATATATAAAAAAAATTCATTGATATTTTCTTTGAAGAAATGTATTTCTTGATGATTCTAAAGTTAATTTATTTAGCCAAACCCAAATTCAGTTTTTGGAATCAAAATTTTTTAGTTTTTGGAAGCCAAAGTCTATAGTTTTTGGAAGTTAGTTATTCATTATGTTGGAAAAGGCTTGATGGATGGGCAAAAAAAGTTCTAGTCAAGCGGGGATCCTAGTACGTGGTGAATAACCAAATTCCAATTGAAATGAAATCTTTAAAATAAATCATGCAATTTAGGAGGAATCAATGATAGGACATCAGTTCAAATCCTGGTTTTTTTAGAGAGATCAATAATTCTCACTATTTCTTAGATTCAGGGAACCAATTCAATTTAGTTGGATCTTTCATTCACATTTTTTTCCACAATAAACTAATTTTAACTCACTCTGTGTTTGAGACTATTTCACTTTACCACATGTCGTTATTTACGATGCCTTTGAAGGTTGTGAAATTAATTGAGATGACGATGAGCTATCTTTTATGGGAATTGGTGAAGAAAAGGGAATATCATCTTATAATTTGGGATGCAGTGTCTTGATCTAAAATAAAGGGAGGTCTTGCATTGGGTAAGCTTAAAGTTAAAAATATCTCTTTACTTGGTAAATGACTATGGAGCTTCCCCATTAAGTATAATAGTCTATGACATTCAGTAATCACAAGCAAAAATGAGATTCATGATTAATAGTGGGATTCTAAGGTGAAAGAGAGGTTAATCTAAGTATCCTTGGAAATTCATTTATCAAGGATTGTTACATTTTTGACAAAACTTAAAGTATGTTACTGGCAATGGGGATAAGATCTACTTTTGGGAGGATTTTTTTGAGGGGAGGTGGGGAGAGCTTTTGTTCACTTCCTTATTTCCTCATTTATATCGGTTGTCGAAATCTCATAAGTTATCCACTGCAAGTGAGGTATCCTAGTTTTCCTCCATCATTAGTTGGAACATTAACTTCTTTTGAAACTTGAATGATGGAGAAGTGACGAATTGTCTTTTTTCTTGGGCATTCTTGATAACAATGTTTTGAGACAAGATTCCTTGGATAGTAGAAGTTGGATCATTACTTCTTGAGGGAGGAGTACTCTTGCAAATCTTTCTTTTACTCTTTGGTTGATGAAACATCTCTTCCATTCTTTGAACATTTCTCTTTTGTTTGGAAGAGTAAGACACATTTGAAGTTACAAGTTTTTGACTGTATGATTGCATGTAAGAAACTAAACACCAATGAGTTGCTCCAAAAAGGAAGTCTATAATATTCTCTTCAACCATAATGGTGCATCTTTTGTAAGGAATAAGCGGAGTGCATATTTCTTCACCATGCTTTTGTCTCGAACTTGTGGAATAGACTCATGGATGTCATTGGGATCCCTTGGGTGGTTCCAAGTAGCTGTGATTTGGTGAGTACTATGAATTTTGAGGGTTTTGGTTGATGTACTAAAGCCAAGGCTTTATGGAGATGTGCAGTGTTGGCATTGTTTTGGGTGATTTGGTTGGAAAGAAATGAGGGATTTTTTGAGAAAATTAAGGTTCATTGGGAAGATTTATGGAATAAAATCTGAGTGTCCACGTCCAAGGATTTTGAAGGATTTTATTTTTATTTTTAATTAAAGATCATTGGTCTCAAGTGTGCAAATAATTATACCACTTGATTTTTTTTCATTTTACAATTGTAATTATATTTTGACCCCTTTTAGGTTTTTTCTTCTTTGTTTGTCTCTTTGAGGACTCTTTGTCATCTCATGTACCAATCTATCTTCTCTCAATTTAGTAATAATCTATAGTTGTCTATCAATCTATCATTTCCTTCCAAAAAAATATGTTATTAGGAGAAAATGCCAAAGCCATTGAATGAAAATTCAAGAGGCAAACATAATAGTACCACTTAAATCTGGTTGAAACACAACCATCACCACAATCAACAGTCCTAGAAAAAATCAAGGTTAATTGCAAGTTAATTAAAATTAATTACAAAAACCAAAAATATCGTAAATATGTAAGTCAATACTAATTGCACAGTGCATTAGCACAACAAAAAACAATGAAAATGCGATTAAATGCCAATTGCTACTCATATGATAAAAAAGTTACTATTGCAACAACGATGTCATAGGGTGGGCACCGTAACATACATTAAAAATTCAAGGTGGACAAGGGATCTCGGTGGCCCATTGGTGGCTCCACCCTTTATAACTGAGGGCAAAATGTTGGACGGTTATGAAGCGAGTTCTTAGCATGAGTGTATTCGTCTATAAATTACTTTTGATGATTGAAAAATTTAAGAATAGAGAAAAATAGATTTGTGAGATTCTTATATATCAACCCTAGATTGTTTATTTTTTTTCCCAAAAATAATGTAGAGGAAGAAAAGACTTATGAAAAGCTTCATGCTACACCTTTAGAGGAAACATGAGGCACAATTGTGATAGATTATTATATGTGAAGTCTAATTTATCATATCAAACTTTTACCCAAACCCAATCGGTTTGGAAAAGTTATACACAAAATCGGGTGTTTTTCAAAGTAATTCCCAGACCTAAGTAATATTAAACATCAGTTCAACATTTTTAAAAGAAAAACGTCAGTTGGGCGGAATATTTTTGTGGACTGACGCTCTCTCTCTCTCTCTCTCTCTCTTTCTTTCTCTCTTTGTCTCACACACTCTATTTCTCTCACTGCTTATTAAAAAACTAACACATTTAAGTCTACTTTTTGACTTAAAAAAAAGAGACCAAACATGAGTTTTGGGCCTTGAAATCATATGTACTCTAACTATGTCCATATTTAAACTCTGTTTGTGAAGCATATGTACTCTAACTGTGTTCATATCTATTCCAGGTACTTGTTATTTCAAATAGGGTTATGTTATGATTCTCCTCCTAAAGGAAGAATTGTTATAAATAGGGGCACAAAACTCCTAGAGTTGTTGAGTAAAATTTTCACTGTAATGGGGTTGGACACTTCGCATTATAAGTTGAGGTTGATATGTAGATATCTCGCAACACTTGGACCAAATATGAGTACATATGCCGAACTAGAAATTAGGAATGATGAATTTGTGGGTGTTATGTTTAATGTGTTACTTGACAACAACACCATGCTTAATGTTGTTTTGTATGTGGAGATGGAGGACATAACCGCATTCATACGTGGGAGTCAGATCAGGGGTGCCTAACCACCAGTACTATGTCTTAAAATGATTTGATAAGATGAAAGATAGGCTTCTTGACAATTCCAATTTCCGGGATGACAAGTGAATGTTCCACCCCCGTGGGGATGTAGTTAATGGATGAGTATGGGTAGTGCAACTCTACCTACCCACATTCTTGACCTAGTACCTATGGTGAATACTCTACCCTAATGAGTCAAAGTTTTCAACTGGGTGAAGAGGGTTTGATTTGGCTGAACCAGATGATGTCCACCAATCACTTATGTAATAGAGCCCAATTTAAGAATATGAAGAAATGTGCGCGAATGATCGCACATATGTCTTAGATGAAGAAGAAGAGTATAAGGAATTACTATTTCATGATTCGGATGACGATAATGGAGATGGTGAACCCAATGAGGCTAATGGCGAGGTTTGTATGCATGAGACTTACTCCCCTGTCTTCACAAACATTGAATTTGGTGATTATTCCGAACATGATAGCTTAACATTGTCTGTTGAATTAAGTTGTTGGATCCGACAAAGACGGAGTTGGAGAAGGGTATAGGTTTCAAGGATAAAGTTTCATTGATTAGAGGAATAAAATGCCTTATGTGGTAGTTGAAACCAAGACATCAGTTTGGGTCATACAATGCAAGATGGATTTGCAACCTAATTGAAAGTGGAGACTTCATGCTTATTTTAGAAGAAAATTAAATATGTTTCAGATCACAAAATATGATGGACTTCATAGCTGCTTCTATCCTCAGATGAGTCATGACCAAAAACAACTTGATTCGAACTTCATATCGCATAGTATACAGGGTCTTGTTCATGATACCTCGCAATTGAAAATGTCAACCATTCAAAAAACATAAAGGATAAGTTTGAGTATGATATCTTCTGTAAGAAGTCCTGGATTGCAAGTAATAACACCATTGCCATGATTTTCATTGATTGGCAATTGTCGTATGACATGTTGCCTAAATTTATGAGTGCCATAAAGAAGTATAACCCTAGAAATCTATCAAGGCCTTCATATATTGCAAGTACACAAATCTTTACTTACATTTTTCCTTTCCGTCAAACAATATTGTCATTCAACTATCATTGTGCTTCTAACCCTACTTAAATAATGAAAGTGATGATTCAATAGTTAGAAGAACTCATCTTCTAAAGCTCAATGATGACCCAGAATCTCGAACAATGTTTGCGGACTATAATTCATTGTTCGAGATAAAGTGTGTACAATGAGCCATTCGACACATGTTCAATAGATAGTCACAATGAAATTGTTTGTCATGTTGCAGTTGCATAGTTATTCAATAAGCCACGAGAATGAAGTAACTTAATCCTGATGCAAAGAAATTGATGCTAAATTGACAACACTCTAATGAATGAGACTCTACCAGTGTGTAGTCACAATGAAGCTCTAGCACGTTGAGCTTTTCAGCAAACAATGTATTGAAGTGACAAAACCTTATTTTTTATGAAAACTGATGCAGCGAGGACATTTGCATCACACTTATGAAGTGACTACACACTGCAAATATGGCTAAATACTATGATACAATGATGAAGTGACTACATACTACTGATAGGACCTCACACATGTGTCGCTACAAGCTATTGACACTTTATGTCCTTATGAATCACCTTGCAACAGTACAGTTTGAATTGACACAACATTGTAATGCAACATGACTATACACTGGTGATTTGAGCTCTCATCATGTGAATATAAACCCATGTGATGAACACTGTGTTATTACAGACTATTGTTATAGCTTTTCTGCTAACTTTGTTGCACATCTTTTTAGAAAGTTGTTTGATGAATTGACAAAACCCTAATAATGTACAATCATCCATCAAAACCACAATATAAACATATGAAGGGACGATTGATGTCACATGTATTGAACATTATGTCTACATCAACAGGATTTACAATTGATAACAATTGCAGACGTCAACGGGAATATTTATTAAAAGAGCGAAATGATGATTACAAGAGTGACAAATTTTTGATCCAAAAGAGTATTTTGTAGGACTACGACGAGAGTGGACTTTTCGTGCTAATGAATCACACGTATTATGCACAGATATAAGAGATCTTGTTATACTAGTGCCACGTAGGCATTCACTTATGATGTAACAACGAATAGAGTGGACTACGAATCAACAGTTATAAGTGTGCAAAAAAAGAATAATAAGATGATGGTGCATATGTGTCAATATTTATTATATGCTCCAACTAGCAACAGGTATGTTGGGAAGTGCCTATGGAAGAGAATTGACACCTGTTGAGCGAACTACTATCTTGTCTATTAAACAATACCTATCACAGATGATTATATATCGAATGAAGATTAACAAGTTTAATCAGTGTCAAAATGGTTATGTGTATCTTATATCATTATTAGTGGTAATCAATGTCAAACAATCTCATAAATTTACAAGTGTAATTAGTGTATTACCATATCACAACTTTAACATTGTCACATCATGTCATTGTTTTATCAGTGTATTGTTATAGCACAACTTTAACAATGGCAAGTCATTTCATTGTTTTATCAGTGTCAAGTCATGTAACAACTTGACAATGTGATGTCATTTCAAAATTATTTTTAATATCATTATAATTATAATTTTAAAATGCACAACCGCGTCTATGCAAACCATCATTCATAACTACGTAAATCATAGGAAAAAATGTCTAGGCACACATCAAATAGGCAATCCAGTTGAACCACTGAAGGTTCTTCATCACACAATAAACAACATAGTTTATCTTCAACCAACGAACGTCAATGCTTGACTGACCGACCAACATCGTGGAACATAGTTCCCTCTGTTGGATCATATACATATTTTGGTAGTATAATGTGGTATATACGAAACGTGAGTTTTGCAAAGAGCCTATCGACACTTATAACCCATTAGGGCACGTTGGACATGTAATTGTTGGGCCTGCGACCTACAATCCACGAGTGCTCATATTGAACCCACACTAAGATGAGGAGAATTATATTACAAACATTATGAGCTTGAAGTATATTGTCATTGACCTGGACTAGCGATACCGAAGACACGTGTAGCTGATACATACAATCCACGAAATTCAAAAAACTATGACGAGATCATAACAAGGCTTGAACGTGAAAATGACCACAAGTAATGCCGGCTTGATTGTTTGCATTCAATTGAGCATTTCGATCATGATTATGCCAAAATTAAAATTTTAGAAAATCTATTACTTGTTTTCGATCTTGAACTTTTTGATTTTTCATATCAAGTTTATGTGTATGTGGTCAACCTCTATGTTATTATGAACATTGACCACGTTAGTGACAGACTGTATTTTATGCAGTGTCATGCAATAATTTTTTTTTTATGCATAAGTTGAATTTTTTCATTGAATAATTATTAATAGATATCTGCGCATAGTTTGTACAATTTTGGGAGATAAAATGGTACTGTTCGATGAACATATGACATTATTTTGGAGTACACAATTTTTTTTTAGTTAAAACGAAAATTGAAGATATGAAAAATTTTATCACAAAAAAATATATATATTCATATACCATATGTGGTTGTATGTATGCTTCATGTCGTAATGCACATGATACTTTGTATTTTAGATAAAAAAAAAAATAACTATTATTTATTAACATTAGCGTTAAAGTTGATCGTGGGAGTTTAAATAAAAAAAAATAGATGCACTCTACATTTGAACAGTTGCAAAAAAAATAAAAATTTGTTGGGCCTCACTTTTTTGTCATCTCATAAAAAATATGATTAGAATTTGATGCTTGAAAAGATTAAGTTTGGAAAGACATTAAAAATAGACTAAAAAGACCTTTTTATCATTTAACATTAAAAAAAAAAGTCAATCTAATTGACGTCTTCAATTTAAAGACATCATTCAGACTGAGACTCACCTCTTTATGTTAGATATTGTAAGATAACATTATTTGAGTTCTAATTTTCTTTTATTTGGTGTTCAGCAATTCGAACTGCCGATGAGTTGTACAAAAATGATGGCATTCTTTTATTACAAAGTAGCCAAGCCTCTTTGTTTGAATAACGTTGGATATAACGAAGAATCGATTCCTATGGTTCCAGTCAACAGTGAACACTGCCAAAATAGAAGTTGTGAATGTAAACTTTAATTTGATCAAAAGACCAATCAAACATTCTAGATCTAGAATAATCATTATTTTTGCATATTCATAATGCAAAATAAAAAACATCATGTTTGATATATCTGAAGTCATTGATACAAATCTTTGAATTACTTGATTAAGAAGAATATTACTTTGGTATAGCCTGAATATCGGTTTGTCTCTCCTTACCTCAAATTTATGGTACACAAATCGATGAGACATGTGCATATTTATAGGTAGAGAGGACTGGTTCCTTTGTTTAGTATAAACTCTACTTCCCATCAAAGTAGGATATCAAGAAATTATGTATTCTTATTGACCAATCAAAAAATATTAAGTTATTTGGTTCGTTTGAGATTGATAATCTTATCATTATCTTGACCCAATTAATTCATCAATAATTTGTCATCAATAAAAATCACATGTGCCAATGTCATGTGGACCACGTTAACTCTTGCCGTGAACGCTCTAAGAGCATTTCTAGCAAGACTTTGTATTTTAGCTATCAAAAAATACACATTTTTATTTTAGCTACTTACTTTTTCAATACACATTCCAACATATTTTCTATAATTTAACCACTTTTTTAAAATATTATTTCTCATATTTTTGGACATTTGTTGGAAATGTTGGAGGGAGAAAGAGAAAGAATATAGAGAAAGACAAAGATTAGATAAGAGAAGTGAAAAATGAAAAGATGAGGGTGGATATATTGACGAGCCTAGATTCAAATAAAGTCTGGGCCCAATTTATAGAATGAACCCAAATAGTAAAAAAATAGACCAGACTTAGGTTATGGTCTTAGTCCAATCCAAAGTTGAGAATCCAGTAAGAGTCAACGCATGTGGGAGAACAATACTTTGGATAGTCATTACTCAAAGATAGTGTATATCCCTAATAATAGTTATCCTCCTCGATAAATTAGTAGTTTGATATTTACGTCACCGCCACAACTAAGTCTATGTGCTTATAAATTGTAAATCTCCTACACATGGGGACAGATTTCACACACCTCACCTTGAGCATACTATTGCTCTCTCTTACCCCTACTATCTTGTACTCTCTCATTAATAGAGTTCTCCGGTCACCGTTGTTGTCTTCAATAGTTAGATTAACCAGACACAACCACCCAATATTTGTCTATTATTATTAATTTTTTCATTGATTGCTTTACATCACACTCGACTTATTTGATTGTGCATAAATCTACTTTTGTGCATTGTCGTATATTATAAATTATTTATACATAATGTTACAATAATGTTCTAAATACAGAGTATCACTATAGCAAAATCGTATTTTACCTACTCTGAATATCTTCTATTGAAATATAATTTTTATTTTTAAAAAATTAAATTTTAACTATTTTAAAATTTTAGTCATTCTCTTATGATATTCTAACTGTATGCAACTGTCAAGAGAATGTGTATATGTACAGCTCTAGTGTGTTAGCCATCCAGCGTCTTACAACCTACTCTATTAATGCCAGGACTAAACTTTCTATCTTCTATAGCTTCATTCATATGGCGCTGCAGACTAGTTTACATGAGATGGTCCCATGTGTCATAGAAATACTTCGGTTTGTCAAAGTGAACGCTTCCTGATACACACTTGAGCCTGGTTATTATGGCCGAAAGGTCGTGTGTTTGAGATACGATATTTAATCCCTTATTGGAGTTGTAATCTCCTGCAGCATACTAAGTAAATCACAATACTCTGCATTCCATATTTAAGTATCGCACAACTGAGATTTTAGTTGTCTTCAATACATTAGAACATCTTTAATTATAACTCAAATTTAGAATCAAGTTTAAGTTTAGATTTGAGTAAAAAGTTTGATTTAGTATAGAGTACTTCAATAGACAATCTCAAATATCTACTCAGATCTTTTAAAAAAATTCTCATTATCCCAATTTTTTTTTGTGTCATTCAAATCATAATATTTGATAAAATAAATAAAACTTTCATATCTCTCCACAAATAGATAGTTAAAAAAAATGAATATAAATGCAACACTACATGAAAATAAAGAAAACACTCAAGAATTCTAAATTTGTTCTAATCCCTTGTCATTTTTATAAATAGAAATAAATTATGTTGACATGGGTCTGGTCTAAAGAACACAAAAAACATACGTTTTTAACAAAAATGGAAGGTAGAAAAAATAAATTGACGAATTTTTTAAATTTGTTGGGTAGTGCAGGTTTAAAATTTTAAAAAGAATTGGTGCTCTGAAATTGTACTATCGATATTGTTTAACTTGAAAAAATTAAAGAAAAATTTGATGGGTAAGCTTAGGGTGTTTATAGCATAAAAGATGGGTGAAATTAGAGTTTTGAAAAATACAAAAAAAGAAAAAAGAAAATGGAAGATGAAAAGAAAAAAAACTAGCCTTCAAATAATTTGTTAAAACTTCGGGGGTAGTCAGTGATGGAAATAGCGTAATAGAAAGAGACAAAAAGAAGTAAAGAACAAACCGTCGAAGAAGTCTTTTACTTTTGGGTATATTAAAAAGTTACAGTTAGAATTTGAGTTTACTTCAATTTGGGTCCATAATAAGTTTTGTCTTAATATAGTGTAAGTTTAAGTACAAATTTAGAGAAGTTTTTTAGGCTATTTTAACTAAAATTTAAATTTGAATTTACATTAGAGTCAAGGTTAGAAATCTATATAATAAAACAGCTCGTACTTTGAATTTTATCTCAGTCATATTTTTTCATCAAAACCATCGTCAATCAGTTACCTTACTCATCATCCCTCTGTCAGACTCAGACGTTAAGTCGCATCACTCATTTCTATCACATGTTTAATCATTTATATATTTTCTCCCTAAAAATATCACTTCACTCATTTCTATCATATGTTTAATTAATTAATATTTGATTAATTTGTAGTTAATATAATTTTTATTTCAAACATTATTCATATACAATAGTATATACATGTAAAAAAAATTTAATATAGTGAGATTGATTTTTTGGGCACTCGAATTGTATATTTTATCGTGCTTTTCAAGCACAGGTCATGACTAGTGCGCTTATATTGAGTACTAGTTATTACCCGTGCCTGAAAAAACTATATAACAAACATAAAATTCTTACACAATTGCTCAAATTCAAAAAGATTGGTTTAAAAATATTCATATGAATTCTTCTTTTAAAATGACTCAAAATATATCGCCAACCATATCCTTTATATTAATAGAACTATCGTAAAAATATATAAAAACTCTTCAAAACAACAACATATATACAAATGCCTCCAGGAAAAAAAATACTAACATGACCCATTGAAATTTACATTCTTTAAGTAGTAAATAAAAAATTTCTTATTTATAAGATTCATGAATTTATCACCTCTTCCACCACTGAATCCAATAACATAATATAATTATAAACTCAATCACTATATTTTGAATCCACCCTATCCCCATGTAATAAATATCTCAAGCAAAAAAAACTAACCGAACACAATTAAAATTCACAATCTTAAAATGATAAATAAAATCAATCAAATCTTACTCATTTATAAAACTCACGAATTTATCAACATTGTCATCATTCAACCCCAAAAGGACACAATAAAATTATAAATTTAATTACTAAATGTCCAATCCTCCACATATAAATATACACAAAAACACACTATCTCACATTCATTTTTTGCCTATCAACAAACCTTCCTAACCAACAACTTTTTTTATTAGAAATATAATAATTCAAGTTTCTAAGATAAAATATTTTTTAATTAAGATTTAATTAAAAAATATGGTAAAAAATACTGATTTCCCATGAATTTTGACAATATTATACATCCATCTCCTAATATTTTATAAATAACATTGAGATTCCTGAAGTTTAAAATTCATTGCACAAAGACCCCCTCTGCCTCTCTTCCGTCAATGTTCCTAATAGAAAGTGATGATTTCATCCTATAAAAAATTATTATTTTTATAATTGTCTTTCTCTAACTTTAGTACCCAAAAAAATTAAAAATTTAATAAAATGAACCAAGATTTGATTTAGTACCTAAAAAATTGATATACTTTAGAATCCCAAAAAAATAATTAAACCAATTATTCACCCCCACTTTTTTTAAGAAAATCGTTCACATCTACTTGCTAAACTCACAAAAAACTCTGGTTCACATGAAAATGTGTGAAAGTAAATTAAAAATTTGATAAAAAAAATTGAAAATTTTATAGTTTGAAAAAATTTAGTACCAAAATTATAACAAATAGGGCAAATATTAAAAAAATTATAAAAATAATCTATATAAAAATCATTGTCAATGAGAATTTTAGAGGAATTTAGGTCCTAAATTAATAAAATCTAATTTCATGCAAAGATGTGAAACTCAAATAAAAAAGTCGTCAAATCATGAAAAATATGTGCTATTTTTTATTTGCATTAAGTGTTATTTACAAATTAAGAAGTAAATGGCAAAATACATACCATTAGATATATAAAACTTTTGAATTAATTTCATGGAATAAATAATTATATAACATGTAGTTTCATATATTTTATGAATAAAATAAGTTAATAATACGAGAGAGAGTATAAAGATAGATATAGAGAGAGTTAGATAAGAGATATGAGTCTTAAAAAAAGTTGGTATGAGAGCCGTTAGATCAATAATTGTCAAGCGACCTGAGCCACGAAAAGTTAAAGACAAAGAAATCTAGCTACTTTATTATATAGATTTTGTTTTATTCCCACAAATCATTGAATCCATAGATTCACCTTGTCAAACTAGATCATTTTCTAAAAGATAGAGAATCGGCAGATTTCCTTTATTCCTTTGATTATTTGAAAATATTTTCTACAATAATAGGATTAATAGTAATTTTTGTCCTCAAAATATGTATTTTTTTATCAGTTTAGTTATCACTGTATCAATTTTTTTTAGAGTAATATTGCACGAACTTAAAAATTACACTTAAAAAGTAAACTTGATAATTATAGTCATTGATTTCATTGTAAATCTCAACATTTATTATAACTCACTACCTATTCAATGGTTGTAATTATCAAGTCTAATTTCTAAGTCTAGTTTTTAAGTTCACGCAATATTACTCTTTTTTTTTTAATTTGGTCTCTAAAATATTTAATCCGTATCACTTTGGTTCCTATTTAAATAATCCGTCAAGTGATTTTATGAAAGTGACGATGTGTTATTTTTTAGACAGTATCACACGCCCAACACGTAATCATTCTGTAAAGAATTTAACGATTTATCTGTATAGAGACCAAAATGACACGAATTGAATATTTTAAAAACTAAATTAATAAAATTAATATAATAAAAACTAAACTGAGAAAAAATGACATATTTTGAGCACCAAAATACTATTAACCCTTAGAGAAATTACTCATTGTGAAGACCGCAACAGCAGAAGGCTTTATGGTAATGGAAACGGAAGGCAAAGAGCTGGTAAGGATTAGAGCCATCAAACTTACATTCAGCAACACCCACAGTTCGTTTCTTTGTGTTTCCTTCAAAGACTGTAAGGCATTTTTCGGTACTGCTAGAGACCCAGAATCGGAATCTACGGTGGTTTAGTTTTTTGGGTGGATTGATGGATTTCCAGTCTGCCTCCGCCAAACTTTCCAGTCACTTTAATGAACGAAGGGTCACTTTGCCATGCTTGTCAACTGTGAGGTAGCTTTGTCCACCTGAGCATTTGTCCATATAGTTGCTATATCTGCACTCCATGAAAGGGAATCTGAGTCAGATGGTATAGATATACATATCTAAGTATTATTTATGTCCTAAAATGCATCTTTATCACTTGTGCAAAGACTAAAGCACCGACACTATTTGGTCCTTTACTATCCCCACAGCAAGGGTAGAATAGAATAGTGAAGTAATGACATAAGAACATAATTTTTAGGGTTAATTATAAATTACACTTCAAAAGATCATTTAAATATTAATTTGTACCTTTAAAGATAAAAAATCTCAATTTGTACCCTAAAAAATATAAATTTGTATCTGTGTACCTAAAATTAACATCCATTAATTTGTCATTTAAAACTAAATAGATAAATTACACCTAGATCCCCTCATGTTTGTCACTTAATCATTTGGAAATCTCACATTTAAAAATTACTCCTACACCTCATGACATTTGTCCACGTATAACACAACCCCTTGTTGATATCTTTTCACTATTACCTTTAAAAAATATGATTTCATTATAATAAAAAATTATAATTTGGTATTACCCTTTATTTGGTAGGGCTGTTATTCTTTAAAGTTCAAAATCAAGTTAAATGTCCAATATAATGCATATATTTATATAATGTTCTTTATATCCAATGCAATACATCAATTAAACATAATTATTTGAATGTCCAATTAGAAAAATATTTTTAGTCATATTTGGATTTTCAAGAGATGTAAGTGTAATTTTTAAAATGTGAGGGATCTAAGTGATTAAATGACAGACATAAGGAAGTCTTGATGTAATTTATCCATTTAGCTTTAGACAAGTGTTAGCTTGAGGTGCGCATTGATACTAATTTCTATTTTTGAGCGTACAAATTAAATTTTTTTTATTTTTGATAGTGTAAATTGATATTCGAACGATCTTTCGAAATGTAATTTGAGATTAACCCTAATTTGTATACCGAGAGATCTGTCATGGGTGATTAGGGGTGTGAAAAAGAGGCATTTGAACAATTCCAACTACCTGTGATAACCAGAAGCTGAACCAGAAGTAGACTGCCAGCCGTAGTAAGGATTACCTTTAATATCTGGCACCGAATAAACACCTCCGTCTTTTGAGTTGACATAATCGGATTGTAAGGCAGCTGCGATGAGAGAATCATCATGTGCAGTCATGTGGGGATAGGATTCAGTCGGAGGACATTTACTTGTATCGCATTTTGAACACCGACTGCACAGCAGATCTCTCTTCAGATGACTATTGTTACCGGCACCATCCACAAAGGCTTCATGAGTATGACTCATTGCCAGGACCAACAGCAGACCTAGAGAGAGACAGAGACTATCTATCCATGTGAATTTTATACTCTCCTCTTGTTCTTGTTTTTATCAACCACCTCCTAGGCAGTGATGGGTAACCAGCTCAATTGTCATTTCGATTTGTCTGTACTGAAAGAAATGAAAAATGCTGGACTTGCAGGTTACCTCTTTTTGTTCTTCTCTAGAGGATTAGGTACATATATCCACCTGTTTACACAAATATACGATTGAGCAATGTTTTGGAGACCTAATTCATTATGATTCTTCGATGGAATGCGGGACTTATCAAACATTAGAATTTTATGTTGATCCAATGATTACAATGAAAGTACAGTATTAAATCAACAAATTAGATCAGATTAATGGATAGCAGAATCTTTTTCTATAACTCCATTACACACGGAAGAATGGCTTGATTATTTTGTGTGGAAGTCGTTTTCATGAATAGCTTCATCTCCATGGACATAAAAGCTTTTACTAAGAGGCTTCTTAGAATCATGTCATGGTATATATATTTTTTGTTCCTCCGACAAATAACAGCATGCTTTGATGCTTCAGCAGCCGTATAAATGACGGAGATAATCAGTCCTGTGTATGAGACTGTATGTTTATAAATTGGACGTGCTTGCATACTTTTAGAATTTGATGATTCTGCCGTCTGGTGCTCAACTTTAAACATTTTTTGCCCGAAAATTTTCATTTTACTGCCAATTGCTGGGTCTTTTGTGCTTCGCATTTCTCACATTACTATATAGTGCACTAGTGTGGCCATATTTGGTGGCATATTCCTTTTAAAAAAGTTATTTACTTAAATACTAAATTGAGTAATTTAGGGTATTATTCATTATTTATCTTTTGTCCATTTTAACTCTACTTTTAATTCAAAAATATAATTTACAAAATATTAAGTTGAAAACTTTTAAATGATGATAAAAAAAAAAAGCCGCCCAATGAGTGACGAGTTAGGTTGTGGGTAGCCTACTCCTACTGAAACCTAGCTCGGCCTAACTGATAATTCACCCAATGAAAGGCTTGGACTTATCCTACTTAGGTTCTATACAAAAAAAAATTCATGGGCCTAGCTTGACCCAGCCCATGAACACTCCTACGAGAAACATGGGGCAAAAGGAGGGTGGGGACAGTTGCTGGCATTGTATTTCCAAAAACTTTTGGGGTCGATTTAAAATTTTAAGAAATCTATAAATTTTCCCCCACCAAAATATTTGAAAAAAATAGAGTTAATTTTGTTTTTAAAACTTAAATCGAATTCTTTCATGTAGGGGTGCAACTTGGGTTAGGCAACCCGATTTCAACCCGAGCCCAAACTAAAAAAATTAGGGCTTGGGCTAGGGTTTTTAATACTTGAGTTGGACTTGAGTCAAAAAATTTCAACTCGAATTCAATTTGGATTGGGCTCGGGATGACCCCTCGAACCCGAGGGTTGAACCCGAACCCGAATTACTATTATATAAATACAATTTTATAATTTATACTAGGGTTGAATTAAAAATATTCATGTTTAAGAGATTGATTGTCATTGGTAAATAATAAGTCATTATCTGGTTGTAAATTTTGTCTACTTGGTATAGTGAAAATTTTTTGACTACATAAATTGATCATTTTGATTTAAACTCGCATAAATTAATAAATTAATCTATCTGCATGTATTCTGTATGATTGTGGTTGCATTGAGTTCTTAATATTATGGTTTTTTTGTTAAAAACTTGATTGAAGTTGTTGGTTGTTAAATTATTTGAATTTTATGTAATATATGTATCAAGTTTAGAATATTAACCCAAAATCAGACCCAAGCCATTAACCACAATTCAACCCGAGCCCATCCGAATTAAACTTGGGTAATGCTTGAGTTGAGTTTATCAACCTGAGGTAGGGTTAGGGTTAGGATTAGGGTTGAAAATTATATACCTAGAGTTGGGCTAAGGTTGGCTGTCCAACTCGCCCAAGTTGCACCCCTACTTTCACACATCCAAAATTGAGTGTTGTGCATAGATCAAATTTTGATATCAATGCGTTTGAATTTGAATACGATTGGTGAGAACAAATTTATATTTTTGACATACTATTTAGTTTGAATTCGTTACATAATTTTCACGAATTAAAATTTAGACTTACCACAATTTGATTAGATTGTGAGTCTATCTGATTGATATATCTACTGTACGTATGGAAATATGATGAGACCGAGTGTTATTCACTGAAACTTAATTGAAAATTAAGATGAAATTTATTTGATGATGCACAAAAGTGGTTTTATGCACAATTAAATTAGTCGAATGTGTGGTGTAAAGTAATTAATAAAACAATCAATAAAAAGACAAAGATTTGGTAGTTGGGTCTGGGGGAACTAACCACTGAATGTAACGATGGCGGCCTGAAAAAACTTTTTTAATGAGAGAATAAAGTAGTGAGAGAGAGAGAGAGAGCAAGAGCAATCTCAAGGTATCGTGAGCGATAGTTATGAGTTACTTATATCTAGAGGTCTTACTATTTACAGGCGCACAACCCTAGCTGAGACGGTGATGTAAAGGTTAAGCTTCTAGTCTTTTTTGGGAGGATAGCTGCTAGGCTTAGCAATCGTGTCAAGTGAAACAATTTTGTATCGGGTGAAATGAGTTTGTGTTAAAAAATCATTCATCTATATCCCAATCATTTATATAAATTAGTTAAATTATCACACCCATATAAAAATCGTTTATTAGATGGATTACTCGATACAACCTATGTGTCACCTACTAAATAAGAGAATACTATGGATAAACCGTGCCTGAAGGCACTGTGCAACTAAAAAAAATCGAATATTGAATAATCAAACGCAGAACTGAAGGCCTAAACTCGCCTTACATCACGTGTTTTAAGGCACTGTATATAGTTCTTAAACATGAAATAATCAAATAATGAATATAAACATGCATTAAGTTGAAAATCGTTTGATCATTTTTAATGTAAATGCTCTTTCCTTTGCCTTTTTTCTGGTAATTGCTAAGTGGCTAAAGGCACTACGTTACTTGTAAAAAATGAACAAAAAATTCTCCAAAGTAACAACACATACAAATACATTAGAAAAAAAAATACTAATAGAACCAAATTAAATTTACAATCTTTAAGCAATAAATGAAATCAAGTTTCAAATCCAATTTCTAAATATGGGCATGATTACATACAGATCAGTAGCATCCCAAGTTCAGCAAACTGAGAAAAAAAATGTATGCCAACTAAATCTTAGAAACAAAATTTCTTCAATAACATAAAGCAATTGCCCAAAATTGAAAAGCAATTGTCCTTACAAACTTTCGTAACAATTGCCCAAGTGTCGAAACCCACGAACAAAAGTTAACTTTTTTGTTGGAAATTACACACTGAATACACAACCATATGAGAAGTAAGTTAAACATCTATAATACATCTGAAGCAAAAAACCAATGTGTCTAAAATATGATGTCAACCGAAAAAATATGATGTTTCAATGGTTCTTATCCAAGCAAGCAATTAAATAAATTTTATGCATGGCATGAATCAATCGTGTGTAATGACACACGTAGAATAACACATCCACACATACGCTGAAAAATGCCCCTACAACATTTAACCAACAGCATTTCTAGTTTAAGATATGGTATACAATTAATTAAATTAAAGATATGTTGAGGAAAAACTTCAAGCAGTAATTAAGAATTTTTGCATTTATAACAATCAAGCAACCAACACAAAAAAGTGTAACAAAAAAGCTGCAATTTCATGATTCAACCCAAAACTTAGCACTGAAATGAATCCAATTGACTTTTATTCTTCAATGGGGAGCATAAAATTCATGCCTTGGAATTGGAAATGGAATTGAACATCGCATTATTAGTTTGATATTTCGATTGGGTCTTCCTCCAACTACAGGCCGTGATATCCATCCATCCAACCAAAGTAAGTAGTACGCCTAATAGTACAACTTTATACACTTCTCAGCGTAAATGGAAACAACAAACCAAAAGTCATCTACATCATTCATGTAGCTATAAACCTGTGAGAACAGAACAAATGATGGCTTATGATTTAATTAAAGCACCGGGGTTGGTAGAGTTAAATAGCAACTTCATCTGCACATAAAAAATCAACTTGAAAAGGACGCAGACAACCAGGTTGATCAAAAAATTCAGGTAGCATTTCAAAAAAAAAGCGAAAAATTTGAAATGCTTTGTTGATGTGTTATTCAACAGCATTAAAAATGCCCCAGAACAGTATGTTGTAATAAATATTATATATGTATTTATCGTTGTATTACAAAGAGCCACAAACTGACCCTGCTAATCAAATGCAGTGATGGTGCTGCTATATATCCATACTGGTACCTGATTTGTGGCAAGACACATGTTTTCTAAAAGCCAAGCAGAAAAAATGCATATTATAGGCACCAAACTAAGAAATCTTGGCAACATTCCAATAACCAATATAAAAAATGAGCTTCAAGGTAGTAAAAAATAGGCTTACAAAAATGTAACTGCATACCATTGTTCAACCAAGCCTCATTATTTGTATAAGCTTGATAAAATAAAACCCAATCAACAAAAAATTATAACCAAATATCTCTCATTAGAAGATAAATCAATAAGCTTAACTTATAATTAAAAAAAAAATTGCAAAAGAAATAAGTAGAACTATGTTTTAGGTTGAAAAATATTTAACATAAGAACAACAAAAAAGTAATAAAGGACGTCAGCTTGAGCGCAACAAATTAGACAGTTAAAGGGACCGACATGACCCTAATTACAAACAACTTGCTTATGTATCGTAGTTACGTGTGAAGCAAGTAGTGACCACTGCACACGATCGCCCACCGCCAAAGATTTCAACTCACTTCCTACTTCTTCTATGATCCCAGCACACTCATGCCCAATTACCATAGACTTTTTCACAACAAAGTTGCACATCTAATATTCTGGACATACACATCATTCAAAACACCACATAATCAATTAATCAAACACTATATGGAAACATCTCCATCTCTATCTATTTAAAAATTAGTTTAGATTAAAATCATCAACAAATTAATTTCCAGAAGTATGACATTTTGAGCAGTTTACCTTGAAATGATGAACATCACTTCCACATATGCACACAGCTTTCATTCGGACCTTAAAATCATGAGGGCCTGAAGTTACAGTCGCATGATTAAAACCCAATTGACCAAACTGATTGAAGAGTTCATAGCAGTCAATTAAAACTCTAATTCTAACTAAAACATAAAACTGGTACTTCATTTGATTAGAAAATGTTGATCAAAAGGGAAAATTTTGAGCGGACAATGACTCTTCCATGACAATGTACCCAACACAAAAGCAATAACGATTACATATAAGAATTAGCAGCACCAAAAATCTCAATAAGATACACAGAGACCTTCAATCAAATACCACCAAAAAGAAAGCACACTCAATGTAAGTCTTTTAACTTCTATATGCACTACCATGAAAATATACCTACATTTAACTCTGAGATCTAAAGTTTCACATAAGTTACTACTTTTGGAAAAAAAACATTAAAAAAATCCGTGCCTGAAAGCACTGTATAATACAAAGAAAATTGAGCATTAGATGTATCTAGATTTAAAATCAATCTAAGGACACTATTTTAAAAAAAAAATTGGCAAAATTCCCTCTAAAAATAGTGCAAAATTCCCTCTACCCATAAATCCGCTAAATTACTGATGTTTATTCCCCACGTATATTGATTTTTCTGGACTCTTGAGCTTTGTATTAAGTTGGGTGCATTAGTTGAGCTTGACCTGTTTTTTGATGATTTGAGTTCAATCCATGAACAAGTTTGCTTTAAATATAAACTTGTTGTCATTATTAAAATCTAATTTTAATCGACTCATAGAGTTGATTGATTTTTTAATATTTAGCTTATTTGAACATGCACTCTAAAAATAAAATTCGATAGAGAATTTAAACAACTTTGAATTGGAGTCTTTTTGATTGAATTCTGATTACGTTATCGATAAAGGTCCATTCACTATCTGTTCGCAAAACGTAACGAGTTTTGATGATTTTCGTTCACTTGTTCTATTTTTTCCAGGGATTGCCCCAATACGGAGAACATCTGGCTCCGCCCCGATGAGAAACATGATAATTAAAGAACAGTAAAATATAACTTATAATTTTGGCAGTGACCTTCACGTACTGTTCAGATCTGAATAATGTACTCACAGCTGGAGAGATGAACAAGACAGTTTCCAGATCTTAAATGATCAATACACAGTACTCTTTCCGTTCTCACCAATTCATTTAACCACACGCACAAAAAAGAAAACACACTTTGTGATATTTTTCAGAAAATATATGTATTTATATATATATATCTACAACTAATGAATCCCCTTCAAAAAAATGTTCTAACTCGAAGCAGCAAGACCACTCCCTCTCATCATTTGCTTGAACTCATTATAATTGACCATTCCATCTCCATCCACATCCACGTTCACTATCATCCTCTTGCAATCTTCAGCACTCCTCCCTTGCTTAACCCCGAGCGATGACAAAACCGATTTCAACTCTTCCACGCTGATAAACCCATCACCATTTTGATCAAACACATTGAAAGCCTCCTTCATGTCCTCATCCTCGTCTCGCTCCACCATTAATGATTGGTATAATACCCCAAATTCATCAATATCCACACACCCGTCTCCATTAACGTCGATTCTCTCGATCATTTGGGTGAGTTCTTTATCAGGGATGAAGATACCCATATTTTCCAATGAGTTGTTCAGTTCCTTCTTCGTGATCCGGCCATCCTCGTTTCTATCAAACATTTGAAAGACCCGTCTAAGCTCGTCTGAGTCCATTTTACGTGGAATCCGAGCCAACGGCGGGGGTGGCAACAAAGGAGAACACGAAGAAGGAGACGATGAGAGGAGAGGTTTTGTGTCCACAAGAGTGATTTTTTGTTGGTACCAAGAAGGGGGGAGGTAGATTCTAAGCTTCTTGGGAACCAAGATGAGGATGAGTGAATTAAATAGGTTGTAGAGCAGGAAAATTCTCAGCAAAATGGTTGGCATTGTTTTGTGGAGAAAAACTTGGATGCTCTATAAGGAGAGAGAGAGAGAGAGAGAGAGGCGAATGATCAGAAGTTAGAGGGCGTCATTTATGGAGCTCTTGGATGGACCAGTTTACGCGTATGAGCGCGTAGTAGTTATGGACCTTATGGTAATTGGTTAGTGTGTTTTGAACGACACGTTCCTTATAATTGTTGCTTGGGATCGGGGAATGGTGGGTGTATTTTTAAGCATTTAATGTTATTTAAATTTAAAATTTTAATTTTTTTATTAATTTAATAATATTATTTTATCAAAATTATTGAATCAATATTAAATTCTATTTTTAATGGGATTAAAGTCAATCTAAATATTATAATTAATTATGTCACCAAATTATATCTCAATAATATTCTCATTTTTAAGGAGTAATTCTATTTAAATTTAAACATTTAACATACATTCGTTGAGCTATTGATTTTTTTTTTCTGGGAAAGAGTGGGAAGAGAATTTAAACTTTTAATCTCAAGAAAATAAAGTAAAATAATATCATTGAAACCATTAAAAAATATAAAGTATCAATATTTAATGAGTAGTGTTATATTTCTCAAATTTGTATCCCATATATGCATTCCAAATTAATGGAAACCATTGGATGAGTGGGTCCCATCAACTTTTTTTATTGGGACCCACTCATCCAATAGATTCCATTGATTTGGGATGCACATTTGGGATATAAAATATTACTCATATTTAATAGAGCTTATTTTAAATTTAAAGAAAAAAATAAAATAAATTAATAAATTAAATTTCAATAATTAGTCTATTTTTAAGTTTAAAGACCTAGTTGAAGAGGTAAAATGACGGTTGACAACGTATAGTAATTAAGACGTTAGGGACTGACCGTTGATAACGTATAGTAACGTAAAAAGGCCGGCCGAGAGTGACCGTTGGATATTATAAACGGCTATTTCCAGGGAATGGTGGGACGTTGACAAGTGGTAAGAGCAAGGGAGATGTAGGCACCATCTCCGGGTTATTTTGTTGGAGGAGGGGTTGGGGGTGAAGTGAGTGAGGACAGAGAGGGTTTTGGATATTATGCTCGAGTGTAAACGTTGATTTGATCAGAGGGGTGACTGTGTATGCTTGTGTTAACAAAATAAACTATCAACTGCCTTGGAATTTATTGAAGAACTAGAAATTGGGCATTAACTTGACTTATTCATCATGCTTGACTTGGTGCTCTAATTGCATGTTGTAGCCCAATTTTGTGGGAGATGTTCAAAATTAGAAATAGTCAACCTCTATATACAAACAAAATTACATATATGATACAGTTATGGTACTAAAAAAATTATTTTTTGTTTCAACCAATTAGAAAATTACACATGTAAATTTCTCTTGTTTTGCTATTACCGTCCTAATCAATGACTATAAATAAATAAATCAAATATTAAGGTATATTGTTTCTTGGTTAGAGTAAATAGTTTGAAATTGATTCTAAAAAAAACCATTTTCACCAAATAGTGCTAATTTATCCTTTTTTAGAATGACTCTGATGGCTTTTATGTTAAATCTGATTGTTTATGGTATGGTATTGTCAAATCCGAATATGAGAACACTTTATTTATTTGTCATATCGCCACTAAATATTTTTGAAATTGCTATAGGAGCTTAGTTATATAGTAGTCTCTTTTGACAGAATTGAGGCCAAAAATATAAGAGAGGAGGCCAAGTCAAAAGGATTTGCACCTCTTAGGAGTTAATGTTGGGATTTGTCGTACTTAAATCCTTGATTTCGTGAAGAGGGCTAACATGACAATATATTTGTGGGAGGATGACGTTCTGATACCAGCAAGTACTGTTTCTCGATTATAAATCTTGATTTGGGTTACATAAAATCACGGCAAAAATAAAAAATAATAACCTAAACTAATATAATAAGATGGTTTTTCACATGTCATGTTTTTTATTATTAATGGTATAAAAAGAGGTATGTATGACTGCATTCAGACCTTCATTAATGAATACCAAACTAAGTAGTAGTTGTGGGAACCATGCAGTTACCCAACAAAACTTCTAAAAATGTCACTGCACAGATCTGAAGTTGTCGACCAGTAATGTGCCAAGAACTAGAAAAACAGTGAAGAGAGAGTCTTACATGTTGATCTGGTTCATTCTAGAGTATTATAATTTTGTGATGGTGTCATCTTATGCACAGGGCCGGCTCAATAGCTTTAAAAAAAGTATCGGATTTAAGTTCCAAATTTTTAGAAGGTCTTAAATTTTTAGGTATATTATTAACTCATAAAAAAATTAAATATTTAAATTTTAAACCCTAAAAAAAGGCCCCAAAATATTAAGTACAATCAACATTTTTATT
>CM042184.1:16869196-16881426 GCA_023539305.1 Ilex asprella
CTTTTGATTTGAGAGTCGGTATTTGTAGAACTTAAAATAAATGTATTCGATATTTATTAATTAAGTTTGTTTAATAATTAAAATTTTAATATCTTAATATATTAAGTTTTTCTTAAAAATATGTTATAATATTAACTAAGAAATCTTTTACTTAATTCTAAAAATATACAACAAAATTATTTTTAATAATATTTATAACTAGTTATTCCTCTTGACCGAAGACGAGCGGTGGTGTTGGTAATGGGCGACAGTGGTGATGGTGAGAGACTATGATAGTTGTAGGTAAGGCGACGACTGTGGATGGCTGTAGTGGCGGACAATGACAGGTGGTGGTGGTAGGTGACAGTGGTGGGCGACGATTGGGGTTGGTGGGTGCTTAGTGAGATGATGATGGTAATGATAATAAATATAATAATAAGATGACGTGGTGATGGGCGGTGGCTATGGAACACGATGATAGCAATTGGTGGTGGGTGACGATGATGATGGTGGTAGTGGTGGCAATGGGATAGTGGCGATGGTAGTGGTTGTAGTTGTGATGGTCATTGGAGTGGTGGGCGTGGTAAGGGTGATGGTGGGACAATAGCTGTGGTGATGATGGTAGGGTCGGCAGTGCTGGTGGTGGGGATGGTGATGTTGGGGTGGTGGAAGTGGTGGTGGGATGGTGGTGGTAGTGGTAGTGGTATTGATGATGGTGGGGTGGTGGTGGTGGTGGTAAAGGTGGGTGGTGGTGGTAATGGTTATAGTCATGGTGGGACAGCGAAAGTGGTGATGGCTGTGGTAAGGTGGTGGTAGCGGTAGTGGTGGGGTTGTGGGAATGGTAGAGTGACGATAGTGATGGTGGTGGGTGGTGTGGTGGTGGTGACAGTGGTGGTGGTAGTGGTGATGGTGGTGGAGCGGTAGCGGTGGTAGAGATAGTGGTAAGGCGGTTCTAAATACTTTTTTTTTTAAGTTCTTGCTGGGATTTTTGCAGTCTGGGGCAGACTTCATTTTTTCGAGATTGCGGAGCATGGGGTCATCTTGTATCTAGAACCAGATGTGCTCCACCGAGGAGTTGAGTGGTGTGAAAGGTTGTCGTTCTCTTGGACGGGATCGAGATGGTGATTCATAGAGACTCTCTTAGTTCTTTTTCTCTTGTTCTCCGCCTCCCGCTTATCTTCGCAGTCGTCCTTACTTTTTTTTGCTCCTCGGGAGGACTCACCTCGATAGGCCTTGGTGACATCCTCGGCATTCATGTACTTCTATGCACTTGACAGTAACTTGGGCATGCTAGAGTACGACTTCTTGAGGACGGAGAACATAAAACTAGAGGAGCACAGACCCGTAATGAAGGCAGTCAATGCTACCTTGTCATCTAGCTCCTCAATCTGGAGAGCCTCCTCGTTGAAACGAATGAGGTAGCTCCTAAGACTTTCATCCCGGTCCTACTTGATGGTGAGATGGTGGGTACTAGGCTTTTGATGTTGGCATCCCCCAATGAAGTAGGAGAAGAAAGATTTACTCATCTCCGCGAAAGATTGGATAGAAGAGGGTTTGATCTTCGAGAACCATTGTCGAGCAGACCCCTTCAAGGTGGTGGGTAAGGCTCTATACATGATCTTATTAGACACGTTGTGGAGTTACATGAAAGACTTATATGTGTCAAGATGATCCAGAGGGTCCTTGGTACCATCGAATATCTCGATGACAGACATCTTGAACTTTGAGGGTAATGGGTAATTGACAACATCTGCAACAAACGTAGTATCAGTGCGTCTTACCAAGTAATCCACCGCTTCGAGCGCCTGTGGTGGTGTTGTAGGCATCACTGAGTTGGTTTTGCACCTCCTTGATCTTCTTGTTCCATTAGTTGGGGATATCCTCCGTCGGGTCATTGTAGTGGCTTTCATGATTAGCATACTAGCTTTCTCCCTTATCCTCTTGCACAGGTACAAGAGGAGGGGGAACACGTGAGCTTCCCGCTCGTTGAGAAGGGATTCCTGGGAAAGGGGCGCCCTAGGGCTACCTAGGGGGAGTTTTCGAGCGAAGCCCCATGATAGGTGCAGTTTGGCGCTCAAAGTAGAGAAGTTGCGGTGCTTCTCCCGTTGGAGGGAGTGGTGTTTCTCCTACAGGTTGAGGGGCGATGCCACTTGAGGCTAGCATCAATTGGATAATTTAGTTGTTCTGGTTTACCAGTAGCTACATTGTCTATAAGGGCTGTTGCCTGACCACGGGAATTGCTGCGGTGGATGGTTCTGAGGGTGCGGGAGAGGCGGAGCCTCGTCTCGGGGGGCCGGGTTGTTGTCGCTCGGTTGTTGACGCATCAACCTGGTCGTGATTGCCATGAAGTAGCAAGGTAATAGAAAACTTAGTCGTTTCCCACAGACGGTGCTAAATTGATGATGCACAAAATAGACTTATGCAAGATCAACAATTGAGTATGTGATAAAATGTTATTAACAAGACAATTAATAGAGCAATCAATGACAATAATATAAATATTGGGTCAATACACAGATATATTGTGGTTCGATCCGGGTGACCTACTCCACTCCGAAAAACGACGACGGTGGCCAGGGAACCTTTATTGATAAATTAAGGTGAACGAGAGAGAGATAGAGCAATGGTTAGCTTCTGGAGGGGTGCAATAGCTAAGAGAGAGTAAAATTATGTGTAGGGTGTGTAGAGAGATGTAGAGATGCTCCTCTCAATAGAGAGAGCTTACAATTTATAGGCACAGAGCCTTAGTTGAGTTGAGGCGGTGACGTGAGGACAAATATACTAATTTTTTGGGTTGCTATAAAAAGGTAAGTGTCATAAAAAATTGCCTTGATCTTCGAGAGTGAGTAACTCTAATTCTTCTTGGACTCATCAGACCTTGGGTTGGATCGAATTCACAAATTAGGCTTGACCAGCCTTTTAGCTGACTTGAGATTACTTGATTTATTGGGCTTGACTCAGTTAGATTTGGGTTCATCAAAGAATATTACTCTAAGACATATTAATGAATGTAGAATTTAATCTCCATTCATCCTAGAGCAATGTCCTCTCATTTAGTTCAATTTCATTTACAGGTCTTTAAATTTTTCTTTTTTTGTTAATTCAAATGTGACGTGTGTGAAACCAAACCTTAACACTATTAGGAATCCGTCTAGATTAATTGATTAATAATACTCTACATGAATTCATAATTCATCAGTGAAAACATGACCAATTTGTGAGTGTTCTAAATATATCTTTTCTATTTTTTTTAAACACCCCCCTTATTTTTACATTTTCTACTCATATGACTTCAATTAGAATGATTGTGAATTATGTACTATAAATGTCATGCTTCTAAGCATGTGTAGCACAGCTCTTTCAGCTTTACAAGTGAGCAATTGCATTAAACATATAGTACTCTCAACAATTCAAGTGCAATTGAAATGATTCATTTATTTAATGCCTCACATTTTAAAATTCGGTCATATTGGACTCTTTTATCACAATTAGCTCCTTGACATCTTTTAAGGGATTTGGAGTTTCACTAACCTCTCGTCATGTGTTCACCTATCATTAACTCTTAGAGTCATGTAAGTCCATTAATCTATCAAGCTATCTAGACTCCTAACTATGAAAATGAATGGTTGACTTGTACTTGATTTTTTGAATTTTCACAAATATAACATAATTCAAGCACACAAGGGCAAAAGAGCATTAGTTTGAGGATAAAGCACTAAGATTTATAACCAACAAGTTCTCTATTCCCTAATATTTTTCATAGTAATACACCAAACTTTGAATTAATGATGAATATGCTATAAATTAAATCAAAGTATGATTACCATGTTCGGCAATGAAAAATACATAAAAGAAAATATTTTTACCTTTTTCTTTTCTAATGTTTTTGTATTTTACTTAATAACATAGCAACAGAAAAATATGCATCAAAATGCACTTTATAGGAAAATAAAGAAATTACAATAAATACTAAAATGAATGTCTAACTAGACATCAATTTTTTTTTAAAATTTCTAATTTTCAATTATTTTTGGGTTTTTCATTTATAAAAACAAAGAAAAATTAAAAAAAATTAAAATATTTACAATATATGACCCTAGGGTGTTTGATGCAATACACGAATAGTGCACCTAAGACTATACTCTCTCGTCTCCTACTTCTTAGCTAGCTCAACTTCCTTGGTAGCATTCGTGACTTCCAATTTGGTTGTGGCAGTGAGCCTCTCCAAGTCTTCTCAACTCACCAAACTTGATTTCCCTTCCAACTTCTTGGGTTTGGTTGGTGAATGAGTATAGGATTTACTCTATCCCCTTCAGATGTTGATGAGCCAACTTTGACCTTTGGAGTAGACGGAACCATATACACTCAAACTTGTGAGCCCTTTTTGGATGATGTAATGTTTGACTTAGACTCACATAACCACTCCATTTGCCTTGTAAGATGCATGACTTGACTATTCAAGGCTTTGGATTTGCTAGCTAGAGAAATGAGCTTCTTGTTCAAGACTTTCCTATTGTTAATATAGTGTAAGCTATAGTGACTATGCTCTCCACAAGTGTAAATTACACAAATTATTTGGTTTGGATTTCCTTAATAATTGGTTTCTCTAAGTGCATGCCCATACCATTTCTACCCTTTGTTGGGATGTGTTCACTTGTAGGGGTGATGGGTTAAGATTACCCTTCACAAACACGGTCTTGGAAGAAGTAGAGGTGGTGTTTTCATGTGTAAAACCTAAACCCTGTTTGTCACCGACACTTTTTCCCATAGGCAACATTCTATCAAGCTTCTCGGATCCTGGGGAAAGTCTTTTTTGAGAGTTATTGTGATTCATGAAGGCACTTATCTAATTTTATCAATTTTGACTTAAGATTCTTCTTTGTCTCAATCAACTCATGACACTCTATCTCAAGGAAGCTCAATTTGTACTTCAAAGTCGTATTTTCTTAAACGAGCCCACAAATCTGGGCATTGGACTCCACTAAGTCCACATGAAGGGTCTAATTGATCAAATGCATCGTGTAGATCCTAAACGCTACCCATGTCATCCTTACTTGAGTTGACTTCAACAACTAAATCATCTACTTCTATGGCCGAACTTAGACCTTCTTCTTCAACTTCACGTCTTGAAGTTTCTCTATGGGGATAAGAATGTGAGCCTATGAAAGCCGCAAATTTTTCCTCATCTTCTTGAGAGGAAGAGTCCTCATCAAATGTGGAGTCACTACTACTATCACTCCATGTGATTTTCATAGATCTTTTTTTTTTCTTTGGACATGTACTTATTCTTAGCACTAGGACATTCCACATCCATTTGTCCAAAAGCCTTGACACTTATAGCATTGGAATCCTTACCCTTTCTTCTCAATCTCTTGCAGATAAGTTCTTCCCTTTCTCCCTTCCCTCCTTAGGAGTTTTTGGTCTACTCAAACTACCCTTCGACTGGAGGACTCGACACCACTAGTCTTAAAGTATTTTTTGAACTTCCTTGTAAGATAGGCTATGCCATTTTCTCCTAAGTGGAATGATTTGGATTTATCTCCTTCTTCTTTGTTTGAGTTCAAAGTAACCTCCTTTGATTTTTTGGGCAATAGGAGATTCACCTCGAATGTTAAAATAGACCCAACTAGGTCTTCCATTGAAACCTCCTTCAAATTGACGATCGTTTCTAAGGCTATCACATTAGAATAAAATCTCTTTTGATTGCTTTAGTATAAAATCTCTCTAGTAGAGATCTCTAATTAATCATCAAAGCTACTATTTTATTATATTCAATAATTGGTTAATTACATATTATTTGAGATAAAATGTATTAGATTCATTTATTTTCTAGCTTGATACTTATTTTAGTTTTTTGATTTATTTTGTAGGTAATTTGGTTAATGTAAAGTAAAAATAGATAACAAAAATAAATCAAACAATAGAGGAAGGGGTTATAATTGAGAAGGAGATATTTGAAAATGATTGAATAGTCAAATTTTTAAAGACGAAGATTGGAAGATAAGCCAACAATTTAATCCTTGTGGAAGTCCAAATTAATAAGAAACTCATTTAGAATTGGATTAAGAAAGAATTAAGGAAACTTCAAGAGTTACACAAGTATATTTCATGGAAAATTTCGTGAATTAACCTCTAACTATGTAAAAATGGAGCTTGAAATTTGGGCATATATGGTACCCGAGTGGGGACGCACTTCAAAGATTTGATGCACGAGTTTTGACCTAATTGTAATCCTTTTTTGGTAAGGATTTGTTCCACGGCCAACACTAGCATAAATATAGGCTCTTTCTTTGGAAATGGGGGAATTCTAGATCTCATATTCTACGGGGATGTTTACATCTTTCTTTATTTTTTTATGAGATCTACCCATGGCCAGTGAGTAGTTAGTTCCCTTTGTACTATTTTGCCTAGGGTTATAGATTTGTAATTGTTTATTTGGATATGCAATTATTAGTTTATTCTTAATGTTAAAACTTTATTTTATTAAGATTGATTGGATATTTTAGCAAATTTTTACACTCTATACAATTGTTTGGTTATTTATTAACAAGATTGTGGTCTTGGTATATTCAATGCTTATAATATTGTGTGAGTTTTATAAAATTAGTTCTTCAAATTCTATTTTCATATCAATCAAAGCAATTGTGTTTCAAAGTTATATCTTCCAGTTGACTACATTGATGTTGGAAAGCAATTGAATTATTATAAATTGCATAAATATAATTATTCGATGAACATGAACATATCCAAATCTCGAAAGCAAAATGGTTTTTTCACAATAGATTATTTCCTTTAAATTTTACATTGCAATTAGTCTTCAACCAATTCAACTTTTTCAGAAATCTTTATTCTTCCTTTACCTTATTCTTAAATTTCCTTTAATCCCTATGGTTCGACCTTGGACTTACCAAAAAATTATTGCTTCTTGACCACATACATTCGGGTGTACTTTTTGAGGATCACGAAATCTCAATATTTTCCACTTAATTGATCCGTCAACATACTTGGTACCTAATACAAAGGATGAGTTAACAATATCAATTAGTTTAGCATAGAAATCACTAGAACTTTCATCTTCTTGCATCCTCAAAGTCTCGAAGTGAGAGATGCACCTTTGGAGGTGAGACATCTTCACCACTTGAGTCCTTTCATGGGAAACTTGCAAGATATCCCATGCTTCTTTGGAGGTTTCGCAAATAACTATCCTCGGGAACTCATTCGGTGTCAGAACATTGAATATCATATTCACCATTTTCATGTTTCACCTTGACAAATCATACTCGAATTTTGTCCAAGTATTGTGGGATTTTGGTTCAACGTTCAAATCTCCACTTCAGCAGGGATAATGATCGTTGGAGAGCTCCAACCTTCTAGCACGTATAACTCGTTTTATCGAAAAATGGTGGTCGTGCTATTGAACCCCTTTCCTTTTGAGGCTCCATTAGAGACTAACTAGTAGTCACAACAGATCTCAAGGAGGAAAACTAGGTACTGTTAGATAATATGCAATTGTGACTACAAAGTATCTAACCTCATCCTATAGGGAGACCCCCTCTGATACCAATTGCAAGTATAAACATTAACTTTATACGAAGTGGATCATCCCTCACAATTAAACATGTGAGATGCTAGACACTCCCTAGGGGGTGAATAGGTGAATTTTGATTCGCTTGAACAAACAATAAATTATAACCTAATTCTAGCACAATTACCGTATTCTAAAAAATCAATTAACCAATTAAAAATTGAGAGCCCCTTTAAACAAGAACAACCTATGAAACCTATAAAGATTGGTGTAATGAATTTGTCAATTTTATCGATTAACACTCAATTTGTTAAGACGATCCCAACCAAGGCAACATACCCACTACCAAACCACTATGAATGATATTAAGATTCAAATAATCATAATACTGAATAGATAGTGCCCGTGTATGCATCAAATTGAAAATATGTATGATAAAAATAATAAATAACGCAATTTATTGACGTGGAAACCCTTCTTGGAAAAAATCGCAGAAAATTACTTGGGGTTCACCAAAGTCTAATGCACTATCCTAAAGTTAATTTATAAGTACTTGAGTCTTATACTTGAACTAATACCATGGTTAGACACTCATTTCCTTCAATAAACCTCCTCACTGAAACTCCCTCTTTGACGTTATGGATAACTTCAATTGAACTCCCTTCGACACAATTTTTTAGGCCTCGAACAATTTTCTCCACCAAGATTCTCGGTATTCACACTCAAAAAGTGGGTTAGGCTCGAAAGAGGGTTTGTCTTGGGGCCCAAGATAACATAAATTCACAAACCACCTCTTGAGTAGTGGAAGAATGATGGGAGAATGGTGGCTGCTGGAATGAAAAAGGATTCAAACCATAGCAGTAGAGTAGGGATTGCTCGAGTGACCTAAGAGGGGTCTCCACTACCCACTTGTTTAGTCTTTCCCAATTTTCTCTAAGTGTTCAAAGGCCACTCTAACGAAGGGTAGAGAAGATAGGGCGTCCGCACTATTTTTTTAAGCCTTAAACCTAGCAAAAAACTTGTCATTTTGAGCACTTGTTGATTAAGTATTATGACTCAAATTATGTTTTTAAAACAAAAAAAGGTTTATAAAAACCTTTCTTTAAAAACTCTAGGTTTCGTACTTAGATTAATCTAACTCTAATCATCCTAAGTCTATTAAAGCAAAACAAGGGTCCTTATGTCTATAAAACCATTACCTTTATCCTAATCAAGAAGGTGCATATGAAGAGTCTATTGATATTGCTTGAAGCACAATCTCCTCCCTTCTATCGACGCTTTCGAACCTTCAAATTTGTAGTATCATGACCATAGAATAGGTTGAGATTTACAAAGAAGACTTCACAAAATTAGTCAATTACAAACATGATGCTAATTGTATACTTCAATGATTTTGCTAATCATTTCATGGAAAATGGTATTCATGGTTCTCTGGTAAGTTGCACCCATATTCTTCAGTTGGAATAACATGACCCTTCATTTGAATGTCTCTATCGATCCAGAGCATCGAAACACGATCTTGTGTTAGTCTTCTTTGGCAATGAAAGTGATGATAACCTGTGTTCCCACCCAGGAACGACATGATAATGTTCATGGTTGCAACATCCACCAACTGTTGAGCCATCGACATGAAATACTTATCTTTTGGGGGTGGTTGCATTAAGATTCTGGTAATCACAGCACACTTTAATCTTGCCATTTTTCTTCTTCACAGGAACAATATTCGATACCCACTCAATGTATCATGCCACTTGAATACTATTGGCTTGCAGGAGTCATTCAATCTCCTCCTTAACCAACGTTGGACATCAGCTAAGAAGCTTGCTTAACCAACCTGTAGCTTTTCTTGATAGGTAGCTAATGTTTAGTTCTAGCTTCACCTCATAATTCCATGCAAAGCAGTGTTGTTATTCCTTAAGTAGCTATATGAGCTATGCTTGGAAGTTTGGCTTGAACAACTTACTGATGAACGTAATCCTATTTTCTTCCGACCCTCCAAGATTAAATTCAAGTAACGGGCCTTGGACCTCAATCAAGTCGTCAAGCTGGGCCGAGGCTACACCTATTTCGATAAATTCAATGAAATTTTATGAGGTCCATTTTGATGTCGCCTTAGTGGATGTTGGTTGCGTGCAATGCTGCGTATCTTTTTTCTGCCAAGTATACCCTTATCTTGGCAATGCAGGCGTTCACGAACTTTTTTGAAGTCACTAGGGTAGACTTCCAAGATTAACCAATTCGTTGAGAGTATGCACTCATTTTGGTGGATCCAATCTCGGCCTAGAAGTTCATTGTACGTGGTAGTTGTGTCAATGACAAAAAAATTGTTTCACGCTGGCCTTACTTCGTATGACCAATTCGATTGGAAAAACGTTGATGGGCTTGTTAACTTCATTGATGAAGTTGCTTACCGTCAAATTGGTTGAGATTATGAATTTTTCTCCCATTTTGAGTTTCTTCATCAATTTAAAGGGGGCAAAATGTTGATGGTCTCCATTGTCCACTAGGACTTGACTAAAGGGCCTACCCTTCAAGTGAGCTTGGATGTACAGTGACCTAAGGTGTTGATTCATTGGCCGAGTAGGCTTTTCAAACACTACCCCAAGCTAAACTATCTTATATTTTTGGACTCTTCGTAATTGACCATGGGCCTGCCCCTTGGGAGTTTGGGAAGCTCCCTTTCAGCCTTCTTGTGCTCTCTGTAGCTTAACCTCATGAACTTGTCAGGACTATCTTTTAAGTCTAACTTTCATGGCAACTCTAAATTTTTTCAGGTGGTGCCCTTGTGATGTAGTGGTAATGAAAGGAAATGAAAAGATCACTGTCACTAAGCTTATAGAACAATAACACTACGAACCCACATAGAAAAATAAGAGAATAACTCTGAAAATGGTATATTATGTCCTAAATTAACTTCATAGAACTATAGTGCATTGGGCAATATATAGGAATCCCTTAACCCTAAAGGTTTCCAAAACGGATCTAAATCCCTAACTTTAAGAAAGTTACCTGAAATAATAAAACACTTGTCCACTGAATTACGAAAATTGACATGGTATACATAGTAAATGACTCTAGATATGCTCACTTAACTGTCATTGTAAATCAATAATAAAAATAAAATAATTACTAATTCTCGTTCTACATCAAACCCTCCCTCTTTAAAAAAACTCGTACTCGAGTTTCCATTGCTTGAAACAATTCTACAAGTCTGCGTGTATTTGCATTTGCCTTATAATTGAGATTAATCTTTTCAAGCACTTGAGAGATGAAAATAGTTTCTTTATTTGCCTATGCTCTCAGAATCAAGGATCCTACAAAACATGTCGTGTAAGATTTTATAGAATTTTTTATTTTTAACTATTTCTCTATAACCAAATAAATTTGGATCACTTTATGATACTTGTCCATAACCTTCTCAACATTTGGGTATACTTCGACAAATTCACTATGCACACCCTTCAACTCCCTTGAATTGTTGCTGCTGTCAATGAAATTGACGTGGAAACTATCACAATTTGCTATTTCTTCACAACTTTTGTCTTTTCCAAAGATTTCATCAATCTCCAATCTATTGGGTTCACATAGTGTGACTAGTGCATCATTAATTATTGGCTCTCTATTTGATTCATAATTTTTGTTGATATTTTCATCTTGATTACCTTCAAGTGGCTCCCCAACATCACCATAAGTCAATTCGATCTCATCATCCCCATCATTTTTTGGTTCTTGATAACTTTCAATTTTTTTCTTTTCTAGACTTGCTTAATTATTAAATGTGGTAGTACCTGAATCAACCTTTTTCTCATTAATTACTTGATCCCAGTAGGTGCTTGAAAAATCCATGTTTATGGGTTTCTGATATGAAACTTGATGCACAGAGTTATACTACTAAAAAATATTGTGAATCTATATTACCTCAAATTGATTATCCTGATTCAAACCCACTTTGTTGCCTCACATATTGATAGACATCATATTCTTCAACGTCATTGCAATATGCAATAGGTGATACTCAAGGTAGTTGTACCATGAACATACCGTCTCACACGATATAAAAGATTATAATCTTGAATAGGTTGAAGAATTCTATGGCATTTATGAACCCTATCAAGATTGAAATCATGGTTTGAACTCAATGTCAACTGAGCAACTGTAATTTTTAATTTTTGCAAATAGCTAGATTTACTAGAATTGTTGTTGTTTAAATTTCAAGAATTCGGCTCTCAAAAGAAACCTTCTCCCATGATCACTGTCATAGAAAAAGTTCTCACCACTTCAATGATTAGAAATCATTTCAAGTTAGTTAAGGCTATGATACCGATTGATGTTGAGGTAACAAGGGGACACAAAGAGACCATTGTCTCTAAGCATATAGAAGAAGAACACTCTAATCCCCAAAGAAGTACAAAAGGATAACTCTAAAAAATGTATATTATTGACTGAATTAACTCCATAGAACAATAGTTGTAACACCCCAAAATACACCCTGGACGGCATTACATTCAACAACCATTCATACCATGAGAGCACTAAGATAAACCATCAATAAAAAGACTTCCTAATAGTAATTCATAACATTTACATCAATATCCCAAAATAATATGCCATATTTGGCCTTTACATTCCCAATGAAAATTTACTATTATAGCGCAGCGAAATTTACAAAAGAAATCTAGACTATACAGTGTTTCCAAAATAGTATTCTAGTCTAGAACAAAAAGTA
>CM042184.1:16886426-16899359 GCA_023539305.1 Ilex asprella
GGTTCAATGGTTGACCCACCATTAATATTGTTTAAAGCATGGTAATATGCATAAGGATATCAAGAATCAACGAATCTATAGCATACATATAAGGGTTAGAGTGTAAGGAGTACATATGTATAAGCCCTAGCCTCAATGTAAGTGTATGAGAGAAAACCCCTACCTTGAATCTTGAAGAACTAGGGCTTGGATTCTTGAATATACCCTAATCTCTTGTAATTTTCCTTTGATCTTGAGTTCTCTCCCTCTCTCTCAAGCTATCTAGGGTTTAGAATGGTATATAGACGACTAAGGAGGTGGCCTAAAGTATTTATAGGCCCAAAAATCGAACTAACACCGCGACATTAAACATTCAGATTTTTATCGGGTGTACCGGTATCCAGTACCGGTACCAAAAACCTTCTGGAATCGAGGTACCAGTACTCGGTACTGGTACTATTCAACAGTCAGATTTTTCCTCCAACTTTCAAGGCAGTTTTGACCCATTTTGAGGTCGAATTGGAAAATTTTCATGAGACACACTTTTGTAGCTCTAGATGTCTACTATCTACTGTAAAAATTTCAGATCAATTGGTTATAATAATAAAAAGTTATGGCCAAAATACTAAATGGTGTCCAAAATATTTTCTACCCGAAATTTACGAAATTTGTGTTTTTATTCCAGAGTACTTCCAAGCTTTCAATGCACCTCATATTACCTTTCCTAAGGTTTTTCGATATTCCGGATTCAATGGAAACATTATTTTGACCTAAAAACATTTAGAAACTTATCTAATAACTAATTCCAATCTCAAACGTCTTTGAAACTTAAACTTCCCAAATCCATTTGTCTCCCAATTATTCATTTCTAATGTTTTAACTTATGTGATTCATTCTTACATCATTATACATATCATCATTTTCACAATCATTATCTATCATATAACTATATACATTTATAAAAGAAAATACGGGGTGTTATAATAGTACATAGGGTAATTTATAGGAATCACTAAACCCTATAGGTTTCCAAACAGATCCAAATCCCTAACTTTAAGAAAGTTACCTAAAACAATAAGAATTTGGAAAATTGACATCGTTTAGGCAGCAAATAACTCTGGAATATTCATAATTAACTCTCATTCTAAATAAATAATAAAAAATAAAAATAAGTACTATTTCCCATTCTACATTACCCTATACTGCCTTTTCCAAGGTCTTTTTCTCGCTTTCTCACATTGGACGCAAAGCCCTTGCTTGACCATGTCCAACTAAGCTTTTATGGTGATGAAGTATCTGAACTACCTCTGAGAGTCATCCTCAGATGAGTCCTTGGGGGAGGACTCTTTCTCACTATTAGGTGTCTTTACACTACTTTTACTACCATCTTTGTGGTTGACTTTCTTCCTCGGAGTCTTCGAGTACCCTAGCTCTACATCGTTGACGGCGATGTTGTTCTAAAAAAGGTCCTTGTCAACTCCCATTTCTGGCTTTGTCTTATCACCGAACATTAAATGGCCTTTGTTCAGGCCTTCTTGGAGGGTATTGTAGAATACCATGAAGTTATTAGTTGAGTGACTCTATAAGTTGTGCCGCTTGCAGTATGCCTTTCCTTTGAGTTCTACGACTAAAGGAATTTTATGGGTATATGACAGCTTGCTGAAATTGGCTACAATGGTCAACCTTTAAGATGTCGAACATGGTTGGTGTCACTGGTTCTTTTTTGGCTCTGGCTGAGGTCTATGTCTGACCTTGCTCTTTTGAAATCCTAGAAAGTTCCTTACATACATATGATCATCTAGCAACAATTTTTGCTACATTTACTTCCACACCCTGGTTTTGCTCGACTATGAGCACTTCTGAATTGGGGTCTCGGTAGTAAGTCCACTTCAAGGCATTCTCGCATTCCAGTTCCTCTCCCAAGATCTACTCATATCAAGTTTCTCGAGTCGCCAACTCAAACAAATCACCAAACTCCATGCCCTCGAACTTTTTTTGGAGTTCAAAACTAGCCCATTTTGTGTGGTTCACACATCATTTTTGGCAAGGCCAACCTACACCTATTCTTGGCCTTTTGAAATGAGTAATATATTGTCCTTTTGTTTCACCAGTCATTTGGTACAACCTAGCCAAGTCAGCAATGGCTACTTCAAGCTCTGTACGAGAAGATTTGTCTTACAGTTGCTATTAGATTAACACTAAGTCAAGCAACAAATTGATTTACCATTGAAAAGTGATTCCAGTTAAAGAGTTTTCAAAAAACCTCAAATTCAGAAACACATTCCCATTTGCTTCACCACACTATACAATGAAAGGCTCAATATGTTCCACTATCAAGTGACCGTTTTCTCCTGAGAACATTGCAAATAGAGGAAATTTATAGCCACGTGGATATTTGTGCTCTTTATACACCTAATTAGTGCATGACTTTCGATAGGTCGACCTAGTGACACGTCTTGGCGGGGTTGACATGTTCTTGCATAATCTGGTCTAACTGATCTTTACTCATGATCTCCTGTTGTGTTGCATAGAACGACAATCGACCAGTACCTTCTTTTCCCCTACCTTGGAAATGGGCTACATATCCTCATAAAAAAATATTATTGTTTCTCCATGGACCATTTTTGGCCTGCTACACCCTTGGTGGAGGTAAATATGGAGAAGGCATTGGTTGTGCCTCCACTGGTGCAACTGATACGAGTAGCGACTGTTGCCTTTGCTGCCCTTTGCCTGTTCAAGGTCTCGGATAAACCTCCTGAGAGAGTGCCTTGATCGAAGCCAACGACTTTGAGTTGGACTCTTGATTTTCTTGCCCCTAGTGGAGGCAATTCTTCTTGTAGGTTGGGAATGAAAGACATGCCTTCTTTAACTATCTTATGCCTTGGAGGCACGTTTGCTAAGTCAAAGTTGGATTTTCCCTTGGTATGTGTCATTTTCTTGCGATGGGTCCCACCAGGCAAGCCAAAAAATATGTTTTAGAGAATTTGGATTGTGGGTGTGCCAAAGTCCTAACGAATTTAATTAATCAAAATACTACAAATTTACCTATTTGAACCTACTTGAGGTTCTAAGATCGTGAATGTTCAAACGATTGAAACAAAGTATAAGGCTATTTATAAGTTCTTTTCTTGCCTTGGATATTAAGCACTCAAACTATTTTCATGGGAGGAGAAGGTTAACAAATTGGGAAGTAAAAAAGGACTGAATGGAATTGAAATAAGTAGTAAAACAAATAGCAAGGCAGAAATGTTGTATAACCTACTGTATTGAAACTGGAAGAAGTTGTCATAACAATAGAATTACAGAGTGAACTAAAAATTATAAAGCGTAAATAGTGTAGAGAGAGCTCTAGTGTATGGTTTGTTGAAATGTTGATCGTGGGATTTTTTCTCTGTTGCAGGATGTTTTGTATTTATAGGCGGTAACTTCTAATCCTTGAAGCCATATCTTCTAACTATTAACCTAATGTTCATGGCCTTTCTCTCCAATGACTTGAAATGTGTGTCAAAACCGTCTGCAACCATCGACTCCATGATGTCATGATGACATACCTCTTTGTTTTTTGAGATCCTCAAAGATTATTTCTCATAATCGTCTGCCAATGACCTTTACACTTGGACATTCTCTAACTCGATTTTGGCTTTTGAAAATTTCCACATTTCAATCTCAATTTTTTTAATATTTAGGTGTAAATAAATACTATATCTAATAACCACATGTCCATTGACATTGAAAACACCCAAAAGTAGAGTGTAAATTATGACTCTAAAAAACACATATTTTAATACATTAAAGATTAAAATTAAAATATTTAATCAATAACCTTTACTATTCTTAAAGCAATAATCTTTACTATTTTTATTTTCTTTCCCTCTCTTTTTTACTACTTCAGCTTTTTCTTGCATTTTGTCTATTATTCTCTTTCTTCCTCCTCCATCTAGGGTCCTCTCTAGATTCTTCTCCTTCACCCCAGGATTCTTGTTCTTTTTCTCTTCTTCTTCTTCTTATTTCTCTCTCTCATACATATACACACACAAATACACACCACCCAAACTCATTCATCTCTTGTGTCCCAGATCTTTTCTCAGTGCCTTCTTCTCTCACTCCGGTTGTTGAACCCTCCCTAAACACTCTGCTATGTCTCCTCTCTTTGCGGATTTGATTCGTTGTTATGACAAGAAAATACTTGATTATTTGATATATGAACCATTGCGGGGTGAAGTTCTCAAAACAAGTTAGCTCATTGATTTGTGATCCAACATCTAATGATTTTTTGTTAGATGTGATTGTTGATTCTACTTAGTTTTTGGCTAAAGTTGATAGGTGATTTTGGCAATTTCTAATGAAACTTGTATTTTTTATGATAATTAGATTTCCAAAGATTAATGAATACGTACATGGATTTAATTTTTAAAATCTTTCAGGTATTCGGATTGGGTCGAGTAGATTTTTATCATATTCGGATATAAGACAATTGATAAATATCCGATCCATTGACAGCTTATTAGTGAACCATATGATTCAGATATAACACAATCAATCAACATTTGGTCTATAGACAACTTACTTGCAAACCTTGCGACTAAAAATGGCTTTGGCTTGATGAAGATGGTGTCGGCTTCAGCAGCAGTAAATGGCCTCGTGAATTCAAGAATATTTCAATCGTCCCAATTGACTGCAAATTCCTTTTTTCTAGTCAAATTAAGTCATATAGTAAGATTATAGTACTGAAGAGTAATTTCTTAAAAGTTACTATGAAAGAAAGATAAGTGTATTACTCAATTTAGTGAGGTTAGCGGTTGGCCTAATTGTCACCGCCCCCACTATTGGACCTTGCAGTCGCAGGTTTTAACCTCGTTATCCCCCTCTCATTTAATTGTGCCCAATAAAAAAAAAAAAAGAAGAAGAAGGTATTACTCAGTTTAGTGATATTACTATAAATTCAGATTGTTTGTAATCAGTCTTAGAATGTTATGATTTATTCTAATTTTCTTTTTGTAACACCCCTATAACTGGGGTCCTTTGTCAACTTGTTGATCACCCATCAATCCATGGAATACTCGTGGATACCGTATAACTCAATACCATGCCGTTATGCACTATTTTTCGGGATCCATAACTTAACAAAATTTGGGTAAAGTCTCATTTGTATAGGGAACTCTACCCAAAACGCAACATGTGCAATTATACAACATTGACCATATCGGGTCCATTTATCCATACTCATATAACAACATGCAATTTTACATTAAACATAGTTCATAAGAGTTCGATTACAATTATTTACATACATTACATGCTCAAAAACTAATTTAAATCTTAGTTTTACAAAAGCGTAGTTTAAAAGCCACATTTAAGCTATCCACCGGCACTTGTCTCGCACCTGAAATATTGTCCCCATAAAGGGTGAGTCACGCTGAATAGGGTATCTCCTAAAGAGGCTACTCCCCAACCCAGATGTATATGAAATGTTCACTTGCAATTCACAAGCTACAATCACTCCATTCAAGAATATGAAATTCAAAAATAGAATCCTCAATGTCATGTCATGATATGAGATGAGACTCGCACATGCAACTCAACCCGAGTCTTTATTGTCTCTCTTAACACATGCAATGTTATACATATGAATTCAGGCATTCCAAACCCCCACCATTGATGCTATACATTCAATGACCTTTTTAAACTAAACCATGTGTTTTTGTTAGGTATTCAGATTTTGGAATCTCACCGCCAGTTCCGTACACCGTTACACGTTTTTGAACTTCACCGTCGGAAGTATATAAACTAGTAATTGGGTCTTGCACCCGAGAGAGTATCTAGCCCTTCTTGCTATACCCGACACAAATTTTTCATGCAACTATGCAACTCAACCGGACCTAGGTCTAACCTTCTTGAGTCCACACCTCAACCACAAAAAATTTTCAAAAACATGCACACACGCCCACACTCATTTCAAATGCCCATGAATGTGATGCCTTAATGTCAATATATCATATGCATATACCTCCACCACCACTCCTAAGCATGTTATAACACAATCAATGCAAATAACACATTTAATCCACATAGACATTTCATCAAATACCTTCAAGGTATAAATATAAACACATAACATGTCCAATCAATACATTTCTCAAGAAATCACAAACAAGTAATTTTTTTTTTAAAATTAAACCTCAACAATACGAGGATAAATATTATTAATACCAAATCAAAATTACAAGAAACTAGGGGGGACATTTAAACTGTACCCCTTTAAAATATTATAATACCCATAAATCCATAATTCCATTTAAAAAATAAGGGAAAAAGGCTAGTGCTTTGGGAATGTCTCCATGCATTCTTGTCCCCATCGAGAGTCTTGACTAAATTGCATGCTTGAATCCTCCATGAAACCCACGTTTGGTTCAAAAAGTAGTAGCTAAAAATCCTACATTTAACGCCTAAATCCAGATGGATTTTTTTGCTTTGTAATTTTGAAGGCTAGGTTGGTTTTGGACCTAGTCATTATTGCTGAATTTTCCATGGCTGGGATATTTTTCAACACCAATGCTAGAACATCTAACACCTCTTTTTTTTCTCTTCTTCTTTAGCTCAATCTTATTGAGTATTGAAAGTAACTTTTTGGACGATGCCACAAAAGAATTAAAATCATCTTCTCGAACCAAAGGCTCCTCCTCACCATCTGAGTAAAAACCCCTTGTGTGCTTGTAAAGAGAAGACTCCTTAACATAGTCATCCTTGGAACAAAACCCTTTTAGCTTTAGGGCTTTGTGAATCTCTTCTCTTGACATGCTTGGAATAATATCCCCTTGACTATGAATATTCTTATGAACTTCTACCACCATTGCTTGAGTAATGGATTTCGGCACAACATCCACCAACAAAGGTTCAAAATCTTGCAAAGAACAATGACAGTAATCCGACATAACCTGAATCAAGGATAAGGACTCATTGATTCCATTGTCCGAGACATCTTTAGAAGTAGTAGCAGTTTTACCGCTCTTAAGTAATTGATCATGGTCAGAACTAACGAGATCCTCTTTCCTTTCATAACTCTTATTAACATTGCTTTCTTGCACAGATTGGTTACCATTGGTTGCTCCTGAGACCCCATCAACTCCAATATCAGTACCCAAATCATTCATTGATCGCTCAGAATGCACAATAGGTAGAATAATTGGGACGACAATCATATCCTCACTCTGATGTTGCTAAACTACAACCATAACATTGGGAACACAGATAGACGAATCTGCATTCTTTCCATCCTCTAGAACTAAATCTACAGCTGGGCATGGGCACTGGTCAGTATCTGCTCGTGGGAGTTGAATAGGAGAATCGACTAAATTGCTTGCAAACAATTGTGTAGGAGATCTTTGCAGATTATTTTTCCCAGAATAATTCCCTACTTTCGCATTAGTGATATTCTTCTACACTGAATTAATGGCATCCTTCTCTGAATGATCTCCTTTTTCTAAAAACCTCACAGATGAAGGCCTTAATTGATCCTTCTCTGTCACACTACGAAGATTATGTAAACCTAAATTTCCTTCTTTAGTCATAGAATTACTCTCCTTATCGTGCTCTAAATTATTTCGTTTCCAAACTATTTTTTTCCTCCGAGCCAGATTTGCTGACTTAAATTGATCTTGATTTCTCTTGGATCCTTTCAAAACTTCATTATTCTGCTGCCCCGAATGCATATTATAAAGAATTTGCTTTCTATTATTCTTCTCCTTGGAAATATTAGGTACTTGAATATTTGCTAGATTGCTCCCTTCTAAAACCTTGGACTGCATATGTGGTTTCCTTTTTCGACAATCATCTTCCCCATGTCCTTGCTTCCTGCATGATTTGCAGTATTTCTTGGTCTTCTCATAAACTACTTTCTGCCATCGCGCTTCCTCATCAGCCATATATAACCAAATTCTATGGGTATTCTTGGCTAAGAGATTTACTTTGATACAAACTCTTGGTACTCCAGGTCTGGCCAATGATAAGGTTGCTTGATCATATGCCAATACCTTTCCAATAGGTTTCATCAGTAACTCTAGAAATGGCTTCTTAAAAAAATTCAATGGGAGACCTGGTAAGGAGATCCACATGGGCACAATTGATGGCTCAATCCCAGGTACAAATGCAGTAAACCACTTGAAGAATCTAAATAGATAATCCTTATCAAGGTGGCATCCTTTAACCAAGTTTTCACATAGTCTTCTTGTAGTCCTAACCGTATCAAAACATGCCTTGAGTCTATTGATCCTACTTCAAAATTTCCTTTAAGATTCCATTTCAACTTGATAACCTTTTTAATCACTCCCATAGATGGCCTTCCATAGGCACATTAGCCTATCAAAGCATACTCCAGGGACGAACAAGACTGTTTAATCTCATCCTTAGTGAAATAAAATGCAGGTTCCCCCTCATAAAAGACCACCTGCTTGTCTACTCTTGTAGTAGTTTGGTTCTCCAAAGAAGATTGATGTTGATTCTTGAAAAGCAATGCATAAGTTTAAGATGGTGTTTTGGGTGATTGATCTAATGTTTTTGGTGTTGGATCTGGTGGTTTTGGTATTAGATTTAGTGGTTTTGGTATTAGATTAGGTGGTTTTGTGGAACACTCATGCAGAAGATTTCTAGAGAGAAGTCAGAGCTTCTCTCACTAACATTCAATCCATATAATTCTCCACAAACAAGTAATTTATAAGTACCCAATTCATGCTAGAATTGATTTTAACTATTCTCAATATCCAAGCACGTTATAACATTTCAAATGAAACCAACATGGTATATCAACATAGGCATTTTCTTGAACACTTTTAAGGCACCAAATCATGTAACACAATCATGACCAATTTATCATATTTTTCATGAATTTACCAAACATGTAAATTCTACAAGCCCAATTCATGCAAGATTGGTTTAACATATTTCTATACCCATTTCTCATAATCTAGTGGCACTAGAAGTATTCTACAAACCTAATTTATGCAAGATTTGTTTAGCATATTTCTATACCCATTTTCCATAATCTAGTTACACTAGGAGTACATCAAATAACAGAATTCATCTCAAGTCATGCAACTCATTTTATATGGAACCCTAGGTTGAAAATAAACTTAATTAGAAAAAGAACTATGCCTCTTGAAGTGTAAAACTACTATAGAAAACTTACAAGACCCGAAACAAGCTCTAATTCTTGCTTCCTCCAAAATCCTATTTTTTGTTCTTCATCCAAACCTTCGATTTTTGGTATCTAGGCATAGCCCTCGTCATGTAGATGAACTTTGATTCTTGGCCCAAAGAATTTCGATCAACGTAAAGCCGTAGATCATAGTGAGAAGTTGGAAAATCTTCTCTTTTCCCTCTCTTCCTCTCTAATTTCAAAAATCTGATGTGCATGGGGAGAAAATTTGATTTTCTCCCCTATTTATACCCCCTAGATGCTTGTCCCTCGTTGTGCCACATGTCCTCAATTCTCGAGTCTGGTTTCACCCAAAACAATTAAATTTCTTCTCAATTCAAGTTCAAAATATATTTATTTGAATTATTTTTAATTTTCAAATTTTAATTCTACGTCTCGTTTTTAGGTCACGCGACACCCGATCGCCTCTAAAGACGTAAAAAATTCGGCTGTCTTGGAATTCAACGAAAATTGACTAGTTAACTAGATTTCGCGAGATGAATCCAACGATGAGGTCCGTTTTGTCATTCAAATTTTAGAAAAATTCTGGTTTTCAACTCGTACTGTAGTGACTAATTTTTAGTTTGTCTTTTTCATAAAAATTCAAATTTACCCGAGTTTACACTTTTGGCAACTTATTGATTTAGCATTGTAACTTGACGCAAACTAAGTCTTAACATCATAATTATACCATCACATTTTTTAGTAAATTTTGATGTGGTATCTTTAACAATAAATCTGTTGAAAATAATGGTGTATTTATTTAAAAAAATTATTAAATATTGAATGAGAAATTGTTGAAGTCTTTTTGACTTTGTAATGCCTCAAATACCACCTTGCACGACATTACATTCTAAAATCATTTACATCATGAGAGTACTAAAATAATCCATCAATAAGCAAATTCCATTCATCATATATATAATGTCTACAACATTATCCCAAAAGAATAGACACACCTAAGTCTTTACATTCCAAAAATTAACTAATGTAGCACAACAAAACTAACAAAAGAAAACTAGACTTTACATGGTTCAAAATGAATAGTCTAGCCTAGAATAAAAGAAAGTGTATGTTCTAAGAATCCACCTCTGGATTCGTGTCTCCCACTATCGGAGCTTCCCAATGTCCCGGCTCGTCAGTTCTGAGCTCCTTCTCTAGGCACAAGCCTGAAATATGTTGTTTGTAGGGGGATGAGCACTAAGCTCTGTAGGAAACTCCTCTCAGACTCAAACAAGGTTTAGAAATCATATAAAACAGGTTGGTCTCATTTCACAATTAACATATAGAGTTTTGAAATAAAAACTGAAACATTTATACAGATCTCAAGTTTAAAGTATAACAGTAATTTAATGAATAAGTTAAATCAATATACAATTAACAAACCTTTTCCAAACATAATTCATTCCACTATAAACAATTTTAATAAGTTCTTGTGGAATCTCATACTTTCCAAAACTCTTGTAAAAATCGTTTCTGGTACAATGAACAATAACCCGCAACTAACATTCCTTAATCCTCATTGTCGTGTACGTTGATTGTTTCTCATGAATCTACTCAACGACTATACCTAGTTCACCAATCACAATCAAATCACAAGAACTTTAGAAAAGGGCGTCTACCATACCAATGACAGTGACGAGTCCCTTCCCAAAAAAGGTATACCAACCCTAGTTCGAACTCGAGTGAACGATAGTGGTTGCATTACCAAATGACAACCCACTACAAGTGTTAGGAAACCATCTCACCCCCACTGGGATAAACTAACTTCTAACACTCTATGACATCTCTCGATAACAATTCAAGTCCATCACAACAACCATGCAAGTGAGGAAACCAAAATATTTTCAAATAACCAACAATTTCACATTATTACCAAAATCCCCAATTTTCACATGTGTCATACGGTAGAATAATCAAAGAAAGTATACAAGAGATCATCATTACTATTATTTTATTGTACAATATCAAATACTAGAGTTTTGAAATCAAGAACAAAGAAGAAATCAAGAAAAAAATCCATCCCTCTTGAAATCTAGGTTTTTGAAGCAAGAAGAATGGGTATCAACCCTAACTTTGTGTAAAACATGTTAATAATTGCAAGAGAACTAATAAACAAAGAACACATAAAACATACATACTAATAAGAGTCAAAAAATGTATATATATTAATCCTAGCCTCAATGAAAGAGAATAGGAAGAAACCCCTGCCTTGTGTTCTTGAAAGACTAGGTTTTGATTTTCTCCTAGGTGCAAATCCCCTCAAATCTTGTGTTTTTCTCTTCCTTTCTTCCTATTTTATGTTTCCTAGGGTTGGAAGTGCTGAAACAAGGTTAAAAGAGGCATCCTAATTTATTTATATGGTGAAAATCGGGCTAAGATCGCGACTTTAAAATTGTTAGACCTCTTTCGACAGTTTTGGAGTACAGTTCCGGAGTACAATTTCAGAATGGTAAACTCACTGGACCAAATAGTTTTGAAACACAGTTCCGAAACGGTTCTGTTCCGGAGCACAGTTCCGAAACTGCTTGCCCAATTTTACCTATTTCCTCTGTTTTTCATTTCCAATCATCTTCAAACTCTTCCAAAACCAACCCAAACTTATACAATATACATTTGTACATTAAACCTAGTTGACATAAGTTCTATTACAAACTATTTCATACATTCACGAGTTAAAACCAAGTTTTTAACTAATATTTACAATATTAACATTTCATACGGTCATAACCCATGGGGTTCATTTCTACACCATTACATATATATTAAATTACTATACACCTTTATCATTATATTACTACAAATATGTGGGGGTTAATAGAATTTTGGTAGCAATTGATAATGTAACGCCCCAAAATACACCCTGGACGGCATTACATTCAATAACCATCCATACCATGAGAGCACTAAGATAAACCATTACTAAATAAGTCTTCATCACCATAATTCATAACAATTACATAAATATCCCAAAAGAATATGCCATCATTGGCCTTTACATTTTCAATGAAAATTTACTATGGTAGCGTATCGAAAAAGACAAAAGAAATCTAGACTATACAATGTGTCCATAGTAGTATTCTAGTCTAGAACAAAAAAAATAGACGACATCTCTAGATGTCACACTCGGGATCCACGTATCCCTCAAGTGAAGCCTCCCCAAGGTACGGCTCGTTAGCATCGGGTACGTCCTCTGGCCCAACATCTGAAAATGTTCAACGGTAGGGGGTAAGCACTAAGCTCTGTAGAAAAATTCTCCCAAACCCATACAAGGTTTAGAAAATCCTGTAAAATGGTCGGTCTAATTTCACAAGTAACATATTTATATCCTTTGAAATAAAACAGGGACATTTAAAGAAAAGATCTCAAGTTTATTTCAAAACATTACTTGAATGGATAAACGAGCAATCACACTCCAAAAATATTCATTACTGGTTGTAAACAATTCCCAATAATTCTTTAGGCAGGTGGCATACTTTGTGGTAACCTCCACCTCCCTTTAGGTCACCTTGGATTCTCAAGCATCCTTACCGGGAACCTCTTGAGAATGGGGTGAGCATCCTTACATGGAACCTCTCACCAATCATTACATTGTTTTCCCAAGCATCCTTATCGGAAACCTCTTGGGAAGGGGTGAGCATCCTTACAAGGAACCTCTCACTATAACGGGCATATTTCTCAAGCATCCTTACTGGGAACCTCTTGAGAAAGGGTGAACATCCTTACAAGGAACCTCTCACTATAACGGGCATATTTCTCAAGCA
>CM042184.1:16899459-16934630 GCA_023539305.1 Ilex asprella
TCCAAATAGTTTCAACTTTTCATAAAGTCACCATTACCACTTTTTGGCTAAAAGACATCATTAAAAATAGTCACAAATTTTCATAAGGTCGCCAGTGATATTTCTTGTACTAAAAGACAACAATTCAAGTGGTAGTACATTTTCATAAAGTCACCATTGATACTCTTTGGACTAAAAGATACCATTGCATATGGTTATACATTTTATGAAAAGTCACTAGTGAATCTATAAATAGGTAATTCCTTGCACTCTCAAAATATACCATTGAACAATTCAAGAATTTCTGTCTCATTTTAGTTCTCTCAATTATCCAGAATACTGAATTAAGTATTCAGTCTTTCTTATCTCTCTCTACATATTGCTGTATTATTTTTTCAAGTTCGGTTCAATTATAAACACAAATTTGTGTTCGTTGGAGTCTTGGAGATTGAAGTTTTGGATCTTTAAGAACGAGATACATTCTATGTTGGGAGATAGTTGCTTATCAACCTTAAGCATCAAGAGGGAGCAAATCTGTCTTAAGAAAACTGTGATTACACATGACTCAAATTATTGTTTTTATTGGATTTCTGGTTTTCTGGATTTTACTGTTCGTGTTGTTCTGCGTCAATGTAAATGCAATTGTTTTGATTTCTATACATTCTATTTAATTAGTGCATAATTTAGAATTTATACAGTTTAATATAATCTAATTATATACATTTTTTATAACAATCCGTCACAAAGATGAACATTTTCTCTTTCACAAGAGACCTCAATTTTTGTTTCGATTAGGGCTCAGTTAAAGAAAAAGCACACACCTCTCAGTGTGTAATTTTTCAATTAAGATAAATGTGTTCTTTGCAAATTGTAACAATTAGTTCATCGTTGAAGGGGCATAAAATTACTGCACATAATTAGACATTTAATGATTCAAAACAAGTGCATGCATTTGACAAAGGTCACATGGCCAGCATGCTAATTGCTCAAATCGCTAAATTAGAGCCGAAGTAGGCATCACGTGTTTGGGAAATGTTCTACATTCAACCGAGCAAGTGTGCTTGGTCAGATAAGCCAAACAGGCAATCGATAAAAAAGAGCGAATAAAATTTAGCTAGGAATGGTCTTAACAAAGAGGATTATGTCTTCCCAAAGAATCAGAAGCGGTACTATATTGATAAGAATATTACCCAAATCACGAACAGGCATTATCAACGTGTCTAAATAAATAAGCGAATCATTCTGAAAGGGATTCCAACATTCATTACTAGCAATCCGACTAAATATGAGGTGTGCCATCTCAAACGGCCATGGACTAGAACCCTAGGGAAATGAGACCAGATGATGCTAAAAATACAGGGTTAAGCTTAAAGATGAAGGTACATACTACTTTTCCTACAACAAACTTTAGAAACAATTTAAAAACTTTTATTGACTTAAGTATCGGAGTACCTTTGGCCGTCCCCTCCCTTGACAGTTTGCTAATTTTGCAGGAGGCACGGTGCAACCTCTGTTCGTTTGTTCCTGATTGAATCCTATAAGTTTGTAAGATTTTTCACCCCTTACAATTGTGACTACCTATCACATATATCAATATATATACAAGCATATACATACATATATATGTATATATATTCCCGCGGCTTCATTTGGTGTTTAAGAGGATTAAATCATGAAAATTTCATGATCTAATATATCATTGTAAGAAATTTTAATGATTCGTATATGAAATTTAGAACACCTAAATTACAAGATTTAGAATATACCTGTATGAGCAATGATATTCGATCTTCAGGTTTCTTTCGCGGAAGGGCAAGATCTTCCTCTCATTCTTCAAAGAAATAGGCAGCTCTCAATGGGACAAGCCAAATTAGGGTTATGAAGTGGAGAGGGGACCTAGCCTGCTATTTATAATGAAATCTAATGAGCTCTCCCATTGTGAACCACAATTAGATTAAGGTCTACACTTAACCATATCAACCACACCAATTAAAATATATACATAAGTCTATCAAAATAGATCATTTAATAATATTGAGCTCATCTCATTGGATAATAAATTCAGCCCGTTTTTCATAAACTAAAAGTTAACTATCAATTAATGGAAGTCCAATATAGGAAAAATTTTAACATTCTCCCACTTGGACAACATTAATTGTAGTCATTTAAAAATAAAATAAAATTATATATATTTTTTAAAAACGACTCTCGGACTAATCAAACAAAACTCAATGTGGCCACAATAAAAAATAATATGGTCCTGAGACAACATCTCAAACACAACTCGATCCAATAAAACTACTATTTTTGAATCATGGTGGCCTTTACATCATTTATTGACATAGGTCCAATCCATGATTACAAAAAATAATAATTCTATTGATATAGATCAAGATGTAGTAGTGTAGCAAAAAAATAATATCTCAATATTTGATATGTTAAACATGTTATTTTCATTGTCAGACATCCAAATGATTTCTCTTTAACAACATGCTTCAATAATAAGCTAGAGAAATCTATTAATTTCAACAATAAGCTAGTATGTATCTAAACTTAAAATCTCAATATTTTTTCAAATGGTGTAATCAGAGACATTCTCAATTGACAAAACAGTCATACTTAAGACATACATCAAGCCTTAAGATTTTGTATAAAATAACATGTCATAAATGTGCACACATATAACATAGCAAGAACATTATGCTAACAATAAAGATAATCATCCAAATATTTATTATTCATCAAATAGATATATCTCAACCATAATGAGTATCAAATATCACATATGGAATTAAATCAATACTAAAGTTCTTAACACATAAATAAACTCCCACTAACCAAGTACATCAAAAGACCCCAAAATGTCCATGTTGTCCACATGTTTGTTAAAGGTTACAAGTCTCAGTCCCTTGGTTAAAGGATCAACAAACATTGATTATGTATCAATATGTTTGATCACAATGTCACCTTTCTTCACAAAATCCCTAATAGAAAGATATTTAATTTCTATATGTTAGACCCACTAGAATGTTTGTTTTTCTTTGAGAATAACATAATTGCACTGTTATCACAATAAATTGTTAATGGTCTAGAGATGAAATCAACAATCATAAGTCTTGAATAAAATTCCTAAGTCATATAACTTGTGTTGCACTTCCATAACAAACTACAAATTTAGCTTGTATAGTAGAAGAAACTGTGAGAGTTTGTTTGACACTCTTCTGTACTATTGCTTCTCCAGCAAACATTAAAATATATCCTGAAGTGGATTTTAAATCATCCTGACACCCATCAAAATCTGAATCTGAGTAACCAATCACCTCAAGACTATCAACTCTCCTCTAAACGAGCATGTAATTTTTTGTTCTTTGTAAGTGCCTCATAACTTTCTTAGCTATCACCCAATGATCAAATCCTAGTTTAGAAAGATATCTTCCAAGAACACTAATTGCAAAAACAAAGTTAGGCCTGAAACAAACCTATGCATACATTAAACTTCAAACAACACTCACATAAGGTATATTCTTAATATACTCTTCCTCAAGATCATTCTTAGGGCATTGACTTAGACTAAATTTTTCACATTTCACAGTAGGTACATCCCCAAACTTACAATTATTCATATTAAATCTTTCAAGTACACGATCTATATATGCCCTTTAAGAAAGTCCCAACAATCTACGACTCATATCCCTATCAGTCTTAATGCCTAACACAAAAGATATTTCCCCAAGATCTTTTATGTCAAATATTTTGCACAATCATCTCATGAAGTAAGCCCAAATCATTACTTACAAGAAAAATATTATCAACATAAAGAAAAAAAATAAATAAATAAATAAATTTGCTCCCGCTGACCTTAAGATATATGTATTTCATTTTTTCATGGATTCTATCCACATATCAAACTTAGGACAAGTAACAGTATTACGGTATGTTACAAGATCAACAATATCACCAATATCATAATGACTTTTCCAAGATATACATAATACTCAACAAAAAATAACAAGTGTAACACCCCCACCCACCACATGTCAACATATTGTCCGCTTTGGGCCCACTAGCTCTCACGGTTTTGTTCCTCCCAGGGTCCCTGGGAAAAAGTCTGTTGACAAGTGAGGCGAGGGGCTTACATATAAGCCCAGCAACTCCCCCTCTTCCAGCCGATGTGGGATACCAGGACCTCACAATCCACCCCACTTAGGGCTGCACGTCCCCGTGTAGCTCGCCAGCCCCGAGTCATGGACTACCGTTCTCCTCCTCGTGCCCGCCCACCACGAGACCCGTGCAGGGCCCCACACTCGGACCAGGCAAGGGTCGGCTCTGATACCATTCTGTAACACCCCCACCCACCACGTGTCAACATATTGTCCGCTTTGGGCCCACTGGCCCTCACGGTTTTGTTCCTCCCAGGGTCCCTGGGAAAAGGCCTATTGACAAGTGAGGCGAGGGGCTTACATATAAGCCCAGCAACTCCCCCTCTTCCAGCCGATGTGGGATACCAGGACCTCACAATCCACCCCCCTTAGGACTGCACGTCCCCGTGTAGCTCGCCAGCCCCGAGTCACGGACTACCGTTCTCCTCCTCATGCCCGCCCACCACGAGACCCGTGCAGGGCCCCACACTCGGACCAGACAAGGGTCAGCTCTGATACCATTCTGTAACACCGCACCCACCACGTGTCAACATATTGTCCGCTTTGGGCCCACTGGCCCTCACGATTTTGTTCCTCCCATGGTCCCTGGAAAAAGGCCTGTTGACAAGTGAGGCGAGGGGCTTACATATAAGCCCAGCAACTCCCCCTCTTTCAGCCGATGTGGGATACCAGAACCTCACAATCCACCCCCTTTATGGCTGCACGTCCCCGTGTAGCTCGCCAGCCCCGAGTCACGGACTACCGTTCTCCTCCTCGTGCCCGCCCACCACGAGACCCGTGCAGGGCCCCATACTCGGACCGGGCAAGGGTCGGCTCTGATACCATTCTGTAACACCCCACCCACCACGTGTCAACATATTGTCCGCTTTGGGCCCACTGACCCTCACGATTTTGTTCCTCTCAGGGTCCCTGGGAAAAGGCCTGTTGACAAGTGAGGCGAGGGGCTTACATATAAGTCCAACAACTCCCCCTTTTCCAGCCGATGTGGGATACCAGGACCTCACAACAAGTTTTCTTGATCTTGTAAACCTTTCTCAAGAAAATTTCAGTAGTAGGCTTTAAAGGCTAAGGAGTCTCAATAGGAACAAGAGGGTCAACAGCAGGAATAGGATAATCAACAACAAGAGCATGTATAATATTCTCTTGCACAACAGGTAAAAGAATAAAAACAAATTTATCTTGCTCATGCTCACTAATAAGCTGCGAGCAACCAACATCAAACTCTAAAAATTTTGCTGTTAAGGACTCAAAAATTTTAGTACCACGTGTAGGACAATAGAACCGATATCATTTTGAATGTTCTGGGTAACCTATGCAGAAACAACAAATAGTCCTAGGATTAGTTTTTTTTTTTTTTGTCAAAAGGGTTATAGATTTTGACCTCAATAGGACAACCCTAGACTCAAAAATAGTTAAGCTTAGTTTGTTATTGGTCCATAATTCAAAATGTGTTTTGGGAACAGATTTGCTAGGAACACGATTATGCCTTTTAGCTACACCATTCTGCTTGAGACTATCAGGTATGGTATATTGGGCAATAAATCTACAATCTTGAAAGTACTTGGTAAACGGTTCCATAATCTGCCCAAATAGGTCATATTTGCCATAATAGTCATCACCACGGTAAGACCTAACAATTTTGATGAATTTCTCTACCTCAATCTTGAAAATTTTAAACTTTTGAAGAGTTAAATTTTTTATTAATTAAATAAATATATCCATAACGAGAAAAATCATCAATAAATGTAATAAAATATTTATTACTACACAAGGTACATGAGTAAGGTCCACTGATGTCAGTGTAAGTGATTTTTAAAAGATCTAGACTGCGAGTTGCATTTTTCTTCTTAGTCTTGATCAATTTACCCCTAATACAATCAACACAAGTATCAAAGTCTCTAAAATCAAGGGGAGGAAGAATATCATTCTTTATTGATCTTTCTATTCTTTCTCTAGAAAAGTGACTCAAACGTTTATACCACAACTGTAAAGATTTTTCCTTTAATAAGAGATATCTTTGATACAATATTTACAATATCTGAAAGATCATATTCATTATTGATAGTCAAGCATATACTATATAAACCATCTGATAAAACACAATGACCAATAATTTTGGAATTTAAAGACAATTGAGTTTTAACATTACTAAAATTAAAACAATATCCAATTTTATCAAGCAAGGAAACTGAAATCAAATTCTGACTAAATGACGATACATAAAAATTATTTTCTAAAACAAGTTGAAAATCACTGTTTAAATTCAACCTAACAGTTCATATGAACTTAACATGGACTTCGTTATTATCTCCTACTTTAAGCTTGACTTTTCATTCACTTGGCCTCCGTTTGCTTGTGAATCCCTTCTTATTTATTCTTCTATTCTAACCTAGGCTAGTACACTCACTTTTCTTATGACATCTTTCTTGCAAAAGTAACACTTGACATATTTAATGGCAGCCTTAGGACCTCCCACATTTTGACCAGTATCATGCCTTTTGAAATCTCAACCATTATTTGAAGCATTATGATCAGGTTTTCTATTATTTCCCTAATTTCAACCTTTTAAACTAGATTTAGGCTGGAAAACAAATAAGACAATTTCACTCTTTTCTTTTCTAAGTTTTTCTTCCTCAGAATCACACTTGGAGATAAGGTTATTAATTGTCTATGACTCATTTTGGGTGTTGTAGGCAGTTTTGATTTGACTAAACTCAAGAGGCAAAGAGTTAAGAGTGTGATGAATAATGAAATCATCAGGAACAACAATTTTAAAGGCTTTGAGCTTGGTTTGAATATAGACCATTCTAAGGATATATTCCTGAATACCACTTACATTGTCATATTTCATACTCGTTAATTCATTCATTAGGCCCGTAGTTTTAGTCTTATTGGATACCTTGTATATCTCTCCTACAACGATGAAGAACACCTTGACATTCTTGGTTTCAGACAAGTCACTCATAAGATGTTCAGAGATAGACTTTTTCATGGCAATCATACTTAACCTATTAAATTTCTCCAACTTTGCATAAAGTTCTTTTACTTTAGGGGAACTTTCACTGTTAGGTTTAGGAGGTTCATTCTCTTTAAAGGCAAAGTCTATATCACCAATTCTCAGGACACACTCAATCTCTTACTTCCATCTATTATAATTAGAACCAGTCAAGATTTCAATGTTGACATTATTTTTATTCATAGCAAAATAGACTATTTAAGACAACGAGAATATAATCGGTTAGCAAAATTGGGCAATAAATAAATAAAATATATTTTGAACATAATAAGTCATATTATATTAAGAGAGTCCAAATACTTCACTACAAACTCCCATTTGGGGAGAGAATGCAATATGTTATAGGTTATTTCTTTTATAAAACTAACCAATAAGAATGCTCAGGTTTCAAAAATTTTATCCCTTTTGGGCAGATATATCTTTTTGACTATTGCACCTCTAGCACAATGTTTCATGACATCTCCAAATTATAATACATAATAACCCTCTTTGGGCAGATAATTATATATTATAATTTAAAAACCATCTTGTAACAAAAGCATAAAAAAAACAAATAAATTTTAATGAATAGACCACTTTGGCAGTAACATTCCATCTTAACTCATAGAATTTTTTCAAACTAGGATATTTTCATGACATCTTTAAATTATAATACACAATAACCCCATTTGGGCAGGTAATTTAATTTAAAGACTATCTCGTAACAAAAGCATGAGAATAATCTATAAATTTTAATAAATGAATGGACAATTTTAATGGTAACCATCCATCTTAACTCATAGAATTCTCAAACCGGGATATTATAACAAATTGTCTATAATTAAATATCATGTGATCAATCAATATGAGGTATTAACCAATATATACCTCTATAGATCACCTATCATCAATCGTTATATTCAAGTCTCAATTCTATTTTTATTTTTAAAATTAAATAATTAAACTCACATCTACCAACATTTAATAAATAATATGTAGATCATAACAAAAATTTCATGGGACTAAAATTATAATTGTACAAACATTCTCTACAAATTATAATAATTCAATCAATGTTACCTCAACATGATAAAATAATTTGTATAGATAAAACATGTATCTATTCGTCAACAAGACCCATAAAAAATTAAAATAAATTTAATAGGTAGAACGAATATGACATAATCAATAAAAATTTTAACGTAAATTTCAAACAAGGTATTTGACGTACATCAACATATCAATAATTTTTTTTTTCTTTTCTTGTGACGTACTTGCCGCCATCAATATGATGGTTTCACCTTTTTTTTTTCTTTGAAAAGTGTTGGCCACCATCCATATGATGTTTCACCTCTTTTTTTTCCTTTCTTTCTTTCTTTTTTTCTTTCTTTCTTTCTTCTTGTAACTTAGTAGCCGCTATCCAAGATGCAAGACCCAAGTAATTTTTTTTCTTGTGACATATTGTCGCCATCAAATCCATGCCTACCTTTTTTTTTCTTCCTTGAATGTCATATATACACCATATAAATATATGTACCATAACTTTTAATCAATGAGGCTATGGATAGTGATGCAAAAAGATTGAACGTTAAATTCGATGAAAATTAATAGTCTAATTATATATCAATTTTATCAGGTTCTAAAGTCATATACGATGGATTCTGATACAACATGCAAGAAATTTTAATGATTCGTATATAAAATTTAGAACACCTAAATTACAAAATTTAGAACATACGTGTATGAGTCATGATATTCGATCTTCAAGTTTCTTTCGCGGAAAGGCGATGTCTTCCTCTCCGTCTTTAAATCAATAAGCGGCTCTCAATGGGACAAAGCAAATTAGGGTTATGAAGTGGAAATGGGACCTAGCCTGTTATTTATAATAAAATCTAATGGACTCTCCCATTACGGACCACAATTAGATTAAGACATACACTTAACCATCTCAACCACGCCAATTAAAAGATGTACATAAGTCCATCAAAATAGATCACGTAATAATATTGGACTCATCTCATTGGACCATAAATTCAGCCCGTTTTTCATAAACTAAAAATTAACTATCAATTGATGGAAGTCCAATATAGAAAAAATTCCAACAATCATTTCCTGATAAATCTTAACATAAGCAATTTATTTGTTCATAACAACTCCTGTCTACCAGCAGAGATTACATAGTATTACCCTGCATTAGGTGGTTTCTTTAGCCCTAACATGGATCGGTAGTCCCTCTTTGAAGACTGGCAATGGATTTCTGCCGAAAGAATTGTCTTTGGAAGAGAGCTTCCAGGTGAACGAAGTCACCAAGTGATGAATCATAATCAGAGTTTCAGTTCTTGCAAATTCATTACCAGGACACATCCTTGGTCCTCCTCCAAATGTCACCAAACTATAAGGCGGGGTTGGATTTTGTTGTTCAAAGCTTGTTGGATCAAACTTTGATGGATCTGGGAAAATGGTCTCATCCATGTGTGTCATACAAGCAGCCCAAATTATCTGTGCATCAAAAAGTTCTGTAAGAACTTGTTTTTATAAGTATAAACTAAAGACACAGTGATTCTGTATGAAAGTCACAGGTTTAACTTATGGAAATAATCTTGTTGCATGCAGGGCTAATAGTAATGTATAGTAATGTTTACATCTAACTTTTCCTAGATTTTTAAATGAGGGAAATATCATGCATATAAATTTCTTTTGTAGAATTAAGTATTGGTGATCAAGCTACATATCAGATAAAATAAACAAGCAAAGCATCATTGCTGTTGTCTCATACTGCCATCCTTTAGGAATTAGATATCCTCCATATTCAAAATCTTTGACAACAGTTCTGAAGTTACAAAATATAGGAGGGACCATCCTTAGAGTCTCCATTGCTACTCTCCATGTGTACTTCATCTTGGCAAGGTCATCCCAAGTCAGCAACTCTCCATAAGCCTTGCTCTTAGCAATCTCCTCTTGTTCTGTAATCTCAAATTATAGCATGTGTCAGTATTTATTTATGGGCATTCAAAAATATATATATCTCCCTGTAGATTGACCCACTAATATATTACCTCCTTATCTACACTTGGGAGAAGAGAGAGCTTGGCAATCCTTCCCTTCACAAATACTAAATTCTCATTATTTTCAAATATTTAATAAAAATGCATATTTTTCCTCCGGTTCATCCATTCCAAGTAGGGGTGTTAATCGAGCCCTTGTCGAGTCTTTGTCGAGCTTAATTTACACATAAACGAGTTGGCTCGTTTAACTATTTACTCTTAAACGAGCTTAAAATAGTGTTCAAGCTTGACTTGATTAACAGCCCTAATTCCAAGTGACTCATGTAATATTTCCACCATCTTTTTAAGCTACTTCAAATGTGAATCTTCCATTATCTTTGTTGACTTTATCACGTTTAAAATCTCTTAAAAAACTATTTATTACTTTAATAGGTAATTGTCCTATAATAGTAGGGTGTTGGAGGTGGGATTGAGGGCAGGGGTGGCGCTAAGGAATGGAAGTAAAGTAATAGAGGGAGAAATTACGAATTTTGTGCATCGCTTAGGGTAACCGCTAGTAAGAACCTATTCACAAACTCTTGCGGTGTTGGATAAAACAAAAACGGTTAAATTCACTCAGATACTACAAATCAGTATTCTTTTAATATAGTAAAAGATTAAAATGACTTTTATGCCCCTCGATATTATATTTTTTTATTTGTCACTCTAAATAGATCAATATATTTCTCTCTTACCTTTCTATAGTAGGTTCTTCAATCTGCAGAGAATTTTAAGAAAAAAAAATACTAAAGTTCCTAAAATACAAAGAGGTAAAGTGTCTCTGGCTCAAACTGGTAAGTAAACTCCAATAACTACATCTTGATATGGATGTTAGTTTTGATTCTTTATAGGCTGAGAAAAAGAGGTTGCTGGGGCAGAAAAAGGGTGTTGCGCATACCATTAACAATAGCAGCATGTACAGATGGATCCTCAGCTAAGTGCTTCACCAAGAAGGTAAGAAGGATAGAGGATGTGTCATGTCCTGCAAGCATTACAATGATGCAATTGTCCACAATCTCCTCATCAGACAATACAGCAGAACCGTCTTCATTGCGGATTTTTATCAAACAGGTGATGAGATCTTGCTGAGAAGAAGCCCTTTGTTCTTTCAATGCCACCCTCTTTTCACGTATAAGGTCCATCACTATACATTTGATTTTTGCACTTGATTGGAGGCTGTGGTTGAAGCGAGTGAAAGGAAAATTGATGGGTACAGACAAAATTCCTTCCATCAGACTTTTGAACAGCTCCACAAGTACCTCTCTTCTTGTCCCTCGTTCTATTCCAAATATGAGTGAGCAAATTATGTTGAAGGTCAGGGTCTTCATCAGAGGCTCCACCTGTTATGTTATCACAGAATCCTATTAATGGGAGAACCATAGAATCCCATGGATACAATCACTTTTCTTTTTAGCATAGTAAGATAACGTAATATTTAAAGCTACAATATAATGTGAATAATTTTGAGAGATGTTGGTGAATGATGACCGTTGAATAAGTCTAGAATGTACTTATTGAAGTCTGTCATATTTTATATTCTAAATAATTTCGATACCAAGAATCAATTTTTTAACACGAATGTCTATGACTTACCTCTTCATACCTCATTGTTAGCTTGTACAGTTTGTTCTCGAAATGGATCAAACAAATTTTCTCCATTTTCTTGGTGGAAAAAAACCAACATGCTAAAGGGTTAGTTTTTAATTTATTATGACATTTGGATTGACGGTCAATCCTATCAAATATTAAAACTTAGTATTAATCCAACCATTTCAGTGAAATCACATAATTAAGTTAATATATTATGCTCTAATAGCGTTACTCTAACAATAATGACCAAATTAAATGATGTCACCATTCAATAAGATGAGGTTAATTTAAAAAATAGGATTAAGTCGTCATTGAACTTAAAAGATATACCTTGCCCCCAATTGACATAACCAATTTTATTGAACCGGACTCATTGTCATGTACTTTTCTTTTTTGTGCTCCATCTTCTTCCACAAGAATATAGAGACACAATTATTTTTTGTTGTTACTTTCAATTGTATAATATATAGGGATTGGCTAGGTAGCGAAATTCAAAATTTTGGTATCATATTTGTGGGTATTTTTATCACTATTATGGTATCCCAAAAAAAAATGGTAAAAATAGTTACCACATTAGCGGTAAAAATATCCACAAATGCAGTAAAAACACCTACAAATATGGTAAATCACCTACAAAGTGATAAATTTTTGTCTACTAAAAAAAATAATAAAAATAGTTACCAGGTAAAAATAGTCACAAGAATGATAAAAACGCCCATAAAAATGGTAAATCAACCACAAAATTGGTAATTTTTTTATTATAAAAATGACTCACAAAAATTATAAAAACATCCTTTAAAATAGTAAAATTTGGAGGTATAATTCCAATATTTTTTAGACAGTGCCATAGTCAAGTCCATAATATATAAAGTTCATATGACATGTGAAACTGTCACCATCAAAGTCAACTGGTGGGTTTACATGTAAATAAGCCTAATGATGTAATAATAGACATCACCCACATAAAATTATCTGATTAATTGTGATTGTTAAAATTTTTGTTGGGAACATATCACTGTTACAATATTAAATAGATCAGGTATACCTATAGTTCTTGAAATATGTGTTTAGGTTTTGAAAGAATAGTCATTATTTATGGTCACATGAGATACACATGCTCATCTTCGTCAATCAATTTAAACTACAGTTTTCAATCGAACTACGGTGATTTAAATTAAAAACTTGGAGGAACTTAATTAACACAACAAAAAATATTAGAGAGCACAATGACGCAATACGCATAATCTTTAAAAAAATATTTTGGCCTTATGAAATGATCATATTGAGTCACATTAATAGGAAGTTATAGTATTTTTTTCTCTCCAATGGCAATAACTCACATACCTTGATCTGCTGTTCGTCATGCCAGTGCATTTGGAGGTGCATTCTTACTTCTTCATCCATCTTCCCAACATACTGCCGCAGCACCTCCGGCTTTATAAACGATACAAGTGCCGCCCTCATGCGGCGGTGATCATCGCCGGTCAGCTCCAAGATATTCCTCTCTCCACATAGCCTCCGGATCGATGCTGGTTGCTTATTAACAAGAATGTTGCTGTTACAGGTGTATATGAACTTGTTAGCAGCTTGTCCATGGAGAAGAACTGTTGGTGCTCCAAAGATGTTGAGTTTTGAGATGGGTCCGTACTTTTTTATTCTTTCTTGGATCCATTGTTCTCCCTTGTTGGCTCTCATGGCTCGAAAAAGACTCAGGCTCTGGCCTACAATGGGTATTCCCATTGAACCTGGTGGGAGTCTTTTGGAAGATCTCTTGGTTAGAAGAAGGAGAAAAGGCAGAAGCAAAAGAGGCAAAGTCAAAAAGATTAGAAGCTCCATGGCACAGAGAGAGAGAGAGAGACTGAGAGAGGTGTATGTGATCTGCAGAGCTTATAATAGGGGCTGTTGGCTTGTGTCAAGTGAAAATGACCACCTCTGTTGTTTATGAGTTAACTATATATTTCGCTATTGAATTATACTATTTACGTCAATTAAGTCTTTAATTTATTATTTATGTCAATTTAGTCCCTAAATTATATAATTTGTGTCGACGTGACACTTCCGTAAAAATTTGCGGTTAACTTTGATGAAATTCATCACCTGTACATCACGTGAGTTGGTGATTAAAGGTATAGTAATAAGGTCATATTCTGTGTACATGAAGAATTCTGTCAAAGTAAACAATAAATTTAGACGAAGGATCATATTGATATAAATATTATAATTTAGGGACAAAATTAATACAACACATAATTAAAGAACTTGATTGAATTTAGAGACCAAATAGATAGTTATCTGATTGGTTTATTGTTACTGATATGGTAACGTGACATTTCCTTCTCTTCCTTTTAGTTGATGATGATGTTGATATGGATGTAAGGTGTTAGGCATAAGTGTTCGACATCACATATATTAGCATCCATATTTAAAAATATGTCCTAATTGATGTATAAACAAACATGATCAAATGGGACTTTGTCATTAACTACACTTTGAATAATTTCATTTAATGGTAGTTAGGGAACTAGATCCATTGCCAAGTTGCTTCTGTCGATCCGCAGTAGCAAGGACTAGTTGTTACTGCCTAGCTGCTACGATCAGCAGTAGCAAGGACTAGTTGTTACTGCCCCTAGCTGCTACGATCAGCAGTAGCAAGCACTAGTTGTTACTGCCTAGCTGCTACCACCTACCTCCTACTACTCAATTGTTATTGCCTACCTACTACTTGTAAGGCCACAAAATTCACCAACGAAGGCATTAATTATCTATACAACATCTAACCATGAGAGCATACTGAAATACCATTAAATTAATAAAATCATTCATAATCTAACATCTAATTAGATAAATATTCAAAGAAACCATAAATAAATTCTTAAAATAAGTAAACTATCAAATATATACTTTAGAGATTAAAATTCATTCTCAAACTGACACAGTTGGATCCACATCATGATCCCCCTTAGCATCGCAATCTACCGGCTCATTTAACTCTGGATTCTCCATAACACTAAAATGTGAAAAATATTATGATAGGGTGAGTATTAAAGCCCAGTAAGAAAACTTTCACAAACTCAAACAAGATTTAGAAATCATGAAAACAGGTAAGTCACAGTTTGTAAAATAATATATATAACTTTAAAGTAAAACAGTGATATTTAATAGAATAAAATCATTCACAAAAATCACAATTCATAACATAATATCTCATGTTTGTAGGTAGACTACTGTGAAACTACACATCGAACCTATCTCATCCACCCACAACACAAATCATCTCAAATCAATCCCTGCAAAGTCACAACACTTTAGGAATGATGTGTACCGGCGTATCAAAATTGACGTATCCTTTCATAGAAATAGTATACTAGCCCCCAGTTTTGAACCTACGTAGACAAAAAGCGGTTGGCTATTGCAAGAAATTAAACTCCCTACAAGTGTTAGGCAACCACCAAAGCCCTCAAGGTAGGAAAACCTCTAACACTCTACGATACGCACTCTAGTGTAACTCAGGTTCATCACACCCATCAATGCAAGAGATAAAAACAGAATTATTCATAAAATTCGACTATCATCAAGAATCATTGATCATAACTTTTTCAAAGGAATAATTCAATAAAACATGCAAGAGATCCCACAGAAAATACATTTTAATTGATAGTAATCAAGAACTATGGTTTTGTAATCAATGACTTAAAATCTTTTGATGTAAACCATGTATTTGGATGTAAACCATGTGTTGATTCAAGAATTAAAACACATATTTAAAAGGAATGTAAAAACATTATAGATCTATCACATAACTGGAGTAGAAATCAAGAACTAGGTTTTTAAATCAAGAAATAATAGATCTTAGAAGAAAATCATGTATTTTGTTCAAGAAACGAATCTTGTCAAAAGAACATAAAAACATTGTAAATCAACTATTTATATCATAATAAAGATGAAAAATATATATTATATGACCCTAATCATTAATTAATAAATTTGAGAAAGAACCCCTACCTTGATTCTTGAGATATTGATCATAACGTATTTTGTTGTGATTACCACGTGTTAATTTTTCAAGATTTAGCTCGTTCTTTCTCCTTTTCTTCTCCTCAAATTTTTTTAGGGTTCTAAGGGTTGAAAAGATAGGTAAAGATACTCTAGAAAGCAGCCCTATAGTACTTATAGGCTTAAACAATAAAGAATTCTCGTTTGGGCGCGGGTAGTAGTTTGCCCCTGACTTCCAGCTTGATTTTGACCTAGTTAGATATCGATTCACGAAATTTTCGTAAAATACACTTTTGTAGCTTTTGAAGTCTAGTTTTTACGAAAAAAATTTCAGATCAATCGGACATTGGGATTAAAATTTATATCCAAACTACTAAAGTTATATAAAATTCCTTTACACCCACATCCTCTCCAAAATAGGTTTTAACTTTAGAATACTTCTAAACTTCTAATATAATTCATATAATCCCTTCCAAGGTTCTTCGTCCTTCCAAATTCAATGAAAACCTTATTTTAACCTAAAAATATTTATAAAATTACTTAACCACCCTTTTCAAGCTCAAATATCTTCAAAACTCAATTTACTCCGAAAGTTAATACGCTTGAAATTCAAACTTCATAATCAATTTTTCAACAATGATTCTAATTTTATACCATCATTTTATTCACCTTAGGATAAATATTAATATCCTTTTTTTTGGGAGGGGGAAGGGGAAGGGGGAGTGACTTGAACAAATATTAATATAATATTACCCTTCTTTAATCTTTAATACATGGTCTTACAATCCACCTCCATAAAGAAAGTTTCGTTCTCGAAACTTAGTTGTCAAGTTAGTTTGTCTAATTCAAATTGGCCAAAAGGTCTCCACACCTACCCATGTCACTCATACACTTGTAATTCCTAAAAGAATGAAGGCTAGCATCCTTTACTAACCAAAAACCAACCACCATCAGTTTCCTACAATAGTCCCTACTGGTATGGTAAGCAGCTAGCATATAGATCCCAAATTTTTGTATCAGTTCCCCTAAGCTAGCTAAAACCCATAAATTCGAATAACCAAGCCATAAAATAACTAGAATCAACCCATGTTAACTCATAAACATATAACTCTCAAAAGATTTAACCTAAATTTCCTTTCAACCAATACCAAAATCTCTAGTGAGTAATCTGCAACCTATAGCTCCCATGTAAGACCTAATTCCTAAGCTATGATACCAACTTTGTAACGTCCTAAAATTCACTCTGGAAGACATTAACTATATACTCAACATCCAACCATGAGAGCATACTAAAGTACCATTAAATAAATAAAATCATTCATAATCCAACATCTAATTAGATAAATCCTCAAAAAAAAATAAAAAATCTTAGCATAAGTAAACCATCAAATATAAAATCTGGAGACTAAAATTCATTCTCAAACTTTCACATCATGATGCCCCCTCAACATCGTAATCTACCGGCTCATCTAATTCTGGATTCTCCTCAACACTAAAATCAGAAAAATGTAATATTAGGGTGAGCAATAAAGCCCAGTAGGAAAACCTTCTCAAACTCAAACAAGGTTTAAAAATCATGAAAAAAGGTAAGTCACAGTTTGTAAAATAATATATATAATTTTGAAGTAAAACAATGACATTTAATGAGATCTCAAGTTTACGGTATAAAACAGTAGAGTTCATAATAGAATAGAATCATTCACAAAAACCACAATTCATAACATGATATCTCATGTATGTAGGTAGGCTACTGTGAATCTACACACCGAATCTATCTCGTCCACCCTCAACACAAATCATCTCAAATCCATCCTTGCAGGGCCACAACAATTACAACACTTTAGGAAGAATGTGTACCGACGTATTAGCATTGACGTATCCTTTCTTAGGAATAGTATACTTGCGCCCAGCTTCGAACCTACATGGACAAATAGTGGTTAGCTATCACAAGAAACTAAACCCCCTACAAGTGGTGGGCAACCACCAAAGCCCTCAAGGTAGGAAAACCTCTGATACTCTATGATATGCATTTGAGTGTAACCCACGTTCATCACACCCATCAATACAATAGATAAAAATAACATTTTTCATAAAATTCAACTAGAATCAAGAATCATTGATCCATAACTTTTCCAAGGTAATAATTCAAATAAAACATACAAGAGATCCCACAATAAATATATTTGAATTGATAGTAATCAAGAACTATGGTTTTGTAATCAAGGACTTAAAATCTTTTGATATAAAACATATATTTGGATGTAAACCATGTGTTTATTCAAGAATTGAAACACATATCTAAAAAGGAATGTAAAAACACTGTAGATCTATCACATGAGTGGAGTAGGTTTTATCAAACTACTAAAGTTATATCAAATTCCTTTATACCCAAATTCTTTCCAAAATAGGTTTTAAATTTAGAATACTTCTAATATAACTCATATAATCTCTTCCAAGGTTCTTCAATCTTCTGGATTCAATGGAAACCTTATTTTGACCTAAAAATTTGTATACAATTACTTAACCACCTTTCTCAAGTTCAAACAACTCCAAAACTCAATTTACCCCGAAAGTTAATTCGCTTGAAACTCAAACTTCATAATTAATTTTTCAACAATGATTCTAATTCTATACCATCATTTTATTCACCTTAGGATAAATATTAATATAATATTACCCTTCTTTATTCTTTAATCCAAGGTCTTACACTAATGCCCAGCTGCTAACGCCTACCTGCTACTACCAGACGACACTAGTCAAAGGGGGCTCCTTGTGCGAGCCTACTTGTAACCACTAAGTCTCAACGACTCAACTAAGGTCCAACCCTGGACTTAGAGTCCTAGTCCAACTCTACTCCGTGTATAAAGGGACTAGTGATAAGGGTAACAATGCCTCCTAGCGAGCATATCTCTTTCTTCAATCTAGGATCCAGTATCCTAGTACTATTCTAACTCGAATAAGTAGGAGTTGTAGATAAGGATCTAGGACCAAGAGTCCTAATCTAACTCTACTACGTGCATCTAGGGCCTCGTGATAAGTTTGAGCCAATCAACCAAGAGTTCAGATTCCTTTAGGATACATCTCCGTATTCTTATAAATAAAGGCCTCGGGTATCAGGCAAATCATTCAATCCTACATATTCACTTAATACTTCCCTCTGAATTGTGATTTGACTTAAGCATCAGAGTCCCTTTGGCCTATGGTCATAGGTTCACCTAAATATTCTATTATCTTGAAGGTTCCACGAGGCTTCTTCACCACCATCTCTGTTCGTACGAGGTGTTTACTCTTTGTGTGAAATTATTCCTGCAAAATTGGCACCGTCTGTAGAAAAACAACTAAGTTTTCTAGTAACTCAAAAGCTTTGAGTCATGTGAGGCGGAATAAGCCACAACCCAAAAATGAGTCACACAACTACCTAGCCTCAAGCCATCCTCATTGGTTGCACCTCAAGCCTCAAGGCCACTTGACCTCAAGCCAACCTATAAGGTTGCACTTTCACCTCAAGCCAACCTCCGTGATTGGACCTCAAGGCTCCTTCGTCTCTTGCCAACCTCTAAGGTTGCACCTCAAGCCAACCTCTATGGCTACAACTCAAGGCTCTTTCGCCTCTTACCAACCTCCAAGGTTCTACCTCAAGCTAACCTCCGTGGTTGCACCTCAAGGATCCTTTGCCTCTTGCGAACCTCTAAGGTTCTACCTCAAGCCAATCTCCATGGTTACACCTCAAGGCTCCTTCACCTTCTGTCAACCTCTAAGGTTCTATCTTAAGCCAACCTCTGTGGTTGCACCTCAAGGCTCCTTCACCTTTTGTCAACCTCCATTGTTGCATCTCAAGGCTCATTCGCTTCTTGCCAACCTCCTTGTTTGCACCTCAAGCTAACCTCCATAGTTACACCTATAGCCAACCTCCATGGTTAAACCTAAATCCAGCCTCCTTGGTTTCACCTCAAGCCACCTACGTGGTTGTATCACAAGCCAACCTTCGTGGCTGCACCTCAAGCCAATCTCCGTGATTTCTATTCAAGCCAACCTTCATGGTTTCAGTTCAAGCTAACCTATGTGGTTTCACCTCAAGTCAACATCTATGGTTGCACTTTAAGTCAACCTCCATGGTTGCACCTCAAGACTACTTGGCCTCCATGCGATCTCCACGATTGACTTTCAAGGCTACTTAGAGGGCATCCTTATAGGTTTCATGGAGGCCTAATTTGCATCCATGAAACCTCTAAGGATGCCCTCTAAGTTTCTCAGCCTTTGAAGACAACCAACAACTTCTACAATTGCTCAATAGTCTACTTATCATTTCTCAAGGGTTTACCACCTCTAAGCATCAAACCCCTCAACTTGTGGGGACCTTCCCCCTTCAGTCAGAATGGGCGAGACATGTGTTAGAAGACTTGAACCACCAATACTAAGAACTTCTTCATGATCTCAAGAATCAGGAAGTCAATCTTAGGCCATGGAATGGCCTCCCAAACTGGATATGACACATCAATCCCGATTGCTTGAGAGCTTCTCCCCAACCATCTATGAATGACTTGTTCTTCTATCTTGTATATTTCTTGTTGACTATGTCCAAAGATCCTGGATTTATGATCATAGACAACATTCTTTACTTGCTTAATATTTTCCCTTTTAGCCTTAGCAAGTTCCTCTTGAAGCTCTTCAGCTCAAGTCTCTATCACAGTAACCTTATTCTTCAAGAAGACATTCTCCACTCTAGAATCTTTAAGTTGTTTCTCAAGCATTTATGTCCTAACCATATCAGACTCGACTTGACTCTCGAGCAACTCTTATTGCTCAACTAGCTTATGAGCAAAGTAAGTGAGTCCTCTGTACAAGCAACAATGAATGTTTCTCCTTTCCTTATATCAGCCAAGGTCTAACTTATGAACCAAGTGAAGGAACACAAAGGGACGTGAGTAAAAAGGAAAAGAGAGAGAAGAAAACTAAATCCCTAAGCTTCTTAGGAAACTAAATCCCTAAGCATATTAGGCAACTAAAATCCTAAGCTTCTTAGACAAATAAAGCCCTAAGCATCATAGGCTATTAAAGCCCTAAGCATCTTAGGCAACTAAAGCACTTAGCTTCTTAGTCGACTAAAACCCTAAGCTTCTTAGGCAAGAGAAATTCTAATCCTTTAGGCAATAAAGCCCAAAAACCTAAGTCCTCCAAAAACATACCTCAATTAATTCCATCTATTAATGAGGTATGAGGGCAATTGTGGGGACCCGATTCATTGTCAAGTTGCTACTATCAGTCGACAATTGTAAGGCCAAGTTGCTACTGCCCAGCTGCTACCACCTACCTGTTACTACCTATTTACTACTGCCTAACTACTACCGTCCATATGCTACTGCCTAGCTGCTACTACCCACCTACTACTGCCAATTGACAATAGTCAAAAGGGGGTCCTTGCACAAGTTTACTCGCAACCATTAAGTCTTAACTACTTAGGTAAGGTCCAACCAAGGACGTAGAGTCCTAGTCCAACTCCAATTTGAGTATCAATGGACTAGTGATAAGGCTAACAATACCTCATAGCGAGCATATCTCTTCCTTTAATCTAGGACATAGTATCCTAGTGCAATTCTAATTTGAATAAACAGGAGCCAGGAGATAAAGATCTAGGACCAATTGTCCTAATCTAACTCTACTCAGTACATCTAGGTCCTGGTGACAAGGTTGAGCCAATCAACCAAGAGTTCAGATTTCTTTGGGATACATCTACCTATTGATATAAATAAAGCCCTCCGGGCACTAGGTAAATCATTCAATCTTATCCTATTCACTTAATACTTCTTTCTAACTTAAGCATCGGATTCCCTTTGGCCACCTTCGGCCATCGATTAACCTACATGTTCTCTTGTCTTGAAGGTCCCATGAGGCTTGTTCACCACCCTCTCCGTCCGTACAAGGTGGTTACTCTTTGTGTCCCGCACAGATAGATCAATTATGGGACTTTGTCATTAATCATCACTTTTAATTAATTTCATTCAATGATAGAATATTTACGGCATGTGGGTGAGGAACTCACTTCTAAATAAAGGGTTACACTTGAACTAATAGTAGATAATCTATCATTGAGCAAAACTGAATAAAATTACAATTGCATAAATCTCAATCCTAAAATTATATCACTCCACATATCATTGGATGAGGTTAGGGGTTGTTGTCCTAATGATCACCACCTCCACTGTGGCGGTCGCAAGTTTAAACCTCGTCGTCCTACTCACTGTAATAATGTCTGATAAAAAAAGGCATAACATTAGGTCATGTATTAATTATGATTTTGAGTTCAATAAATCTATATCATTAGACATTTGAATTTTATCCCCACATTTTTCCCCTCATTTCTATCACATCACCTTTCCCCCCTAATTAATCTATCTATATATATAAAACAAAAAATTCTCGTGGGGCTTAAGTCTTCTATTCTGTAATGTCTAATTAAGAGAATTTGGAATTATTTAATTAAATTTGAGCTTATATTATTTGGGTTTATAGAATTTAATTCCAAGTTCTAGTTTAATTTTACAAGAAAAATAAATTTGGGCTTATAATACTTGGTTTTATGAAATTTAGGTCCAACCCAATTTAATTTGGGTTTTTGGAGGCCGGTCACTTCTAGCCATCTTTTTAGTCACTAAGTCTAGGCACCTATCTTTTGGTTCATTAAGGACAAATTCATTTCAAAAGATCTACTTACCCTTATTTAAATATAAATAAAAAAATTAATAAGAATTATATAAAATACACAATTCAAAATTCAAATGAAATCAAATCTCCTTTATTTTTGATCTTTCATAATTAAAACTCTCTATCTATCTCTCATATATATATATATGTATATATATATGTGTGTGTGTGTGTGTGTGTAAAGTTTAATTATATCCATATAAAATTTACATTTTAAAATTTGAAATAGATTCAAATCTCCTTTATTTTAGATCTTTCAAAATTTATACATACATACACACACACATATTTATATTTATATATATATATATAGAGAGAGAGAGAGTCCTAATTTGGAGAGAAAAATGAACTCACATGGTCATTACTAATAAATTCAACAAATATTGCCAATGTAAGCTGCGCAAAGAACATCACTACCATTAATCCTCTAGATCTACAACTATGGATTATTTTTAAAGACAACAATCAACACAATCTCTCAACAATACATAATGGAGAAAAGAGATAAAGTAAAGAGAATAGAAGGTAGTGAGAGAAGGGAGAAATAATTGAATGAAAAAGATAAGAGAGAGAGACAAAAATTTAAATAAGGTATGACAGAAATATGGGAAGAGTGAGGAGAGAGAAAGAGTGATATAGAAGATAGAGGAGAGAGTAATCTAAATAACTGATAGATTGGAGAAGAACGTTAGAGTTAGAGAGAGAGATTAAAGTGATAGATACTAGAGAGAAATTAAAAGGATGGAATAGAAAGGAGAAAGAAGTAGTGGAATAGAAGATAGAGGAGAGAGAAATACGTAGATGGATAAATTAAAGGAAGAGAGAGGAAAGATAAATTAAAGGAGGAGCGAGGAGAGGCAAAGTAAAGGAAGAGAGAAGAGTCTTGAAAAGATGTGTGATCCACTGAAGGTCAAAAAAAGAAATAAAAAAAAAAGTAAAGGGACTATTGGACCTACTTAACTTGTATCCTTAAACCCAAAAAAATTGCGATTGAATCTATTAACAACAGAGTTCCCCATATTATATTTAGTTCCAATTTTCACATTTAATTTTAGTAACTTATTTAATTGATTAGGCAATTAGACATTATTTATTTGTTTATTATTTGTTAATGTCGACAATCACAATTTTTTGGAAAGTTGTGACCGTTTTTGCAATAATTAATGCAGTACATTTAATGATGGTAATCACTGTGGCAGAGAATGTCTCCCAATAATTGTCATGTGGAAGAAATGTTTTGGGGGCAAACGAAGGAGCTTTGAATATCTTTGTTCATCATTAGATTGCTCAATGAAGACATGTGGCAAGCAACATGTATCAGGTAATATAGAGTGTCATTTGGTGAGACAAAGAACCTCTGACCAAGCCCAAACAGATCCAACCGAGTAGATTTCAGTGTCAATAGACCAGAAATGAAATCACTCGTATTGATCGGTTCAATTAACAACACTCCCGAGCAGTATGTATATACTAAGCAGAGTTGTAGATCTGTAATCAATGATACTTCAAAGAAATTGGCACCCGAACTGACTCTGGTTCCACAATATAAGGGATAAGAGTAAACTTCATATGAACAAAGGATAGATGAGCTATCCCTAACGGCCAAAGGTAGTCAAGCAAGATGAATCAAGAAATTGTATAGTTAAAAGTGCACATTATTAACATGTGACCTAAAAATTGACTAATGAGAATAAAAACCTAAAAAGGATCAAACACAAATTAAGGAAGATCTGGTTGAAATTTAGGTGTGCCACTATATTCTAACCAAAATTCTAAGTCCTATGAAACCGGGACATACTCTATAAATACCAGATGAGTTTAAATCTAAGGAATGCACTTCTTTCCCTGCAGTTTACTTGCTTAATCTCAAATCACTTATTGACTTAAATATCGGAGTACCTCTAACTGGTTAAACCCCTCTTTGTAGTAGTTTGTTTGTCTTGTAGGGGGAGAACCACCCAGTTCGTTTCAATTGATTTAAGTCATTCAATTCTCAACCAATCACCATTGATTTCATTCAAATTTGTATCATCAACTTAGAATAAAATAGTAGTAGTCAAGAACGAAATAATTACAAGTAAGAAAGAAACAGTTACACATAAATATGTAATTAAACCAATATATAAACTGACCTGTTTGCAAATCAAAAACTATTATTGAACTTTCTGCAAATCAATACTAGTGTTTGACACTATGTCCTTAAGATATATTTCTCCCAAACACTTGGTGCTTATGGAAATCAAAGTGTTTGCCTCGCAGGATACAATGATCTTCAGGCAAGTAAAAGTGACACTCCAATTCAATTGCCAAGCGAACTAGAAACTGTGTCATGTACTCTCTGATATGTAGACTACCTAATGCCAAAATTATGCCTTAATGACTGTAATGAAATTGATTTGGAATGCTAATGGCTCTAGGTTTATATAGATAGATTGGTGACTGTTCCAAATAGCCACCATGCAAACAGACACAACCCAGAAGACACCACTGAATACCCGTTCATTTATAAATAGACACAACTCAAAAATTCAGATTGGAGGGAAACGAAAATTCGAACCAATGTGAATTTAAATCTAACAATTACCAAAAATTAAAATCTGGATTAAGAAATTCATTCCCAATTCATTAAACGAAATTTTCCAAAAAGATATGGATTGGTCTAAATCACACCCATTCCTAAGTTCGAGCCCGATCGGGTCGGGGTTGTGGCATGGTGTAACACCCCGCATTCTCTTTAATATATGTATATAACTATATAGAAACTACTTGTGGTAAAGTGTGGATATGTGTAGTGATGTGTGTTTTAATTTGATAGGTTGGAAAAGAAGGAATTTCGAATGTCAGTGGGAATCATAGTTAAAGCTAGTTTAGCTAGTGAATGGATGACATAAATTATAAAAGAACCTCTAGCAACTATGTTTGGGGTACCAAGGTATGTTGTGAAAGTTTGGGTTGGTTTTGGAAGGGTTTAGGATGGATTGAAAATGAAAAATGGAGGAAAAGGCAAAACTGGGCAAAACCCTACCGGTACAGTCTACCGGTAGAGTATTGTACCGGTACAGTCTACCGGTACACTTTGGTCCAGAGAGCTCGAGCTACCGGTACAGCCTACCAGTAGAGCCGAAAGAATTCTGAAACTTAAATGTCGCGATCTTGATCCGATTTTAGTCTTATAAATACCCAAGGTCGCCTATTTTGACGCCATTTTCAGCCCTCCAACCTTAGAAACCCTAAGATAGAAAGAAAGGAAGATAAGAGAGGAAGAAAGAAAGAGAAAAACAAGAGTTTGAAGGGGTTATCCAAGATCAAAATCTAACTTTTCAAGAACCAAAGGTAGGGGTTTTCTTCCTATTCTCTTACATTGAGGCTAGGTTTATTTATATGTAATCTTTGACTCGAAATGTTATATATATATGCTATCTAATATGTAATTCTTGATATCCTTGCACATCTCACCTTGTCTTGAACAATGTTAGACTCGGGTAACCATTAAACCTCCCTTCTTGTTTCCAAACCCTAGCTTCCAAGGGGAATGTTCTTTCTCTTGATTTCTCCTTGGTTCTAGATTCTCAACCTTAAATATTAATGTGTTTTACCTATGTTGTGCTTGGGTAATCAATAATTCTCTTGGTATGCCTTGAAAACCCTAGTTTTCAAGGAAAATATGGTTTCTTTTGATTTATCCTTTGTTATTGATTTCAAGCTTGATATTCGTTTGTTATTGATTCTAACCCTTGTGATTCATGCCTTTTGATTTCAAGACTCGACATTCAATTGCTCTTGATTTCAACCCTTGAGTTCTCTTTTATTCTTGACATCAATACTTGATATTCTTTATCCTTGATTCCAAGACTTGATGGTTCTCTTGTTCGTGGTTCCTAAACTTAATAATCCGTTGTTAGTGAATTCAAACCTTGATTGTTCCGTTATTCTTGACTTCTCCTTTGCTCGTGACTTTTAAGCTAGATACGCCTTGGTTTTATATTTTCAAGCTTCATATTTATTTGTAATGATTCCAAAACCTGATTACTCATGTGTTCTTGACTTCAAAACTTTAGTACTTTATAATGAACAATTAAAATAGTGTTAATGGATGATCTCATGTACTTTTTTTAAATTGTTCTATTGGAATGTTACATGTGAATTTGGTCATTTATGGAATTTTCGTTATTTGAGAAAGTTGTTGGTATTGAGAATAAAAAATTTTGAGGCAGAGGTTGTTTGTATGCATGCTGCCAAAGAGGGCCATATTATAGGCAGAGGTTGCTTGTATGCATGCTGCCAAAGAGAACTACTGAGAAACAAATCCTTGAGGGTGAGAGGTTTTTTGTATGAATGCTCACGCCAAAGAGGACAATACTAGACCATATGAGATACGAATACTGTGTGAGTTATTGTTCATTCTACCAGATACAGCTTCCACAAGAGTCTTGGGGTAGTATGGGATGCCACAAGAACTTGTTAGAAGTGGTTTATGGTGGAAATGAATTATAAATTATATATGAATTATGTTGTGGACATTTGTTGTCAACTCTACTTGGTTTTACTTCTTTATTAATCCAGTTCAATTACCGTTGCTATTTAAACTTGAGATCTCTTTTAAAATGCCCCTGTTTTATTTTAAAGGTTATATATGTTACTTGTGAGATGAGACCGACCCGTTTTGACATGTTTTCTAAACCTTGTTTGAGTTTGGGAGGATTTTCCTACAGAGCTTAGTGCTCACCCCCTACAGTTGAACCTTTTTCAGATGTTGGGCCAGAGGATTTACTCGGTGCTAACGACCCGTACCTTGGGAGGCTGCACTAGAGGGATACTTGAATCCCGAGTGGGACATCTAGAGATGTCGTTTACTTTTGTTTTAGACTGGAATACTATTTTGGGAACACTGTATAGTCTAGATTTCTTTTGTAATTTCCGCTGCGCTATAATAGTAAGTTTTTATTGGGAATGTAAAGGCCAAAGATGGCATATTCTTTTGGGATACTGATGTAAATGTTATGGATTACTTTTCGGAAGTCTTTTTATTGATGATTTATCTTAGTGCTCTCATGGTATGAATGGTTATTAAATGTAATACCGTCCAGGGTGTATTTTGGGGTGTTACAGATTTTTAAAGGCTAAAGATGGCATATTCTTTTGGGATACTGATGTAAATGTTATGGATTACTTTTCGAAAGTCTGTTTATTGATGATTTATCTTAGTGCTCTCATGGTATGAATGGTTATTGAATGTAATACCGTCCAGGGTGTATTTTGGGGTGTTACACATGGGGAGGCGGGCAAGGCATGCGCACTCGTATGGTCGAACCGAAGGCATGTAAGCGCTCTTTTTACTCATAAAAGTGTGGTACCCCTTAGGGCCCATCCCCATAGAGCAAATTTGGCATATATATGAACAAGTAGACTTTCTTGCTTAACTAATGTAGGATTGGTGTCAAATCTCACAGTGCACAACTTCTATTTTCACAATCCAAATGGGTCACTTTTGAGCCTATGTTCTCATTCATTTCTTACTCGATTTTAATTACCTCATAGAGTAGAATACAAGCTCACAAAAGTTTAGTCGAAACAATGAGCTGGTTCCATTTTAATTTAGGCTCAAAGTTGACCAAAACTCATATTTTAATTACCACAATTTGCTTTAATCCAACAATCCCCTACATAAATGGAAAATTAGTTGTTTGTATGCAAATGATAAAGCTGACACACTATAGAGAGTACATCTTGGAAAGATTGTGCATCGAGATAGGTAGCTTTTGACCTTGAATCTTCCCTAGTGAAATCTTATTGGACTTACGGGCTAAATAGTGAACAGACTTCATATAGTCTCTTTTCTAACACAATTTGTTATCATGATTGTGTTTATTTTAGCCCTGAACAACTCCTGATTTTCATGAGTGCTCTAGAGAATTCAACCTTTATAAATTCTCATAGTAGTATCCCCTTCATACCATATAGGTGATTCTTCTTAGTAATATTCTACAATATCCCACTTAATTTTTCAAGGTATAAAAATTATTAAAATTATAGCTTACCCTAATAAACTTTGTATGCAACACTAGTTTATCATAGGAATAGGTAGGAGATATTATCTCTCAAGTGCTTTTTTTGAATCACGCATAATTCGGTTGTCCCTTTGAACCTAGATCTTGAGATTTCCAGTCAACTAGGTTGAGTTGTAATTAAGGTGACTCTTAAATCATAGGCTTTAGCCCAATTCCTCTCGATGTGCAATTTACTTGCTCTCTCGTCAAACCTTTGATAAGTGGATCTGCTAGATTATCCTTTGATTTAATATAATCAATAGAAATAATATCATTTGAGAGCAATTGTCTAACGTTATTAAGTCTACGACATATATTTCTAGACATACCATTATGCATATCACTATGTGTCCTACCAATTGTAAATTGGCTATCGCAATGTATACAAATTTCTGGTACATGTTTAGGTCATATTAGAATATCCTCTAGAAATTGGTGAAGTCACTCAGCTTCCTCTCTTGCTTTATCTAAAGTAATAAATTTATATTATATCGTGGATCTAGCAATACACGTTTGCTTAAAGGATTTTCAAGATACAGCTACACCACCAAGTGTAAAAAAGATTACCACTTGTGGACTTTGTATTTTTCATATTAGATATCCAGGTACCATCATTGTATCCTTTAAGTATAGCTGAATATCTTGTACAGTGCAATTCAAAATTCGGGGTATATCTTAAGTCACTAAGAACCTTGATAATTGTCTTTACTCCCAGATTACTCGTATGTCTACTCAATTTACTAACTGAATATACTATATATGGTCTATTGTAGTTCATGACATACATTAGATTGTCAATGATACGAGAATATTCTAATTGCGATATGCTTTGGCCAGCATTTTTAGAGAAATAAAGATTTATATCTACTGGTGTTCTAGAAATACTGTTTTCATTCTTGTCGAACTTCTCAAATATTTTCTCAAATAATGTGATTGAGATAATATAAGTCCACCAGATGTTCTAAAATTTTTAATTCCTAGTATAACATCTGCAACACCCAAATCCTTTATGTCAAACTTACTAGAGAACATTTTCTTGGTATCTTTAATGATATTATTATTACTATCTAGAATAAGCATATCATTCACATATAGACAAACAATGACATATCTACTATTTGTGTCTGTGAAACAAAAAGATTTATCACATTCATTAATTGTGAATCTATTTGATATCATGACTTTGTCAAATTTCTTGTGTCATTTTTTTTTGTGCTTGCTTTAAACTATAGAGTGATTTAAAAAGCTTGCTGATTCAACTTATTTTTTGATCTGATTTATATTATACACCCAAGTATAAGTGAGCGAATTTTAGTTTTCTAGGTTTAAGTCCAAGATCGATCCCACGAAGAGTTTTAATAATTAGGAAATAAAATGAAAATAGTGAAATTATTGTTAAAACAGTGTAACATGAGATAGCTTGACTTTGTGGAGGTTTAGGTTGAGATAAAAAATTTTCCTTCTCTGACATGCTCAAGGACTGGGTTAACTTAGCTAAATGACTCTTGATGTCTTCAATACTTTATGAAGTTTGAGCTTTAAACTCATTAAATGTCTGAGTTGTTTGAGTATTAAAATTCATTTGACTTTGAATAAATTGATTCATAGTATCTTCTAGAGTCCTTCTATGTAGAGGTTGATAAGGTTGATACTGTTGTTGAATTTGTGGTTATGGTGGACCATTTGTTTGATTTGTAGATTGTGCATTTTTTCAACTAAAATTTGGATGATTTCTCCATCCTGTATTATAGGTTTCAGAATATGGATTTGGATAAGGCTTAGTATAAGTTGGAATAGCATTAGATTGTTCAATTAAGACTTCTTTAAATGCATGTATAGTTGGACATTCTCCAGCAGGATGTCCTGACAACGCACAAATTTCACATATTTGGTCAGTAGAAGAAACAACAACCACTTGATTAATTTTTTTCATTTCTAAGGCTTCAAGTTTTCGAGATAAATTAGTCATTTTAGCTCTTAAATCATCATCTTCTTTTAATACATATTTTCCTCTTTCGGACGTAGATGGCTTAGTTTCCACAATATTTGAAGAAGTTGAGTCCCACATCTGGGAACTCTCAGAAATAGTATCAAAAAATTAAAATGCTTCTTCATGATTTTTATTCATAAATTCCCTTTGGGCCATCATTTCAACAAACTATCTCATTACAGATAGAAGAGCATCATAAATGAAACCAACGAAAGTCCAGTTTTCAAATGCATGATGTGGACAAGTTTGGAGAAGATCCTTAAATCTTTCCCAATTTTGATAAAAAGTTTCTCCTTCTTTTACAAAAAAAAAATCATTATTTGACGTCTTAATGTATTAGTACGATGCACAGGAATTTTGTTTTTTTTAAAAAAAAACTCAGTTTGCAAAGCTTACCAATTTGTGATAGAATTAGCTCGTAAAGAATTAAGCCACAGTTTAGCTTTATCTTTCAAAGAAAAAGGAAAAAGTTTTAATCGAGTCATTTCAAAATTATCTTGCAGAGTTTCATAGACTTCCTCAAATTCTTTCATATGAATATAAGGGTTTTCAGTTTCCAAACCATGGAACTGTGGTAACAACTGAATTGTCACTGGTTTAATATTAATATTTGGAGCGTCTATTGGAACAGAAAAATATGAAGGGACATTAATTCATGTGGGATGTAAATATTCTTTTAGAAGTCAGTTCAAAATGATGATGAAGACGATAGAGATGACTGATTTATAGAACCTAATGATGAATGAACAGACATAAACTATTAAAAAGTAAACAAATAGTTTATAAACATATAATATAAATAAACAATTTCCCTATTATATTTAATTTCAAATTACCGCAACTCCCTGGTAACGGCGCCAAAAAACTTGATTCGACTTATTTTGTGATCTGATTTATATTATACACCCAAGTATAAGTGGTCGAATTGTAGTTCTCTCGGTTTAAGTCCAAGATCGATCCCACAAAGAGTTTTAATAATTAGGAAATAAAATGAGAATAGTGAAGGTATTGTTAAAACAGTGTAACATGAGATAGCTTGTGATGTGAGCTTAGATTGATAACTAGTTTAATTAAACTTTCGTTTGTAGATAGACTGTTAAAAGAAAATAATATAAAAAATACCCTTCAGTTTAAGGATCTCATATGTTTTATATTGGTTAAATACTAAAAATGTCACCTTACAACAATTAAACTTTCCTGTCGCTGGGAAAGTCAATTGGTAGGTTTGATGTATATTAAATCCAACCACATCAACTTCTTATGTTAGCTGGTGGGTATGTGCATATTAAACCATACTACAGTAGGTTAGCTGATAGGTATATACAACAATTGACTGACTTAAGTAAACCAGAGGGACAAACCATTCAGGAGGAATACTTGAATTACTCAATTTGCAGTTTCATATATCAGTTAAACAACCCTAGTGAACTAGAAGGTCAAGTCATTCAGAAGGATCACATAGGTTATTCATTTGACAATTATACCATGTAACAGTGAAACATCCTCAGTGCACCAGAAGGTTAAGCTATTCAAGTGGAACACTGTAGATATTCAACTGGCAGGTTGATGATTCACTGATGACATAATTCCAGGCTATATAGTAACACCTAATTACGTACATCACTATATACATGAAGTTCATAATGATAGATAGTATAGTATAGAATATTAAGTATAGTTCGGTGTTCATAACCATGAGCATATTATAATTATAATCATCCATCAATTAAGGGAGGTTTAAAAATATATAAATAAAGCATAATTACAAATCGGTATTTCCATAATTTAACCAATATTATACATATGTTCACCCTTCACTGAAGGATATAAGTAAACTGCTCACACTCCATTACTATTAACAAGCAAGAAGTGCGGGTAATTTTCATTACAATAATAAATAAAATACAAACACTGACACTTCTTTCGCAAGGAACAGTTGAAATACAACCACCCTTAACATCAATTAAGACACAAAGGTGGAAGCAGTTCAAATCTCCAAGTAGAAAGACGTAACAAAAAAAAGTAGAAATACAGAGTTTTGGCCGAAGAGTAGGACAGACCGGATCGTTGAATTTTTCTATGACTTTTTCTTTTTTTCTCCTCTTGAATTCTCTTTGGAGCTCTTCATATCTCTCTTAAGCTCTCCCTAACTCCAATCGTCTGAAGATGAAGTAGGCAGCCCATATTTATAAGCAAAGGCAAGCAAGAGCTGGAAGGTATACATCAATCGCCTAACACCACCATCCGGACACCACCACCACCATTTGGACGGTCCTTGTTTGCTGGTGGATGTTCCATCTTCTTCTTGCATGTTTTTGGTCTTCAATTACATTTTATTCTCTGCTGGTTTCAAGCTTTAACAAAATATTCCTCACAATTTCGAGCAATTCCGCACAAAACCCTAAAATTTCAAGCATTACGCACCAACCCTAATACGCAGTTTTTAACTATTTTATCTTACAAATTTAACTTATTTAATTATTTAAATTCACATGATAATTAGGGTTAATCACTCGCACACTTTCTTCTCTTGTCTTGGAGAAATGAACCCTTCGAATTGCTCCATATAAATTTTCTCATTTAAGTCACCATTTAAGAAAATTGTTTTTACATTTATTTGGGGTATCTCAAGATTATGTAACGCTACATTAGTTATGGGCAAACAAATGGTTGTTATTCTCATGACAGGAGAATATATATCAAAATAATCAAGACATTTTTGTCTGTAACCTTTACCTACAAGTCTAGCCTTGTACTTATCATTTGATGTATCAGTTTTTATTTTTCTCTTGAAAATCCATTTACACCCTAATAGTTTACTTCCTAGAAAAAGATCTATCAACTCTCGGGGTGTGATTTTGCTTGATGGATTCAATTTCATTATTTGAAGCTTCTTTCCACATAGGTGCTTCAAAAGTTAACATTACTTCATTGAAGTTTTGAGGGTTATTTTCTAACATGTCAAAAAAACAGGACCATAGGACTTGAAAGTCCTTGCCTTCTTATTACATCTAACTATCTTTCATTTTCTTCATCTATAGACTCATGATCTATACTAATCACAGTATCATGAGTTCTTTTAAAAGAACTCTCATCATATGCATTATTAGGGGTGTTCACCCTACCTTACGGGTAGAAAATATGTTCTTCCGTATTCCTACCCGATACTTTGCGGTAGAATTTTTTCTTGGCCTACCCTACCCGATAGCTTTAGTATTCCTACCCGCCTTCTTACCCGATTAATTAGATAGGAAGTCGGATAAATACTTTTGTAACTATTAATTTTTGGATCATTTTAACAATTTAATTAAATAACATCCACCAATTTAACAACACAATAAATCAATAACATTAAAATAAAAAACAACTACAACAACAATTATAATAAAACACAAGAAAGTATGAACATCAATCTACCATAATTGTTCCACAAATATAATAACAATTAATTTAAGTTTAAACAATATGAAATACAAAATTAATGCAGGTAGGGTAGGGTAGGGTAGGAATACGAAAATAGATGGCTATTCCGCATTCCTACCCGATTTAATCGGAAGAATAAAAACTCTTTCGCATTCCTACTCGATTTTTACGGCTAGCTGATTTTTAGGGTAGGGTAGGGTTGTAACACCCCAAAATACACCTTGGCAGTATTACTATTTAAAAATCATTTACAATTATGAGAGCAACTACATAACTTCATATCCCAAAAGAATTTACTTCATCATTCAGGCATATACAATAACATCCAAAAGAATATGCCCAACAATGGCATTTACATCCCCAAAAGAATATCAAAGTAAATCTTGCAGCAGAAATACAAAATAAACTAGACTACACAATGTTCCACAAGAATGTCCTAGTCTAGTACAAAAGAAGCTACAACTCTACATATCCACCTCGGGATCTAGATTCCCCTCGGGTGGAGCCTCCCAATGTCCCGGCTCGTCGATGCCGAGATCCTCCTCTAGCACCAAATCTGAAAAATATAATTTGTAGGGGGAAAGCACGAAGCTCTGTAGCCACATTTCTCCCAAACTCAAACAAGGTTTTAAAATATAGAAAACGGTCGGTCTCATTTCACAAGTAACATATATATAACCTTTGAAATAAAACAGGTACATTTTAAAAGAGATCTCAAGTTTAAACAGTAGCAATAATCAAATAAACGAATAAAAGGAGTTTAGCAACAATAACCAATATTCTAATTTAAGCTGTTTAGAAAAAGGGTTTCTCCCCCATGCATTGTCCCATACCAATGTATCGGCAAGAACGACCCAACTCATAATTTCATGTAATTTCGGTTCATCCCCGTACCATGTATGATGATTGCTGCCCATGAATCTACCCCACGATTATACCTAGTCCACCAATTACAATCACAATCACAATCACAATCACAAGCACTTTAGAAAGGGGCGTCTACCATCACAATGGCAGTGACGAGTCCCTTCCTAGGAAAAGTATACTATCCCTTGTTCGAACTCTAGTGAACGATAGTGGTTGCATTACCAAATAACAACCCACTACAAGTGTTAGGAAACCATCTCACCCCCATTGGGGTAGACTAACCTCTAACACTCTACGGCATCTCTCGAAGGTAATCCAAGTCCATCACAACACTCATACAATGAGGAAACCGAGAATATACTCAATTCACAACAATTTCAC
>CM042184.1:16934730-16983036 GCA_023539305.1 Ilex asprella
ATATATATATATATATATATATATATATATATATATATATCTGACTCATAGATTTACAATTGCAATTAAGAAAAATGGCTGCTGAACTTTTGGCCAAAGCAACAATTGTTAGAATTATGATGTGAGCAAAATAACTATGAATGTTGTAATCTAAAATTCGAAATAAATCATGCAAACAATGGTTAGATCATTAAAAATATAACATGCAATTTAAATAAATACAAAAAATATACAAACATGCAATCTATATAAACCAAATAAATTGATTATGAATGAGTTGGGCTATGAGTCCAAGAGATGTGTGATCAATGTCCTAAAGCAACTTAGTCTTCCCACATAAGGGTACTGATGGACACCAACGACTCCAAGATTCAACCCAGACACTCGTAGCAGCACTTTCTCAATAGTCACGTCCACTAGAAGGTTGGAGTGAACCTGACTCGAATCGAGTTGTCCAAAAACAAATATAATAAAGGATAATATATATATATATAACTGAACTCTATATTGGAAGAATATGGATATAAAAATAAATAGAATATTGTGTGTGGTAAGGAAAAGTCTACTGCTGTAGACTACTATGGCCAAGCGTAAAAGAACTGAAATGATCATAACAATTAATAGGATATTGATGAGTCCGAATTTAGTTGGACCTAGCCCAATGTAAATTAAACCGAGAAAGCCCCAAGAGGAAGTCCAATCAGATGGGCTAAACCCATCAGAGGAGATCCAAGACACCTAACAGGAGAACAAGGCACAGCCTAGGCCCCTTGGGCGCTGCCTTGGCAGGACCTTGGGTGTCGCCCACCTCCTCTTTTCTCCTTTGTACTCCAATCTCTTTGGTACCCTAATGCAAGTCCAAACCCACTCAATACAAGTCCAAGCTCAAGATGAGGGTCAAGCTCAATCCACCTAAGGGTCTTCATCCGATTGAATAGGAGCACGAGGGAGAGAAAGACAAGATACGGAGATCAAATCCTACCATAACTACACTTACCAAAATAGTGGAAGATTTCTCCCTCACGTCACTGCCTCACCACCTTACCCTAACTACATAATGTAAGCCTTAGAGGAGGCCTCCGAAACTTTTACGCACACCCTTATACATACTGCTCTCTCTCTTTCTATCTCAAAAGCATTGTAACCCTCCGGTGACAATTATTCATTAATAAATGACACAGGCCACCGCTGTCATTCTTGAAAGTAGACGTAGGTCATTCGGACCGAACCACTATTAATCCTTGTGTTGATCCATTACATACTATTTTTAATTCTTGATTGCCATTGATTACTTGTTAACTGCTCATTAATCACACTCATTCATCTACTTGATTCTTGATCTTGCACAAGACAATTTTGTGTATCATCAGTTTGGCGCCGCTGTGGGAAATGACTAATTCTCTTATTCTCATCCATGACAATCACTACCCGATCTATGAGCCAACAATTGAGGGATAACAACCCAGCTTACCGAAAAAAGGCTCCACCTTCCCTTGCACCCTCAGAACCTTCTGCTACAGCGGCTGGACAATAGCAACAACTTTTCCAAACCATGCAACTGCTGGTGAAACAGAACCAGCAGATTATTCAGCTAATGCTCACCTAGGGAGGCGTTGTGCCTCACCCAGGGGGAGGAGTCCCACTCCCTCCAATAGGAGAGGAGCCACTACCTGTCCCTTTTGGACGCCAGACAGCCCCCACCATTGGGCCCTCGCCAGAATGCTCTGGTGCCTCGCCAGGAAATCCCTCGTCTAGCAGTCCCCCCTCAATGTGTAGGGAGCTCACGTGTTCACTTTTCGCATGAAGGAGAAAGTCGATACGGTGATCACGAAAGCCAATACCGCCATCCAACTGAAGATGTCCCCAACCAGTGGGATAAAAAGATTAGAGAGGTACAAAACTGACTTGGTGATGCCCTTAATGCCATCAAGGCCTAGGTGCCAGAGACTGTGGAATATCTGATAATACGCACTAATACTCCTTTGGTTACCGATATTGTCAATTACCATTGCCTTTGAAGTTCAAGATGCCCACCATTGAGATCTTCTACGGCACCAAAGACCCCATCGACCATCTGGACACCTACAAATCCTTCATGGAACTCCACAATGTGCCTGAAGAGATCATGTGTAGGGTCTTTCCTACCACATTGAAAGGGTCTACCCACCAGTGGTTCTCCAAGATCAGGCCCTCCTCCATTCGTTCCTTTGCAGAGCTATAAGTAAGTCCTTCGTCTCCCACTTCATTGGGGGACGTCGCCATCAGAAACCAGTGACCCACCTGCTCACCATCAAATATGATAGGGATGAAAGTCTTAGACACTATCTTGCCCATTTCAATGAGGGGGTTCTCCAGGTTGAGGAGCCAGATGATAAGGTAGCCTTGGCCGCCTATATCGTCGGGCTCCGCACCTCTAGCTTCATGATTTTCAGTCCTCAAGGAGCTTCCCTCCAGCATGCTCAAGCTGCTGTCCAGGGCACAAAAGTATATGAATGCAAAGGACGTCACCAAGGCCCGCCAGGACGAGTCCTTCCGAGGAGGAGAAAAAATAAAAGATAGCCGTGAAGACAGGAGGGAGACCGAAATCAAGAGAAAGAAAGCTAAAAGAGTCCCCGTAAAAGACCGTTTCGGAACACTGCCCCCAAAAGACCAACGACCATACACTCCACTCAACGCCTTAGTGGAGCACATCCTGCTCCAGATATAGGATGACTCATCCATCCATTGGCCTAGAAAGATGAAGTTTGACCCCAAACACAAGAACTCCAGTAAATATTGTCGCTTCTACCACGACCATGGACATGACACGGACGATTGTTTCCAACTGAAGAAGCAGATTGAAGAGCTTATCCAGCGGGGTCATCTCAGGCAGTACGTAGCTGGTACAGGTCCAGCTCCTCTGCACGAATTACGAGAGCATCAACATACCCTCGATGTAATTTAGACTATCGCCAGAGGGCTAGGGGAGGAGGTGACTCCAACTCTGCCAGGAAGGCGCACGCCCGTAGAGCCAAACAGGTAGAGTCTCATGACTCTCACCCAATAAAGACACCCTGATATGTGGAGGAGGAGGTCATCACCTTCTCAGACAGAGACCTTGAAGGGATCCAAGTCCCTCATGACGACCCTTTAGTCTTGACCTTAATGGATGTCAACTACCAAGTCAGGAGGAACCTGGTTGAAAGTGGGAGCTCAGCCGATATCCTGTTCGCTACTACCTATGACAGCCTTTACCTCGGCAAAGAGGGATTATAGCCGGTCATGACTCCCTTGGTTGTCTTCTCGGGGGAGAGAGTTCAACTCTTGGGATCCATCACCCTGTTTGTCATAGCAGGGACTGCACCAAGGAGCTCCACTATTATTGTAAATTTTCTTATACTTGATTGTCCTTCTGCTTACAATATGATACTTGGACGCCCTGCCCTCAATGCCTTAAGGGCAGTACCCTCCATTTACCATCTTCTTCTTCGTTTCCCAACCTCCAATGGGATTAGAAAAATAAGAGCAGACTAGGTCTCAGCCAGAAAGTGCTACGTGGACTTTATGAGGGCTAAGAGACCATATGATACTTTCTAGGTCGAAGTGCCTGACCCCAAGGATCACAGTACCATAAAAATGGGTGAACCATCAGAAGAGCTTCAACTCGTAATGATAGCCTCCCATAAAGGAAGGTCTACATAGGTGCCTCTCTTTCTTAAGAGCAAGCATCTGCCTTGGTAGACTTCCTTAGACAGATTGCATATGTCTTTGCTTGGTCCCATGACGATTTAGAAGGCATCGATCCAGAGGTGGCCTCCCACCAGCTCAATGTTGACCCCAAATACATGTTTGTCCATCAAAAATTGAGAAGTGTGAGCACTGAGAGGGCTAAACCATGGAGAATAAAGTGGACAAGTTGCTGACGAATGGGTCAGTAAGGGAGGTAGCCTACCCAGACTGGTTATCCAAGGTGGTAATGGTAACAAAGACCAATTGAAAGTGGCAACTTTACATGGACTTATCAGAGCTCAACAAGGTCTGTCCCAATAACAGCTATCATTTTCCACACATTGACATACTCATTGATGCCACTGTTGGACACGAACTCCTAAGATTTTTGGACGCCTATTCCAACTATAATCAAATCACCATGTTTCCACCAGATCAGGAGAAGACCTCATTCATTACCCCGAGAGACATTTACTGTTACAGGATGATGCCTTTCAGACTCAAGAACGCCTGTGCCACATACCAGCGTCTCGTCAACAAGATGTTTGAGGCCCAGATTGAAAAAATTATAGAGGTTTTATGTAGACAATATGTTGGTGAAGAGTGCAGTAGTGACAAATAAAACACCTGCAGGAGACCTTTAATGTGTTGAGAGCCTACAGGATGAGGTTGAATCCTGAAAAATGTGCCTTTGACGTCAGTTTAGGAAAATTCTTAGGATTCTTGGTCCACAAAAAGGGCATCGAAGTCAACCTGGATAAAATCAAAGCAGACTTGGAGATGAAGTCCCCTGCCTTAACCAAGGAGGTCTAGCACCTCAACGGGAGAGTAGCAGCCCTTAACAGGTTCGTATCTAAATCTGTTGATAAATATTTTCCCTTTTTTAAGATCCTTCATAACACCTTCTAGTGGGGCCTAGATGCTAAGGAGGCCTTCCAGAGGCTTAAGGCCTACCTCGCCACACCACCTCTACTCTCCCATACAGTACCAGGAGAGATATTGTACATTTACCCCTCTTTTTCACCTTCATCCGTGAGCTCTGTTCTCATCAGAGAGGATGGAGATATCCAGAAGCCTGTCTACTGTGTAAGTAGAGCATACAAAAGGGTAGAGGTAAGGTATTCGGAGCTTAAAAAATTAGTTCTCGCCCTCGTCACCGCTGCCAGGCGCCTCTACCACCATTTTCAGAGCCACACTATTGTGGTTATCACTGATCAACCATTAAAAAGAATTTTGGGAAAGCCTGATGTCTCCGAGAGAATGCTCAAGTGGGTTGTGGAGTTGAGAGTGAATTTGATGTGCAGTACCAACCAAGGTCCGCCATCAAAGCGCAGGCACTTGCAGACTTTATGGCTGAGTCCACACCACCACAGGAGTCCCAAGAAGAAGCACCAGGCGCCCATGCACCCACCTGCACAATGAACATTGACTTCAACCTCCTTAAGACTAGTTCAGACGCTGCCAAAGGAGAACTCCATGACCTGGAGAAGGAGCAAGAAGCGACCTTAAAGACTGGGCAGCACCCGTCCACTTGGACCCTAGCGCCGCGCACCATGCTAACGGAGCCGCCTAGGCTGCCTAGGGTGTTGTCCCCATGGCCCTCCTCACAGTCCACTCACCCTTCTCTCCAAGTGTCACCCCAATCTCCCGATGCACTATGTTGGAAACTTTACGTAGACGGGTCCTGTAACACCCCATATTTTCTTTTATATATGCATATAAATATATATAAACTACTTGTGGTAAAAGTATGGATAGGTGTAGTGATAGGTGTTTTAATTTAATAGGTTGGAAAAGTAAAAATTTAGAATGTCAGTAGAAATCATAGTTAAAGCTAGTTTAGCTAGTAAATGGGTGACATGAATTGTAAAAGAACTTCTAACAACTATGTTTGGGGTACAAATGTAGGTTATGAAAGTTTAGGTTAGTTTTGGAAGGGTTTAGGAAGGATTGGAAATAAAAAATAGAGGAAAAAGGCAAAACTGGGCAAAATCCTACCGGTAGAGTATTGTACTGGTACAGTCTATCGGTACACTTTGGTCCAGAGAGTTCGAGCTACCGGTAGAGCCTACCGGTAGAGTATTGTACCGGTAGAGTCTACCGGTAGAGCCGAAAGAATTCTGAAACTTAAATGTCGCGATCTTGGCCCCATTTTAGCCTTATAAATACCCAAGGTCGTCTATTTTGGCACTATTTTGACCACTCCAACATTAGAAACCCTAAGAGAGAAAAAAAGAAAGAGAAGAGAGGAAGAAAGGAAGAGAACAACAAGAGTCTAAAAGGTTTATCCAAGATCAAAAACCTAGCTTCCAAGAACACAAGGTAGGGAATTTTCTCTCATTCACTTACATTGAGGCTAGGGCCTATATATATGTAATCTTTTCACTTTAAATTATACATGTATGCTATATAATCATTGTTTATGAATACCTTGTGACTACTACCATGATTAAACAATATTATTATTTGATTAACCCTTGAATCCTTTTTCTTGCTTAAAAACCCTATATTCCAAGAGAGATGAACTCTTCTTTAAATTGTTCTTAATTCTTGATTTCAAAACTTTAGTGTTGAATATTGTACAACAAAATAATATAAATTATGATCTCTTGCATATTTTCTTGGATTATTCGATTATATGACACATGTGAGAAAAATTGGGAATTTTACTATATTTGTGAAATTGTTGAGAATTGAGCATATTCTCGGTTTTCTCATTGTATGGGTGTTGTGATGGACTTGGATTACCTTCGAGAGGAGCCGTAGAGTGTTAGAGGTTAGTTTACCCTAATGGGGGTAAGATGGTTTCCTAACACTTGTAGTGGGTTGTCATTTGGTAATACAATCACTATCGCTCACTGGAGTTCGAATAAGGGATAGTATACTTTTTCTAGGAAGGGACTCGTCACTGCCATTGGGATGGTAGACGCCCTTTCCTAAAGTGCTTGTGATTGTGATTGTGATTGGTGGACTAGGTATAATCGTTGGGTAGATTCACGGGAAGCAATCATCATACATGGTACGGGGATGAACCGAAAATACCTGGAATTATGAGTTGGGTCGTTCTTGCCGATGCATTGGTATGGGACAATGCATGGGGAAGAAGCCTTTTTTCTAAATAGCCTAAATGGAATATTGGCTACTGTTGCTAAACTCATTTTTATTCGTTTGTTTAATTATTGCTACTGTCTAAACTTGAGATCTCTTTTAAAATGCCCATGTTTTATTTCAAAAGTTATATATGTTACTTGTGAAATGAGACCGGCCGTTTTCTATGTTTTTAAAACCTTGTTTGAGTTTGGGAGAAATGTGGCTACAGAGCTTCGTGTCGTGCTCACCCCCCTATAAATTACATTTTTCAGATTTGGTGCTAGAGGAGGATCTCGGCATCGACGAGCCGGGACATTGGGAGGCTCCACTCGAGGGGAACCTAGATCCCGAGGTGGATATGTAGAGCTGTAGCTTCTTTTGTTCTAGACTAGAATACTACTTTGAAAACACTGTATAGTCTAGATTTCTTTTGTAATTTCCACTGCGCTATAATAGTAAATTTTCATTGGGAATGTAAAGGCCAAAGATGGCACATTCTTTTGGGATATTGATGCCAATGTTATGGATTATTGTTAGGAAGTCTTGTTATTGATGGTTTATCTTAGTGCTCTCATGGTATGAATGGTGATTGAATGTAATGCCGTCCAGGGTGTATTTTGGGGTGTTACAGGTCCTCCACCAACGAGGGCAGCGGAGCCGGACTAGTGCTGATTAGCCCTCATGGCACTCTATTGAAGTATGTTGTCTCCTTGCACTTCACCACCTCAAATAATCAAACAGAGTATGAGGACATTATATCAGGCCTAAGGTTAGCCTTGGAGATAGAAACACTCAACCTTATGACCTATAGTGACTCACAACTCATAGTCAACTAAGTGAGGGGAGATTTTGAAGCCAAGGAAGAAAAGATGTAGGAGTACCCCGCGGTGGTCCAAGCTCTCCTCACAAAGTTTGCCTCCTTTAAGATCCACAATATACCTCGAGAGGAGAATGCCATGGCAGACGCCCTCGTCAAGTTTGCCTCTGCCAACATACTCATGGGCCTAGCACTGACAGGTCATCAATTCGAGCCCAACATCACCAAGCCAGAGGAGGACAATGTCCATTGTGCATCCTCGGAATCCAACTTGATGACTCCTAGTCGAGCCTACCTACAAGAGGGTGCTCTCCTAGACGACCTAGTAGAAGCCAGAAGGTTAAGGATGACAACATCTAGGTATCTCATCATACAGAACACCAACTACAAGAAAAGTCATTCCCTACCACTACTTTGTTGTCTTACCCCAGAAAAGGCAGACTATGCCATGAGGGAAATCCATGAGGGGATATGTGGGAATCACTTAGGGGGCGATCATTATCCCACAAAGCAGTCAAACAAGGATATTATTGGCCTACTGTGATCCGAGAAGCCAAAGACTTTGTCAGAAGATGTGATAAATGCCAAAGCTTTACAATCGTGCCCAGACAACCACCCAAAGAGCTCACCACTATCCAAAGCCCACGACCTTTCTCCATGTGGGGGATCGACATCCTAGGTCCACTTTCTATGAGTCGAGGTCAGTGCAAGTTTGCAGTCATAGCAATCGACTACTTCACCAAGTGGACATAAGCTGAAGCCTTAGCCAGAATTACGGACCAGAAGATCAAAAACTTCATATGAAGGAGTCTGGTCTGCCGCTTTGGGATACCACATGCCATTGTAAGTGACAACGCTAAGCAGTTCGACAACAAACTCCTCAAAACTTTCTATACGGACCTCCAGATCAAGTAGCCCCACTCTAGCCCGCCCATCCACAGGTGAACAGGCAAGCAGATGTCACTGTTAGGACCATACTCCGTGAATTGAAAGGTAGACTGAAGAATGCAAAAGGTAAATGGGTTGATGAACTCCCAGGGTTGCTATGGGCATATCGGACCACACCAAAAAGTCCTACAGGCGAGACCCCTTTCTCTTTAGCTTATAGGACAGAGGCAGTGATACCCTTTAAAATCGGGGTACCATCCCTTAGGGTCTAGCACCATAATCCTACCGGTAATGAAGAAGGCCTCCGCATCAACCTCGACTTGTTAGAAGAGGAGAATGAGATAGCCATGCTCAGAAACACAGAATACAAGCGTCGCATGACCAAGTACTACAACTCGAGGGAGAAGCCTCATGCCTTCTTACCCGGGGACTTGGTCCTCAAGAAAGTCATCCTGTCCACCAAAGACTTCCGAGAAGAAAAGTTGGGACCCAATTGGGAAGGACCCTATACTCTCACGGAAGTAGTAAGGCCAAGTACCTATAGAATCCAGAATTTTGAAGGAAGGGTCCTAGACCACCCATGGAATGCAGAACACTTAAAGAAGTACTACCAGTAGCTGGGGGCATTAAGTCATGAGTTGGTGTCCACTGTCTAAGTTATTTACCTTGTTGGTCAATTTTCTATGTTAGTCGATTTTCTTCAAATATTTGCTTTGAGTTATGAAATAAAATTTCTCAATATTTTCTTCAAAAAAGTTGTATTCCATTCAAAAGTCACCACACTCTTAGTGATATTTCATTCAAAGCCATGAGCTTTTTACAAAAGATAGACATAGCATACTAACAGAACAAAAAATGCAAAGACACCACACTCTTAGTGACTCCCACTACCTCCACTCTCATAGTCCTCATCATCAGACTCAAGGGCCTCATAAGGCTTAAGGTTAGAAAGATCACAGTAAGGGAAAGCTATAGAGACTTTCCTTCTGAGCTTTTCGTAGCCATCAACGAAGGCACTGACCCTTGCCCTCTAAAGAGCATCCCTCTGAGCCTTTACCCTGGTAGCTCTCTCAAGTGCTATGCCAAAGGTCAACCTCAAGTTGAGCAATCTTATTTTGTGTCTGCCTCAACTCCTCAGCAGCATCCTCTTGTGCCTGCCGCTCGAGCCTCAATCACTTCTCGGCATCTTTTCGTGCTTGCAGTGCTAGCCCCGCGGCATCCTCGCGCGTATGTCGCTTAAGCCTAAGCTGCTCCTCAGCAGCCTCACATGCCCGTCTCTCCTTCGCCTGGCCATTGACTGCCTTCTCAATCTTCAGGGTATTATTAAACAGGCCGGGTAAGGCAGCAGCCATCTATGGAAATTCGAAAATAAAATACAAAGAAAGTCAGGGACTAAGCCAAGATATAACAGAGAAAGCCAGGAATAAAGCAAGAAGGAAGGGCATACCAGAGCAAAGCCCTCAACAACAGCATTGACCATACCCTCTTGACCCCGAGATATAACCTCTTGAGCTTTAGCACCACTCACAAAGTCACAAAGTCTCCCCCTTGCCAAACTCAAATTCTGCAGCATAGATACTGGAGGAACATCTTAGGGGGGATAGCTTGGCGGGTCCACAATCCTAGTGGAAGATGAAGCCGGAACCTCAACCCCCGCAGCAGTGCTAGAACAATCTCACGGGAGAGAAGAGACATCGATCATAGAAGAAGGTGGAGCATCACCAAGCTCAGCCTCTAAGAGACTAGCTTGACCAGCAGACCCCGACTGAGAAGAGTTAAGGGCACTAGACTTCGCCCTCTTGGAAGGAGGAGGGGGAATGGGCGTCACCCTGGAAGCAAATACCTCGTCCACTATTGACCTATCAATAGGGGGACTTGCAGAGCCAATGTAAGTCAGTAAGCCTATTATGTTACATTTTTAAGAAGACTACTAAGGAATCAAGTACATTTCTTCTTTTGCTTTGAGAAAGTCGAGGAGATACCAGCTGCCTACATAATCTCAGAGAAGTCCGTCATTGGATTGTTGCGAACCATCTCGAGCAACTTATCTTGGTCCGGAGATAGAGTTGGTGAGGCTGCAAAAAGACAGTTGCATTATGAAGAACATATATATGATGATTAAGACAAAAGTTGAACGTAAGACCCTCTCCCATCTTGGTATGCAGAATTGTATCCCATTGAGTGGGCACCATGCCACGATCAGATTCAGAAGCCCATTCGCATCCGGCAAAAAAGAATTTCCTCTTCCACTTGTGAATATTGGAGGTGAGCCAAGTAATAAACTTGTCCGATCTCGAGGCAAAGCGATACCACCCCTGGTGAGGGGCGGGGTTCTTAAGAAGCATATATGTGGCTAAAATTTTTTCGAATGGCAGGAGAACAGTAGCATTATGCACCAACCGCCACAGTGCAAAAAATGTAGAGATGACCCTCCAACCATTGAGGGCCAGCCTCCCTGGAACTAGGTAAAAGTGCTCGAGGACCCGACAAATAGGCCTAGGGATAGGGAACCAAAGGCCTGCCTCCAACATAACCTCATAAACGACCATTTCGCTCGAAGAGTCACAGCACGCAGACTCGTCGACCTCAGGACGATGGCACTTCATAGAAGGTGGAATACGATATCGGATAACTATGTCAGAGATATCCTCATCATGCTCAAATAAGCTAAGTATAGAAGCTACCTTGTAACGATCGTCTCCTCTAGCTCCTGGACCTCCGATGGGGTCCCCAACAGTCTCTCTCTCGCCTAAGTGAATTCCCGCAAAAACAAGTTCAGACCATTGCTATAGAAAGTAATCGTGTTGACAGAGGAGAAAAAGAATACCGGAACATACCTTGAGAGCTAGTCTTATACAAATCGATAATCAATTGCTTATTAGACTCGCGAATGGCCGATTGCACCACACCTGAAGTGCCTCCTGGAGAGCTTGGGGAGCCGCTTAATGCACTATGGGCGCCGCCTAGTGCATTATGGGTGCATGTGGTGCCTCCTAGTCTATGACAGACGCCCTCTAACTCCTTTGGAGATACACTCTACTACTCACATGCACCTTGAGTCCCTCTTGATATACCAAAAGAACTAAGTAAAGACTCCATGCTCGTACTTAATCTTGAGCTAACAATTCCAAAAGGTCTCTCACTAGCTGCTGATACAAAGAACCAAAGGCCGAAGGAGGATCTCCCAAGCCCCTGGTGTCGCCCATCGGCCAAGGAAGCGCTGCCCAGGACCTGGGCGCCACCCATAAGGCCCTATGCTCTAATGCCTCGCTGCTCCTCGCCAATACCCAGCACTCCACCGCTTGGGCTGGACCTTGGCGCACCGTCTCCTCTCGCCTCATCTCCTTCACCCTTCATGCCTCTGGTCCTCATTTACGTGTTTTGATCTTAGAATAAAAGAGAAGTAGAGGTGGGAAGAGAAATGGAAATGAACAATGAAAAGCAAGGAGCCTTATTAATAGGGGAAGAGTGGCTTCCTGAAAAAGCTTTGTCGAAGCTTCTTGGCGAAGACTTGTTGAACAACTCCTTGAAGAAGCTAGACTGAGTAGCTTCCCAGAGAAGCTTAGAAAGAAAGCCTTTGAGTTACACCTCCAGGAATGAGAAGATGATAGGGAGGAACTGAACAGTGATCCATATTTATAGACAATGAAGCCATGTTAAAAAAAAAAAGACCTAATATCGGGTAAACACAACAGAGTCTCTGGAGATGAAGAAGTGCCTTGAAGAAGTGGGAAAATTTTCAACTCACCCAAATGAAGACCAAGCACATGCCTGCAACACCTTTCTCTTGCAAAGAAGTAAGAGGCTTGGGGCATGGAGGGCATATGATGAGTCTGAATCTAGCTGGACCAAGCCCAATGTAAATTACACCAAGAAAGCCCCATGAGGAAAGCCCAATTAGATGGCCCAAACCCATTAGAGGAGATCCAAGACACCCAACAGGAGAACAAGGCGCCCCTTGGGCGTCGCCCACCTCCTCCTCTTTGCTCCTTGGTACTCCAATCTCTTTGGTACCCTAATGCAAGTCCAAACCCACTCAAGACAAGTCCAAGCTCAAGATGAGGGTTAAGCTCAATCCACTTAAGAGTCTTCCTCCGATTGAATAGGAGCATGAGGGAGAGAAAGATGGGATATTGAGATCAAATCCTACCATAACTACACTTACCAAAATAGTGGAAGACTTCTCCCTCACATCACCGCCTCACCGCCTTACCTTAACTATATAATGTAAGCCCTCATAACATTGAGAGGAGGCCTCTGAAACCTTTATGCACACCCTTATACACACTGCTCTCTCTCTTTCTCTCAAAATCACTGTAACCCTCCAGTGACAATTATTCATTAATAAACGACCCAGGTCACTGCTGCCATTCCTAAAAGTGGACGTAGGTCATCCGGACCGAACCACTATAAATCTTTGTGTTGATCCATTACATATTATTTTTAATTCTTGATTGCCATTGATTACTTGTTAACTACTCATTAATCACACCCATTCATCTACTTAACTATTGATCTTGCACAAGACAATTTTGTGCATCATCATATGTCATTATCTACTGGTTTATTGGAGGTTGAATTCATTACAGACCAAAAAGGTTTATCAAAGCCACTTGTATAGCCATTAGGTTAGTAACTCACACACATGACATTTACAATTTCTGACCATTTGGTCATAAAGCTATTTTAAGATGATTAATTTGTATTCTTTAATATACACAATAAAATGGATAAAAATCTGTAACTAAAAATTCAAAATTTAAACTCAATTAAAGTGGATATTCAATGAAAATTTTAAAAACTTAATTTTATTCTTACAATCCCCCACAAGTTTTTGTAACTTCAAAGTATCACAATTATTTTGTATATACTTAAATATAGAAAATATGGGCAATTATTATACTGTGCAATAGGTGTAGGTGTCAACCACACTTAAATCTCACTTAGTGTTGATAGTCTCCCTCCGAAGGATTATAGTAACCAAAGGCTTAAACTAGACCCTTTGAATTAGAGTTCAACATGTCACACACAGAGTACCGATATTCGTCAAGATTCGCGGGTCAGTGCTATTAATGACCATGCACTTGATTTTTATTTTCATGAGAATTTCTAGAGAATAGTCCAATTCTCATAGTTGTGGCCTCACGACTACTCACTTAGGTGAGCCTTCCAAGGGTACATGTACACAATAACCTGTATAAGTGTTGTTGTCTCATTCTCAGGTCTCATTCAGCGTAACACCCTTCCTTACTATCACACTACATATGCACTTCTACCATAGGGATGAGCAGGAAAATATCTCATCTTGGATATTTCCTAAATAACAGTGCTAATGAGTCACACAATATTAATTATTTCTACCCAATGACCTTCTTTTATGGGGTCCCCAATCACAAAAAATTGAGTTACCTCCCTAGGTGACTCCTTCACGGGCTTAAGCCTATCACCCTCAACAGCTTTGAGACTGCTTTCCTCGAAAGGTCTTTAGTTAGCTGATCAGCTATATTTAGCTCAGACTTCACAAAGTCTAGTGAGATTATGTTTTTACTCAACATTTTCTTTATTGATTTATATTTCACTTGTATATTTCTATTCATATTTTTATTATTATGATTGTTCTTCACAAGCTCAATCACTGTCTTACTATCACAACGTAATGAAATGGCAGGTATGAGTTTTTCCACTAGAGGTATCTTTAGTAATAAATTCTTTATCCACTCAGCCTCAGTACACATGGTATCTAAGGCTATAAGTTATGGAGTAATGCTACATGGACTTAAAAACTAAATTGAAAAATTAGACTTGATAATTACAACCATTGATTTCACCGTGGGTCCCAGTATTTATTGGGACCCACTACCTATTCAATGGTTGTGATTATCAAGTCTAATTTTTAAGTTCATGTAGCATTACTCATAAGTTTTGACCTCATAATACTTCTTGATATTAGGGTTTATTTTTTAGATCAGCAAGATATGGTTGATCTTCCTAACAAAAAGACATAACCAATAGTGGATTTTATATCTAAACTATCGGTGATCTAATTTTCATCACTGAAGCCTTCAACTACACTTAAAAATCCACTATAACATAAAAGAGTAGTCTAAGGTTTCTTTAAGATACTTAAAGACTCTTTCTAAGGCAACTCAATACTCTTTACTAGGACTATGTGTATATCTACTTAGTCTCCCTACGACATACGAGATATCAGGTCTAGACTTATTAGCTATGTATAATAAAGATCCAATCATTTGTGATTACTTCAATTGTGAAATCAGTTCTCCTTTATTTTTCTTTAAGTTTACATGAGGATCATATGGTATTGATACAGACTTACTATCATAAAAATCAAACTTTTTCAACATTTTCTCTATGGTGCTAGACTGAATTAGAGATATTCCATTGGATGTTTTCTCTATTTTCATTCTCAAGACTATATAGGCTTATCCCAAGTCTTTCATATTAAACTTAATAGATAAATAAGATTTAACATCCTTAACTACCTCCTAGTATGTCCCAAAAATTAGTATATATTCTACATAGAGACATAAGATCACACAACCAATAACACTATTCTTGTAGTATAAACATTTATCACTTTCATTAAGTTTAAAATCATACTCTAAGATCACTTTATCAAAATTCTCATGCCATTGTTTAAGAGCTTGCTTAAAACCATATAAAGACTTCACTAATTTATAAACCTTATGTTCTTGTCCTTTTACCACAAATCTCTCAGGTTGTTCTATATATATCTCTTCATCTAAATCCTCATTTAGAAAAATAGTCTTAACATCCATTTGATGTACTAGTAAGTTATTGATAGATACTAGGACCACTAGTAGTCTAATGGTAGTGATACTAGTCATATGTGAGTATGTATTAAAATAATCTATAATTTTCTTTTGAGTAAACCCTTTAACCACCAATCTAACTTTATATTTATCTATATTCCCATCAAGTTTTAGTTTCTTCTTAAATACTCACATACACCCAATAACTTTGCTTCCAAGAGACAATTCTACTGTCTTCCAAGTATTATTTAGTAATATAGATTTAATTTCACTATTAATAATCTCCTTCCTCTCTACTAAAATTACGATGAAGAGTTTTTATGATCGCATTACTACATAATTCTAGATATCGATAAACAAGGTAAATTGGTTGATAGCAAGGGCAAGACTATGAAAACATAAATCTTGTAAGATTATAAATCAGTAAATTTTAATATAAGCGACTTAAACACATTTTGAACCCAAACAATCTATTGTAAGCCTAGAAGGAACACGAAAAAAGGTGAAAATCCAACAATTACAATTGGGTTATCAAGCTCGTAGTTTATGCAAATATTATGTATTATTTAATTAAAATACAAGGTTTTATACCAATCACATGCTTCTGCATGTCTCGTGTAATAACCCTTGGTTCCATTAATTAACTACAAATTAATTAAGTTTTTTTAAAAAAATTATTATAACACCTTATAATTTAGTATAATTTTTGTCCAATATTTTCAAGTTAAGAAATCAAAAATTATTAAAAAATTATAAATTTGAACTGTATGGCTTGCTGTTAGTATGCATATCTTATATCACATAGAGTGGGAGCGGGGACGGGAGCGAAAAAATAAAAAAAATTAAAAATATTTGAGAGTCAAAACGTCATGAGAGCACTACATGAACAAATATTCAACAATAAAATTTAGTAAAAATAAATATAAAAAATTAAATTTCATGCACAATTATTTATTTTTTAAATATATATTGATTATAAATTCTTGAAATAACAATTATAGGTTATAAATATCATTCCAGTTTGATATATATCTTTACATAATAATGAGTAAACATATAAGTAGATCGGTGAATTTGTGAATTTTATAAAATAAGAATGCAAATTCACGAACAATTCGTTCCCAAAGCGTGAATTTGCGAGCGAAGAACTAGAGTGTTGGTTCTTTTGAACGATCGTGTGATTAAGTGCATACCTACTCTAAGAATAAATATTAGTGTTGGTTCTTTTGACGGATCATGCGACTAAGTGTACACCTAGAGTAAATATTGGATATCATAGTTATATTACGTTGTAATATTGACATGATATAATTATTTAATAATAAAAATTTAAATAAATAAGTGAATTTCATATAAATAATTATTATATAATAAAAATAAATAATTATTTAATTATATAAAAATTTATTATTGAATGGCTATACCGTTCCATCGTGCCATCATATAACCGTGAGACGCATTATTTACTCTACTCTGAGCCCCGTATTCGATAAATATGGGTTATCGTTTATGAATATTCTTCGACTATTTTTAAACCTAGAAGTCTGGGGAACACTGGTACTCATCTCTCTCTTTGTCTGTCTCTCTATACTTACACAAGGCTACAGTAGCAAGTAGCAGCAACTTACTGTGAAAACAGCAACAAGGCCGCAAGCCTGAGAGACATTTGTATGCAAGTCTTTTTCTTTACTATGCGTTCTTATACTCCTGATTTGAATATTGCGTCCTTCCTAATGCTTGTAATTGACTTCCCCCAAAAGAAATCAATAAATTTGTTGGTGTTCAACTTTAAAATGGGAAATACAAGTAAAATTAAATTCTTCTGATGAAACTACGAATCAAGATAGATATTTTTGCGTATTATACATGTGAATAATTGGTTCATTATGTCGTTTCCTTTTTGTTGGTTGGAAAATGTATGGAGTAAAAATAATTGTTGTAGTTTTTGATTTGTCCATTAGTCATGATTTTCCAGTTTTGGATTCTTCAGAAAAAATACTGTACCTCTTTTTTACTACGTGCTACAATAATTGGGCTTTTTCATTGTTAACCAGCATTGGATAAAGGTGTAAAAGCTTTTCAGATATTTTTATACTCCCATATGAGGGATGGATCCCAGGATTTAGGCTTGGGGGGGGGGGGGTGGAATTCTTTTGACAATTTTTTTGGGCGTATTTTGGTTTTTAAAAAATGGAAAAAAATTACTTGTGTTATGGGACTGGTGTCAGGAACTTGAGTATAATTCTATTTTTTGGTTTCTTGGGATCATTTGTGATGGTTAACTCGATGCATTGCTCGATATTTTGTGTGGCTATGTCTAGAGAAGTGACTGAAGGTCAGCAGGTTGGGCGGGGTACTCTTAAAAGAGCTTCTTGTCGAGGTTGATATTCATACCATTATCCATCAACTACTTTGTTTAGCTAGGAAATCTGGTTCTTGGAATCAGCTGGGTATGGCTAAGTGAGAAAATAAGCAGGAAAGTGTTAATATAGTTTGCGAAGTGGCTTGTATTGCTTATGTATACCACGTTTGGGTGGAAAGCAAGCCATTGGCAAATGTTTGTGTAAGATTAATCTGACAAAGGGGCTCTGCATCAGGATATAGGTATAGATGTTTGAGGTAGGTTTTCTGGGTTAGAAATGATTTTCACCTTCCTTGATAGCGTGGGAGATTTGTGATAAGTGGGCTTTGAAGGTGTATTGAGGCTCTGGTGTGTGGCTTCTCGTCTGCCATGGTTTTGTTGTTGCCCGGAATTTATCCAGCAAGTTTGATAGGGCTGTTATCCTAGAATTGACTCCCTGGAGGCTGTGTTAATGAGTGCAAATATTGTTTCCCTAGGATCAAAAGAAACACATGCGTTCTGCAAATAAACTATAACAACCTCTGTGATGCAACAAGGGGCGGAGCTTCACAGCCCATTGTAGGGGCAACTGCCGCCCCTCAATTTTTTTCTCACAAAAAAATTTATTTAGGGTTTTTATATATTTTAACTTTTCCCCTTGAAAAAAAACTTCATACATTTTAATTTAATTCATCATTTCTTATATATGGATTAATTTTCTTCACTGTAAATTAAGTAACTTAAATAATATTTGGTTAGTTAAATCCCTCAATATGTGCTCAAGAAAATCATTTTGAAGTATTTGTTCTCTCTCTCTGTGTTTCCCTTTCTCTCTTATCGTTGTCAATTTGGATATATTACATAATGAGATATCGTACAATATTCTTATAATACGAAAACTAGTCGGAACAATGGTAAAGGTGAGTTTACTCCACTGTGACGTGAGCGTCAAGGGTTCAAGTGGTGGAAACATCTTATCACATGCAAGGTAAAGCCACATGCATCTAACCCTCTACAAACCTTGCAGTGGCACCATCCCATGCATTGGACCATCTTTTTTTTTTTTATTACTAATTCTAGTTTTCTAAAATTACCATTGTTAAAAGAGCAATCCTATTAGAACTAATTTGGGGACCTAATTTGAGGATCTAATGTGTTGCTATCAGTTGAATCACTGGTCCAGCATTGACTACAATCTGCTAATCCAAGGAAGCAACACATTAGGTTCCTAAGTTAGGGCCCCAAATCAAGCACAACTAGTATTATTGTTGTCAGAATGTGCCCTCAGTGTGTTAAATTTCTAGTTCTGCCCCTAGGTGTAACACTTTTTAGCAGCACCAAAAGTCACTACTTTAGTAAAATTTTGTTGGACCATCACACCGTGCAACAAATCATGTTGTTTCTTTTAAGCGAACCTTTACATCAAGTGTTGGTTGTAATGAATATTGATTTTCAAGTTTTCCGTCAGCTCCTACATCGTGCTTGCAAGATTCAGACTGTTCTTGTCCTTTGCTTTGTGCAAGCAATCTAAGTGACGCATATTTTTTAAAATTATATTTTTGCTTAGTGAAAGGCTTAATGCAACCTTACAAGTAATTGATTGAAGTTCGAATGTTAACTGCTAATGTTGTTGTATTGTAGCTTATATGGACTCTCCAATAGAGGATAAATTTGTTACTACAGAAAGTTTTGTGGGAGGAGAATCAGATTTGCATGTAGTTGATACAAGCCAAGAACCGTATGAGGGTATGTGCTTTGAATCCGATCAAGCTGCCAAAGCATTTTATGACGAATATGCAAGTAGAGTAGGATTTTTAACAAGAATTGTGTCATCCCGTAAGTCAGAGCGTGATGGATCAGTTATATCTCGTCGGCTTGCTTGTAATAGAGAGGGATTCAATCTTAACAGCCAAAAAACAGGGCATTTTCGAATTCGTAAGCGACAAAGTAAACGGGAAGGCTGCATGGCAATGATTCTAGTGAAGCGGGAGAAGAGTGGGAAATGGGTTGTGACAAAATTTGTGAGGGAACATAATCATACACTGGTGGTTTCTTCTGGAAAAGGTCGTCCAACTCCTGTGAGTGCTCTTCAAAGTTGAGATTGGTAGAAGCAGTTGATTCTATTTTACAGATTTCTTCTTTCTATCCTGCTATCTGCTTCTGTATTATGACAAGTAATGATGATATTATGGGATATAATATGTGGTACGTTCCGTTGCTCGTAGAATAAGAAGGAAAAATGAAGAAGTGACTAGATGTCAAACTGTATCAAACCACACAGCAATTATCACTATAATTATTTACACTGGTTGTGGTCCCATGTTTGCTTAACATTAATGTCTTGGAGCAATGGCAGCTGATTTGTACTGCCTTTGATTTTAATAAATTAACAAGCATCGTCTGATTATTGGAGTTCTATTCCCTCTTTTATGTGTCAATCAGTAGTATTTTAGAATAGTTTTAACTTAAGGTGGTCCACTATCTAGAAATGGCGGACATTGAGTCTACTTTTGTACTACATTTTTATTAAATTTGTTGAGGTTAAAGCGTTTCTTATTGTGTTTCTTTCCATCCACTTTATTTGGAGTTATGCTTACTGTATATGAAGATGGTTAAATTACCCTTCTCCATCTTGTCTCTATAGAAGAAAAGCAAAAGAAAAAATTAAGTGTTTTCTGCTGTGATCCATCATTTAGTAAAACTTTGAAGGATAAATAGCAAATTCTTCTTTTCAGTTTTCAAAGAGATTCAGCATCTTAGCATTTATTCAGAAAGAGTGCACAGTTAAATATCCAACAGTAGTGGTTTGGAGGTTATCATCAAGCTGTGCTACGGGTTAATCAACAAGGAGTTAGTTGCTAGTAAAGAGGAGGTAAATATAGAGGAACACAATGCCAAGAATTTTTTCAGCCTTCTCAATAAGCTAAGCTGATACTTGAACTGTGAATCTTGTTGCCCTAGAAAATCTACAAGGCAGGCTATGTTAGATTATCATCAATATTTCAAGTTGCTAGAGAGTTTATAAGTGCCAAACTTTGGTTGATCTATATATGAAATTTTGAACCATTGCACTCTGTCAATTTCCCCCGTTAGTAATTGGCATGTGGCTTAATCTTGGATATTATGGAGATAAATAAAGAATAACCAGTTTTTTTAGCTGTGAGGGTTCTTTGCATAAGTCATATATTTTCTATTAATAAAAAAGGCAAAAGAAACTATGTATAGACAAATTATTTGAATTTTTTTCTTTGTTTGGTGATGCTATGTATCCATTTCCAAGGGTTTGAAGTTTTTTAGACTAGTGAACCTTGGGACCTACTTATTTTCTTGCTGTATCAAACGATCTCAAACTTTTTGATTTCGGGATTTTGAAAATGCAATGTGATGAGGATAGAAAATCATCTAAAGGCATTGGATCCATTTTTGGATAGATGATACAATCTCAGAACTTGCTTGGTATGTGCAATATTGTGCGATTCCTCTCAAAACTTATATCTTGTGTACTCTATCTATGAGGTATTGTTCTTATCAAATTAAATATCAGATTTGACCTAAAACACATTGATCCCTCGTGTTTTAGTAAGAACTAGAACTTGTGGCACATATCATACTTTTGCAAACTCGGGAAGGGTGCAATCTCAAGTGGGAATGTTGGCGCTACACAAAACAAACTCTGCTTTAAAAATGCTGTGGATTTTGGTATTCTAGACATTGGTGATACTTAATATGACACCATCAATGGGGTAAGTTGCACAGTTATTGGTTCTTATCGAAAAAAGTTGCAGTTATTGGTTCTTATCAAAAAAAGTTGCACAGTTGTTGGTTTGGGTGATAGTAGACATCATGGTAAAATATCTATCACATAATGAGATTGAAATTTGAAGCTTAACTTTTTGCTGATAGAAGGGCGATTTTGCTGGAGTTCCATAGTGGCTTAGTGTCACGGGGTAACTTTCGTTTTTCTTTTCGAGGCTACCTGTGAAGGCGTTGCCACTGCAACCAGCCACACAATCTCAAGAACAAGGGACAGAAACTCACACAGAGGCACACACACGAATTTACTGGGACAACACTCCCAAACCTTATATATTGAACTCAACAATTTACAAGGAACTCTCAATTGCCAGAACACTCTCTCTGCCTTCCAGAATGCCCAAGCACTCCTATTTATATACAAGGAGCCTGGCAGTTGACACCCTCAACTGCCAAAGGGTTGTGACCCATGATCTGCCTATCCCTAGCAGACTTGCTCAGCAGGTTTGTTCTCTGTGCAACACCTGGCTGGCAGTTCCATGCCCTCAGTAACTGCTATGGAACTGCTCTTTATCAGCATGCATCTGGACCATATTAAGGCTAGGAACGCCCAAACTGCTTCCCACAGACTAAGTCTGTTCAGCAACTGCCTCCACCCTCTTGGTCACATGCTTTGAGCAGCCATGTGCCAGCCATGTGCCCACATTCAGCAACCAGCCTTGTATTACAAACCATTGTGCATGCTGGGTTCAACCCATGCCATGCAATCCGAAGCTATGCACCCACATTGCTTCAATTGAGCCCACCGCGTGCTGCCATGTTCAGCCTGGTGGTCTCATGCTGCCTTGGTCCGCCCCAATCTGTCGAACTCATAGCGGCATCACCTTGATTCCTTCTCATGACGTGCCTTGGTGCAAGGTGCCACCAAGACCGCCATTCTGTACCCAACTTAGTTAGGGTGTGACACTTAGCATGCACAGTCGTGCATATTTAGCTCATATTTTTCTTTGCATATTAATTCTTGATTCTTCCTTGATTACTACTTTCTGTTTCTTTTCTTTCAATCGAAAGAATTGAACATTTTCTTTAGACATAAGTGCAGAGGTTAGTGTAGATGAGTGGAAATACCTGTTACAGTAGCTACTGAAGGAGTTGTGGGAAATGGGCACTAAAAGATGGTTTTCTTCTCCACGTGAGGTATGATATTAGGAATGAAACATTAACAAGCGGATGGTGGGGAGAAAAAGAAATCATACATGTCCTTGAGTACTTTTGAACTGGTAAAAGCTTATATAGTTAGGTTCTTCTTACTCTAAAAAGCTCACCAGAGGTGGGGGTTCAACTATTTGATCTCCTGATTTTGTTTTTTTTTTTGGGAATGGGGAAAGTCTGGTGTATCCTTTGTGTGGGCCCTAGATTTTGGATTTGTCAAGTATGCATCCTTGCTGAATTTTGGGTTTGTCACTGTGTGTGGGTCATACTTTGAAAACTACAGCTAGGATGGTGTTGTGTGCTTCAATTTGGCCTAGTCGTGGGTACCAATGGCAGTGGATATGACGTGCCTATTAGGTTAGGCGAGCAATTTTCTAAATTGTATGTTGTTTTTCTCCTCTTATCACCGAGTTACAGTTGCAAAGTAAGCAGCATGTGTTTTGAGAACCTTAAATAGATCTGAACTTTTGAGACAATAAAGAGTTTCTGATACACGTCTTATCTTCTGGTGTTCCAGATTTTTAAAATGTGCAATCCCAAGTATAAATGGAATGTGATTTTTAAGTGGCATTCATGCGTATAAGTCCAGTGTTTGAACGAGCCTGAATTATCAATGTAGATCAACTTCAAACCCAGTTTTTTTGCCTTGCTTGAATTGTCTGAGCTTTTAGGCATTGCTGGATTCTTGGAACATTAGTGGTAGCTGAAGTTCTTGCACCAGGGTCAGGCCATTTTTAAGCCTTCCTTTCAATCTATAAAGAGGGAAAGATGGCAAAGCCATATTATCTTACTAATCAGTTGACTGATATATAATTGGCTGAGCTTACCGAAAAAAAAGATATAACTGGCTGTGCTAACACATCCTTGCGAACGTGGTTATGTCCGGAAGAAACACATTTTTTCCAATAACAGAGGCTTCTAATCTTGGTTGTACGTTACTTATAAGTGCTCCTGTAATTAGTAATGTAAACTGGTCTGCTAATTATTTATCATAGGTCGCCCTTAGAATTACATGTGTTGGTATAGATATATTGTCTATTGTCTATATCGTACGTTTTTATCTTGTTAGACATTGTTCACGGGTTATTGCCAATGCTCGCAAGCATGTAGTAATAAAGAAGCCATTGTTGGTATTGTCTTACTGATGCCTCTTGTCAAAGACAGTTGGAAGCTACATTTATTTGAATTCCCTATTGAAGTAACATTATCACTCAATAAATGGCATGCTTATACCCATGCGGTTGGTTTTTTTGGGGCTTCATTCACATTTAGTTGGTTCTTAGGCCAACTATCTAAATGTATTTGTTTTTCATGTGGTAGGACGACAAGGATAGGAGGATTAAAGAGCTGTCTTCTGAGTTGCATCGTGCAAATCTACAACTGGCAGCTTGTCAAGAACAATTGCGTATGGTTATGAAATGTGTTGAGGAACACACTCAATATCTATCGAAAACAGTTGAAGATGTGGTACACAAGGTCAAAGAAGCAGAATCCCAAGAGCAAGAACCTTCTCATCACTGGTAGAATCAGAATCTTTTACCAAAGCGTGATTCTGAAGCTCTTTTCCCTAAATTCTGTGATTCCTACTTATTTCCCTATTTAATTGTTTGTTGAAAAGCTTGGCTTCAACCATGTTTTTTAACATAAAAGTGTGTTTTTACTTTGGAAACACACTTCATAAAATTATAAAAATGCGTTTGACAAATACGCCTTTTCTTGAAATTGGTGGGTTGAAGCTACACTTTCATACTAACTGCAATGGATTGGGAAATAAGTTTGAAATAGGGGAAAAAGTTTGAAGATCAGGTTAGGAAATGAATTGATTCAGGCTGGAGCAGGTATTTCTGTGAGGATCTATGTACTGTATTTCTCATTTGAATAGGTTGTGGATCAGTCCCATCTTGTGTATGTTCATTGTCATTGCAGTAGATTCCATACCTTTCTTTGCTGTCTATATTCTCCTTGTAAATTTGTTAATTGGAGGTTGAGTGTTCATTTTATCGGACGTCCTTTTAAAAGTTGTTTAGAAACCAAAAAGCCTGTTCCGTGAAACGGGTTAATCTGCAGTCCGTTGACCATGTCTTTTATTCTTTTAATGTCTTACAATTGCGTTTGGATCAGTGGAATTTGATTCAATCAAAATGCCCGACTCTCTTGTTCATCGATTGCACAGTTTAAATTTGGAGTGAGGAAGAATGATGTGATAATTGTCGATGTTAACGTGGGAGGTATTGGTAATTCAACATTATTTTTTGAATAAAATAGTAAAAAAAAAATGATTTTTGATAGACCAGAACGTAATTCATGTGATTGGTTGTAAATAGTTTGATTTTAATATACGAGTTGAAAACCTTTGATGAGGGATCTAATCCTAAATGACGATCAACATTAGACACTTTGTTGGTTCGACGTGCTAATGGTTTAGGATCGGAGTTTTTCACCCAACCAACTCAGTTGTATTTTTTGGGTACATAAGATGGATATGCAGATAGGTTATTCTACATATTCGAACATTATTCTTTAGTACCACACAATTATTTACAGGAGATTTCACCGCACCTGGATGAAGCTAAGATTCCACAGAGTATTTTAGACTCTAAAGAGTAGGTTTAGTCCTAATAAACTACCGTAATTATGAAAATTCGAACTCAAATATTAAGCAAAAAAAAGTTGAGTTCTTACTCAATAGACCAACCGTTCGTCAGTAATCCACCCGGTTACTGCTAAGACGCAAAAGGGCCCTTTCGTAGCTAATTCCACGTTTTGGTTAGTGCACTTTGAAGGCAATCCAGGGATTTTTTTGACAATATTTTACCATCATGCCCTTAAAACAATCCAATCAAAGCCCATCATTGGCGAGAATGGTGATAACGTCCTTTTGCGTCCAAAAAAACAATTATTTCTCCTCAACTAATAAAAAATAAATAAAAAATCTTTTTGAAGCTGCATTCATTTGATCCGAAAACTTTTAACAAAATATAGTATACGCAAGGTTCCAATCACCAACTAGTGTGGGCGATCTGAGGGTGTTTTACACTATATCACAAATGACCCATTTACATAAGCCATGTGTAAAAAGTGCCAACAAAAAGAGGACATACATAAAAAATGTACCGGGAAAAAAAATGGTGCTATAAAAACTACAATGTTATACACAAGATTGAGCAAAAAAAATTGGTACCGGAAAAAAATAAATAAAAGAATGATCAACAAATTAATTTGAATTTACACATACGAAACTCCCGACCCTTGAACATCTTATAATTCTATATATATGTTTTTAACGACTTCTCATATTTTTTGGAGTGTTGCATGACCATTCATGATTAATAATATTTGAAATATCTTCTAGAAAACTCGTCTAAAAGAAAAGAGATGGATGTTGCAGGAGGGTCATCTGTTGCAAACGAAGCAAAACCCTCCTTAGAAGAGAAGACAAGTCTTCTAAATGTAATCAAGTAATCGTTCATCTGTTGATGTTCTATTTCGTTACAGAATCAAATCTTTATTATGTTTATTGCATGAATGACTCGTTTGTCTATTGCAGTTATAACTCACAAGATCATTACTAATTTTACATGAAAATTCGTCAATGAATATAAAATCTTTTTTCAAGTCTCAACTAACTTCTTCACAAGACCAAAAATTGTTTTAACTTCTAAAAATTCAATTTTGGGGCACACATTAAGTATACGAGTCTCAAGTTGATTGACGACGAAGAGGAAGAGAAGAATTTGGCCGGTGACTTTAGTGTGTTAACTATAGAAGGAAGAGATCGAATCAAAGACAATAAAGATTTGCGAGATTGAACAATGTATAATAAGTTTAAATTATATTTTTTATCCTATGAACTAAATCCACTTATTTTCTAAAATATAGACAACACTAATTTTTTTGCAAATTGTTCAATCGGGGTAAGTTTTAAAACCTTCGAATAACTTCCAAAATTTTGTAAAATTGCAATCGGGCAGGTGCCCACAGCCCTAAGAGTTGAAACATTGTGTGAGCATGGATTTTTGGACGTGGGTCTAGGCCAAAGTTGGGATATGGGCGTGGGTCCAGGTATGGGCATGAATTGAAGTTTTCTCTCATTTGACTACGAAAAATACTATGGCTCCTAAATTTGGGATTTTAAATAGAATTTTAAATGCATAGTCTCTAGATGAGTAGATGTTATTGAAAAAAGTTGATGGATTTACTGATCCAAAATTCCCTACTTATTTGGAATACCTTTTAGGATACTAAATTTGATCTCTAGCATTGTTGGACAAAAATAGATTTTAGTAATTAAAATTTGAGTTTTGGTTGATTTTGAGCCTAAATTAAAGTGGGACCTGCTTATTGTTTTGATTAAACTTTCGTGGATTTGTGTTCTACTTTGTGAAGAGTTGAACGTAAGTATATTCATTTGTTGAAATCGAGTGCCTATATATACCTTCGGTTCTCCTACACGCCACGACCACAACCTGGTTGGGTCGGGCTCAGGTGTGGGTCTGGTTTAGACCAACTCTTATCTTTTTGGAGAAAATTTGTTCAATAAATTAAGTGTGAATTTCTAGTATTTGTTGGATTTAAATTCGTATTGATTCGAAATTTTCGCTTCCCTCTAGTTCAAATTTTTGAGTTGTGTCTGTTCATAAATGAACAATTATTCAATAATGTCTTATGGGTTGCATGTGTCTTCTAGGTTGTGTCTGTTTCCATGGTGGCTATCCAGAACAATCACCAGTCTGTCTATATAAACCCAGAGTCATTAGTATTTTGCATCAATTTTATTACAAACATTAAGACATAATTTCAGCATTAAGCAGTCTGCATATCAGATAGTACACAACACAATTTTTAGTTCGCTGGACAATTGAATTGGAGTGTTACTTTCATTTACATGAAGACTATTGTATCCTAGAAGACATACACTTTGATTTTTCACAATTAAGAATATAGTATCAAACATTAGTCTTGATCTGCAGAAAGTTCAATAACAGTTCCTGATATGCAAACGAGTCATTTTATATATTGGTTTAATTATAGATTTATGTGTAATTGTTTCATTATTATTTGTAATTGTTTCGTTTTTTATTGTTTTTACTTTATTTTAAGTTGCATGATACAAATCAGAAATTTCAATAAGTGATTTTATTATATTTGAAAAGCTACAAAAAACAATCTTAAGACAGATTTCCTATATGTCTGATTCATGTTATTAATATTTTAAACTGTTTTAAAATATTACAAATTGTTAAAACTTCTTTTTTACAATTTATAGTATTTTGAGGACACTTGAAATTTTTTTGTGAAATGTTGTATGTTTTGTTTATGTATTTATATGTTTAATTGAAACAGTTACACCTAACAGTAACGCTAAATAGTTATACCAAATAGTGACATTGAAATAGTAACACCAAACACTAACATTGAAACAGTAACACCAAACACTAACATTGAAACAGTAACATCAAATAGTGATATAAAACAGTGATATTAAATAGTAGTGTTACTGTTTTCCTATTTTTGAATATTTGATAATTTTGTTTATAAGGAATGGCTGCAAATGAAAATAATGTCTCTACTCCTCCTCCTTCTGTGGTGCCTATTTATGTGCCTACTCTTGTCTCATGGAAAAAATCCTGAAAGGATCAACTGGAACAATTTCAAGAGATGGCAATAAAAAATGCTATTCTATCTCACTACGTTAAATTTTACAAAGTTTCTTCATAATGATGCTTCTATTTCTAGTGACAATGAGACTAATTGTCAAGTTATTATTGCGGTGGATGCATGCAAGAACTCTGACTTTTTGTGCAAGAACTATATCCTCAATAGATTAGATAACACATTATATAATGTGTAACTTCCAATCAATATGACTAGAGAGCTATGAGAATCTTTGGATAAAAAGTATAAAATGGAGGATGTTAAAATTAAGAAATTCGTTATGGGCAGATTAATTGACTATAAAATGGTGGATTCCAAGACTATCATAAGTTAAGTTCAAGATTTTTAAATGATCCGACATGAGATTCATGTCAAAGGGATAGTGTTTATTGAATCTTTCTAAGTGAATGCAATTATTGAGAAATTACCGCTACATTGGAAGGACTTAAAAAATTATTTGAAGATACAAAGAAATGAAACTTAACAACTTGATCGTGAGATTAAGAATTGAGGAAGGCAATAGAGTCTCTGGAAAGTGATGAAAAATTTATTCCATGGCCTACATGGCACTTGATTAAAATTTAAGATGAATGTAATGATAATTGTATCTACTTTTAATAATAATAAGAACACATTTTCTGCTTATATGCTTGAGTCTTTTAATATATGACATGGTAGACTAAAACATATTAATTTTAATACTTTGCATAAATTAATAAATTTATAATTATTTCTAAAATTCAATATTGATGCAAATCATAAATGTACAACATATGTTGAATTAAAATTAACTAGAACGTCAATTCATAATATTGAAAGAAGTACTGAACCTCTAGAATTAGTTCATAGTAATAAATGTGATTTGAAATATGTTTACACTAGACGTAAAAATAAGTACTTTTTTATTTTTATTGATGATTGCACAAAATATTGTTATGTATATTTGCTAAGGAGGAAAAATGAAACATTAGAAAAATTTATGCATTATAAGAATGAAATTAAGAATAACTTGGCAAAAATATTAAGGCAATAAGAAGTGACCAAGGTAGTAAATATGATGCACCTTTTAATAGGGTTTGTAAAAAATTTAGTATTATTCACCAAATTTCTGCGCCTTATAAATCTTAGCAAAATAGGATCGCTGAACGTAAAAGTAGAATATTGAAAGAGACGATGAATGCCATGTTGATTAGTTCAGAATTACCTCAGAACTTGTGGGGCGAAACTTTGCTTTCAAGAACTATATTTTAAAATAAATTACCCCATAAGAAATTAGGCAAAACCCCATATGAATTATGGAAAGGTCGGAGTCTGTCCTATAAATATTTAAAAGTGTGGGGGGTGTTTGACTAGCATGATGGTTACTATTCCTAAAAAGATTAAAATTGGACCAAAGACTATTGATTGCATATTTATTGGTTATGTAATTAATAATGGTGCATATCGTTTTCTTGTACATAAATCTAACATTCTTTACATACATGTCAATACAATCATTGAATCTAGAAACGAATCATTAATTGAAAATATTTTTCCTTGTAATAATGCATATGATGAGAGTTCTTTTAAAAGAACTCATGATACTGCGACTAGTATAGATCATGAGTCTATAGCTAAAGAAAATGAAAGATAGTTAGATGCAGTAAGAAGGCAAAGACTTTCAAGTCCTATGGTCCTATTTTTTTGACATGTTAGAAAATAACCCTCAAAACTTCAATGAAGCAATGTTCACTCTTGAAGCACCTATGTGGAAAGAAGCTATAAATAATGAAATTGAATCCATCATGCAAAATCACACCCCAAGAGTTGATAGATCTTTTTCCAGTTAGTAAACTATTGGGGTGTAAATGGATTTTCAAGAGAAAAATGAAAACTGATGCAAATGATAAGTACAAGACTAGACTTGTAGGTAAATGCTACAGACAAAAAGGTCTTGATTACTTTGATATATATTCTCTTGTCATGAGAATAACAACCATTCATTTGCCCATAACTATTGTAGCATTACATAATCTTGAGATACCCCAAATAAATGTGAAAACAATTTTCTTAAATGGTGACTTAAATGAGAAAATTTATATGGGGCAATCCGAACGGTTCATTTCTCCAGGACAAGAGAAGAAAGTGTGCAGGTGATTAACCCTAATTATCATGTGAATTTAAATAATTAAATAAGTTAATTTTGTAAGATAAAATAGTTAAAAACTACGTATTAGTGTTGGTGCGTAATGCTTGAAATTTTAAGGTTTTGTGCAGAATTGCTCGAAATTGTTAGGAGTATTTCGTTAAAGCTTGAAACCAACAGAGAATAAAATGTAATTCAAGACCAAAAACATGCAAGAAGAAGATGGAACATCCACCAGCAAACAAGGACTGTCCGAATGGTGGTGGCGGCACCTGGATGGTGGTGTTAGGCGATTGGTGTATATCTTCCACCTCCTGCTTGCCTTTGCTTATAAATATGGGCTGCCTACTTCATATTTAGATGGTTGGAGTTAGGGAGAGCTTGAGGGAGATATGAAGAGCTCCAAAGAGAATTCAAGAGGAGAAAAAGAGAAAAATTCAACGATCCGGTCTGTCTTACTCTCCAGCTAAAACTCTGTATTTCTACTTTTTTGTTATGTCTTTCTACTTGGTGAAATGAATTTGTCCTTAATGAACCAAAATATAGGTGCCTAGACTTAGTGACCAAAAAGATGGCTAGAAGGGACCGGCCTCCAAAAACCCCAAATTAAATTGGGTTGGGCCTAAATTTCATAAAACCAAGTATTATAAGCTCAAATTTATTTTGCTTGTAAAATTAAACTAGAACTTGGAATTAAATTCTATAAACCCAAATAAATCAAGCTCAAATTTAATTAAATAATTCCAAATTCTCTTAATTAGACATTGTAGAATAGAAAACTTAAGCCCCACGAGAATTTTTTGTTTTATATATATAGATAGATTAATTAGGGGGGAAAGGTGATGTGATAGAAATGAGGGGATAAAATTCAAATGCCTAATGATATAGATTTATTGAACTTAAAATCATAATTAATACATGACCTAATGTTATGCCTTTTTTTATCAGACATTATTATAGTGAGTAGGACGACGAGGTTTAAACTTGCGACTGCAACAGTGGAGGTGGTGATCATTAGGACAACAACCCCTAACCTCATCCAATGATATGTGGAGTAATATAATTTTAGGATTGAGATTTATGCAATTGTAATTTTATTCAGTTTTGCTCAATGATAGATTATCTACTATTAGTTCAAGTGTAACCCTTTATTTAGAAGTGAGTTCCTCGCCCACATGCCGTAAATATTCTATCATTGAATGAAATTAATTAAAAGTGATGATTAATAACAAAGTCCCATAATTGATCTACCTGTGCGGGACACAAAGAGTAACCCCTCGTCCGGACAGAAAGGGTGGTGAACAAGCCTCATGGGACCTTCGAGACAAGAGAACATCTAGGTTAATCGATGGCCGAAGGTGGCCAAAGGGAATCCGATGCTTAAGTTAGAAAAAAGTATTAAGTGAATAGGATAAGATTGAATGATTTACCTAGTGCCCGAAGGACTTTATTTATTCTAATTGGTAGATGTATCCCAAAGAAATCTGAACTCTTGGTTGATTGGCTCAACCTTGTCACCAGGACCTAGATGTACTGAGTAGAGTTAGATTAGGACAATTGGTCCTAGATCTTTATCTCCTGGCTTCTGCTTATTCAAATTAGAATTGCACTAGGATACTATGTCCTAGATTAAAGGAAGAGATATGCTCACCATGAGGTATTGTTAGCCTTATCACTAGTTCATTGATACTCAAATTGGAGTTGGACTAGGACTCTACGTCCTTGGTTGGACCTTACCTAAGTAGTTAAGACTTAGTGGTTGCGAGTAAACTTGTGCAAGGACCCCCTTTTGACTATTGTCAATTGGCAGTAGTAGGTGGGTAGTAGCAGCTAGGCAGTAGCAGATGGATGGTAGTAGTTAGGTAGTAGTAAATAGGAAATAACAGGTAGGTGGTAGCAGCTGGGTAGTAGCAACTTGACAATGAATCTGGTCCCCACAATTGCCCCCTATACCTCATTAATAGATGGAATCAATTGAGGTATGTTTTTGGAGGACTTAGGTTTTTGGGCTTTATTGCCTAAAGGATTAGAATTTCTATTGCCTAAGAAGCTTAAGGTTTTAGTCAACTAAGAAGCTAAGTGCTTTAGTTGCCTATGATGCGTAGGGCTTTAATAGCCTATGATGCTTAGGGCTTTATTTGTCTAAGAAACTTAGGATTTTAGTTGCCTAATATGCTTAGGGATTTAGTTTCCTAAGAAGCTTAGGGATTTTGTTTTCTTTTCTCTCTTTTCCTTTTTACTCACTTCCCTTTGTGTTCTTTCACTTGGTTCATAAGTTAGACCTTGGCTGGTATAAGGAAAGGAGAAACATTCATTGCTGCTTGTACAGAGGACTCACTTACTTTGTTCATGAGCTAGTTGAGCAATAAGAGTTGCTCGAGAGTCAAGTCAAGTCTGATATGGTTAGGACATAAATGCTTGAGAAGCAACTTAAAGATTCTAGAGTGGAGAATGTCTTCCTGAAGAATAAGGTTACTATAATAGAGACTTGAGCTGAAGAGCTTCAAGAGGAATGACTTGATCCGAAATGTGTACACCCAAGTGCAGGCGGTCAAGTTGTAGTAATAATCCGGTTTGGGTCCGGAGTCGAATCCACAGGGAACTAGTAGTTTTGATGTTTTTAAAGTAATCGGTGAAGGAGACCAATTGATTGTAACCTTGGAAATTTTAGGGTTGTGAGATGTGGGTGAATTCCTTGAACAGAATATTAAATTCCTTTCAAAGAGTTTTCTAGACAAAATATACGATTGATTCAAATGACAGAGAAATCACTCTTTAGTTCGAGGATCGGGATATGTGGTTAATTATCCGAAATCTTATATTTTTGCTTGATGACTCAATTAACTCCCGTGTCAACGGCGAGTCAATCGGAAGATAGAAATGGCCTATTAAGGTCATGGTTCTAAGGTCTTACCAGAAGTTTACAAGAATCATTTGCACCGAGAGTTATCGCGCGTACAAACAAACAAGTAATTTTTCATGACATGCAACCATGGCTTTAATAGTTTATCCTCTTAACTGAAGTTTGGTAAAGGGGGATGATTAAAGGGTAGTTATGAAGATCTAGTCGGGGTACTTGCCTTGAAACGAAGAGTCTTTCTATACAGGAGTCATCCGTGTCATAGGAAGACTATCGATTATACAAAGTACTTTAGCTTTGCTAGATGCAATCAATCATCCAAAAGTAAGGAAATATGAACATTAAGCATTAAAACAAAGCATCGTATGATATCCGGATAATCAACACATGTCCTTCACCTCTTACTAAAGAGTGAATGAGAAACTATTCACTCTTCATAGCTTTGATAAAGCTAGAAAAGTGAGTGATGCTCATCCCTCTAAGTAGAGGATCTCACAAAGTAAACGTATAATTAACAAAGAGCTAATCTTCAACGAACAATCAGTGAATCACGTTCCACCCTTCACGGTTTTGGTAAAACTCTAGAAAAGTTGAAGAGTTTCACTCCACTAAGTAAGAAGGGAGCTCAAATAATGAAAGTGCAAGACATAAGTAAAAGCATGTATGTAAGAGCATAAATGTAAAGACTAGAAGTAAATAAAGACATAAATATAAATCAAGAACATAAATGTAAAGACTTAAAGTAAATAAAGGAATTACAATTCTTAGGTAAATGTAAATGTGAACATTAACGTAAAGGAAATGAGTGGGAATCTAAACTCCCCTCTTCTTCTAACAAAAAGAAAGACTAAGACAAGAATTGAAATGGATGAAATGAAATGCTAAGTGATGAATCCCTCAAATGGTTCCACCCATGAGTCCTCTCTTTCCTCCACAAAACTAAGTGTATTTATAGGCAAGGAGAAGGCAGGGAAGGGGTAAAAGATTAGAGCTGGGCGTCAAAGTCAAAGTGAAATGCCAACCACTCTGTCGGCAGTCTGTCCACACCGTTCAAACGGTTTGGGCGTTCGAACGGTCCCTTTGTCTTTGCTTTTTGCCGTTCAAACGTCATGAGGATGCAGTCCATGCCAGTTATGTCAGCCCACACGTGGTTTCTGTCGAAGATCTTCCTCCAAGTCTTCATGTAAATCTCCCTCCAGATCCTTGCAGATTCTTGACTGAACTGTCTAATAATTCCTGGGGCGTTCGAATGGTGGTTGCCGTTCGAACGGGGCACTCAAGTGCCTGGGCCTTCTAACTGCAACTCTGCAAGTCTGCAACACGCCATGTCTTCAGTCAGTCTGATCTTGTCCTTGCTGCAGTGGACATTCGAACGTTAATGATCGTTCGAACGCAGGACTTGAAACTCCAGGATCTTGGATCTTGCTTGCAACAAAGATTGTAGCATCTGGCTTGGTTCATCATGACCGTTCGAACGGTGTTGAACGTTTGAACGTTTCTTCCTTCTTCCAAGCTTCTACAATATGTTCCTTAAAATGCTGCGGTTGCCTGCAAAAGATACTTTTTGGTGTCCTTGAACCCTTGTTCACTTTGAGACCTGAAACATCATTCTTTAAGCTCCACCAAAGCATAATTAGTCCAAAAATGGCATAAGAGTATGTTATTTTGAGAGTTAATCAAGGAACTTGCAAAGGCTAAGATGAAAAATATTGAGCAAGTGAAGAATGTTGTCTATTATCATTAATCCAGGATCTTTGGACATAGTCAAGAAAAAATATGTAGGATAGAAGAACAAGTCATTCATAGATGGTTGGGGAGGAGATCTCAAGCAATCGGGATTAATGTGTCATATCCAGTTTGGGAGGACATTCCACGGCCTAAGATTGACTTCCTGATTCTTGAGATCATGAAGAAGTTCCTTAGTATTGGTGGTTCAAGTCTTCTGACACATGTCTCGCCCATTCTAATTGAAGGGGGAAGGTCCCCACAAGTTGAGGGTTTGATGCTTAGAGGTGGTAAACCCTTAAGAAATGATAAGTAGTCTATTGAGCAATTGTAGAAGTTGTTGGTTGTCTGTCAAAGGCTGAGAAACTTAGAGGGCATCCTTAGAGGTTTCATGGAGGCAAATTAGGCCTCCATGAAACCTATAAGGATGCCCTCTAAGTAGCCTTGAAAGTCAATCGTGGAGATCGCATGGAGGCCAAGTAGCCTTGAGGTGCAACCATGGAGGTTGACTTTAAGTGCAACCATAGATGTTGACTTAAGGTGAAACCACATAGGTTAGCTTGAATTGAAACCATGAAGGTTGGCTTGAATTGAAATCACGGAGATTGGCTTGAGGTGCAACCACGGAGGTTGGCTTGTGGTGCAACCACAGAGGTGGCTTGAGGTGAAACCAAGGAGGTTGGCTTTAGGTTTAACCATGGAGGTTAGCTATAGGTGTAACTATGGAGGTTAGCTTGAGGTGCAAACAAGGAGGTTGTCAAGAGGCGAATGAGCCTTGAGATGCAACCATGGAGGTTGGCAAAAGGTGAAGGAGCCTTGAGGTGCAGCCACAGAGGTTGGCTTAAGTTAGAACCTTAGAGGTTGACAGAAGGTGAAGGAGCCTTGAGGTGTAACCACGGAGATTGGCTTGAGGTAGAACCTTAGAGGTTCGCAAGAGTCAAAGGATCCTTGAGGTGCAACCACGGAGGTTGGCTTGAGGTAGAACCTTGGACGTTGGTAAGAGGCGAATGAGCCTAGAGTTATAGCCATAGAGGTTAGCTTGAGGTGCAACCTTAGAGGTTGGCAAGAGGCGAAGAAGCCTTAAGGTCCAATCACGGAGGTTGGCTTGAGGTGAAAGTGCAACCTTATAGCTTGGCTTGAGGTCAAGTGGCCTTGAGGCTTGAGGTGCAACCAAGGAGGCTGACTTGAGGCTAGGTAGTTGTGTGACTCATTTTTGGGTTGTGTCTTATTTCGTCTCACATGGCTCAAAGCTTTTGAGTTACTAGAAAACTTAGTTGTTTTTCCACAGACGGTGCCAATTTTGCGGGAATAATTTCACACAAAGAGTAAACACCTCGTACGAACGGAGATGGTGGTGAAGAAGCCTTGTGGAACCTTCAAGATAATAGAATATTTAGGTGAACCTATGACCACATGCCAAAGGAACTCTGATGCTTAAGCCAAATCACAATTCAGAGAGAAGTATTAAGTGAATATGCTAGGATTGAATGATTTGCCTGATACCCAGAGGCCTTTATTTATAGGAATACGAAGATGTATCCTAAAGGAATCTAAACTCTTGGTTGATTGGCTCAACCTTATCACCAGGCCCTAGATGCACGTAGTAGAGTTAGATTAGGACTATTGGTCCTAGATCCTTATCTACAACTCCTGCTTATTCAAGTTAGATTCGTACTAGGATACTAGATCCTAGATTGAAGAAAGAGATATGCTCACTAGGAGGCATTGTTACCCTTATCACTAGTCCCTTGATACTCGGAGTAGAGCTGGACTAAGACTCTAAGTCCAGGGTTGGACCTTAGTTGAGTCATTGAGACTTAGTGGTTACGAGTAGGCTCGCACAAGGAGTCCCTTTTGACTAGTGTCGTATGGTAGTAGCAGGTAGGCATTAGCAGCTGGGCGTTAGTGTAAGATCCTGTATTAAAGAATAAAGAAGGGTAATATTATATTAATATTTATCCTAAGGTGAATAAAATGATGGTATAGAATTGGAATCATTGTTGAAAAATTGATTATGAAGTTTGAGTTTCAAGTGTATTAACTTTCGGGAAAATTGAATTTTGGAGTTGTTTAAACTTGAGAAAGGTGGTTAAGTAATTGTATAAACTTTTTAAGGTAAAAATAAGGTTTCCATTGAATCCAGAAGATTGAAGAACCTTAGAAGAGATTATATGAGTTATATTAGAAGTATTCTAAATTTAAAACCTATTTTGGAGAGAATTTGGGTATAAAGGAATTTGATATAACTTTAGTAGTTTGATAAAACCTACTCCACTTATGTGACAGATCTACAATGTTTTTACATTCCTTTTTAAATATGTGTTTCAATTCTTGAATAAACACATGGTTTACATCCAAATACATGTTTTATATCAAAAGATTTTAAGTCCTTGATTACAAAACCATAGTTCTTGATTACAATCAATTCAAATATATTTTTTGTGGGATCTCTTGTATGTTTTATTTGAATTATTCCTTTGGAAAAGTTATGGATCAATGATTCTTGATTCTAGTTGAATTTTATGAAAAATGTAGTTTTTATCTCTTGTATTGATGGGTGTGATGAATGTGGGTTACACTCAAATGCGTATCAAGAGTGTTAGAGGTTTTCCTACCTTGAGGGCTTTGGTGGTTGCCTACCACTCGTAAGGGGTTTAGTTTCTTGTGATAGCTAACCACTATTTGTCCATGTAGGTTCGAAGCCGGGGGCAAGTATATTATTCCTAAGAAAGGATACGTCAATTCTACTAGGTCAGTACACGTCCTTCCTAAAGTGTTGTAAGTGTTGTGGCTTTGCAAGGATGGATTTGAGATGATTTGTGTTGAGGGTGGACGAGATAGATTCGGTGTGTAGATTCACAGTAGTCTACCTACATATATGAGATATCATGTTATGAATTGTGGTTTTTGTGAATGATTCTATTCTATTATGAACTCTACTGTTTTATACCGTAAACTTGAGATCTCATTAAATGTCATTGTTTTACTTCAAAATTATATATATTATTTTACAAACTATGACTTACCTTTTTTCATGATTTTTAAGCCCTTGGGTTTGAGAAGGTTTTCCTATTGGGCTTTATTGCTCACTCTACCATTACATTTTTCTGATTTTAATGTTGAGGAGAATCCAGAATTAGATGAGCCGATAGATTACGATGCTGAGGGGGCATCATGATGTGAAAGTTTGAGAATGAGTTTTAGAATCTAGATTTTATATTTGATGGTTTACTTATGCTAAGATTTTTTTTTGAGGATTTATTTATGTTGGATTAAGAATGATTTTATTTATTTAATGGTACTTTAGTATCTCTCATGGTTGGATGTTGTGTATATAGTTAATGTCTTCCAGAGTGAATTTTAGGACGTTACAAAGTTGGTATCATAGCTTAGGAATTAGGTCTTACATGGGAGTTGTAGGTTGCAGATTACTCACTAGGGATTTTGGTATTTGTTGAAAGAAAATTTAGGTTAAATCTTTTGAGAGTTATATGTTTATGAGTTAACATGGGTTGATTCTAGTTATGTTATGGCTTGGTTATTCGAATTTATGGGTTTTAACTAGCTTAGGGGAACTGATACAAAAATTTGGGATTTATATGCTAGCTGCTTACCATACCAGTAGGGAGTATTGTAGGAAACTGATGGTGGTTGCTTTTTGGTTAGTAAAGGATGCTAGCCTTCAATCTTTTAGGAATTACAAGTGTATGAGTGACATGGGTAGGTGTGGAGACCTTTTGGCCAATTTGAATTAGACAAACTAACTCGACAATTAAGTTTCGAGGACGAAACTTTCTTTTAGGGAGGTGAATTGTAAGACCCTGTATTAAAGATTAAAGAAGGGTAATATTATATTAATATTTGTTTAAGTCCCTCCTTCCCCTTCCCCTTCCCCCTCAAAAAAAAAGGATATTAATATTTATCCTAAGGTGAATAAAATGATGGTATAAAATTGAATCATTGTTGAAAAATTGATTATGAAGTTTGAGTTTCAAGTGTATTAACTTCAAGATAAATTGAGTTTTGAAGATATTTGAGCTTGAAAAGGGTGGTTAAGTAATTTTATTAATATTTTTAGGTTAAAATAAGGTTTTTATTGAATTTGGAAGGACGAAGAACCTTGGAAGGGATTATATGAGTTATATTAGAAGTTTATAAGTATTCTAAAGTTAAAACCTATTTTGGAGAGGATGTGGGTGTAAAGGAATTTTATATAACTTTAGTAGTTTGGATATAAATTTTAATCCCAATGTCCGATTGATCTGAAATTTTTATTGTAAAAACTAGACTTCAAAATTTACAAAAGTGTATTTTACGAAAATTTCGTGAATCGATATCTAACTAGGTCAAAATTGAGTTGCAAGTTAGAGGCAGACTACTAGCCGCGCCCAAATGGGAATTCTTTATTGTTTAAGCCTATAAGTCTATAGGGCTGCGTTCTAGAGTATCTTTACCTATATTTTCAACCCTAAGAACCCTAAAAAATTTTGAGGAGAAGAAAAGGAGAAAGAACGGGCTAAATCTTGAAAAATTAACATGTGGTAATTATAACAAAATACGTTAGGATCAAGATCTCAGGAATCAAGGTAGTGATTCTTTCTCAAATTCATTAATTGATTATTAGGGTTATATAATATATCTTTTTCATCTTTATTATGATAGACATAATTGATTTACAATGTTTTTACGTTCTTTTGAACCCATGATTCGTTTCTTGAACAAAATACATGATTTTCTTCTATGATCTATTCTTTCTTGACTCAAAAACCTAGTTCTTGATTTCTACTCTAGTTATGTGATAGATGTATAATGTTTTTACATTCCTTTTAAATATGTATTTCAATTCTTGAATAAACACATGGTTTACATCCAAATACATGGTTTACATCAAAAGATTTTAAGTCCTTGATTACAAAACCATAGTTGTTGATTACTATCAATTCAAATTTATTTTCTGTGGGATCTCTTGCATGTTTTATTGAATTATTCCTTTGCAAAAGTTATGATCAATGATTCTTGATGGTAGTCGAATTTTATGAATAGTTCTGTTTCTATCTCTTGTATTGATGGGTGTGATGAACCTGAGTTATACTAGAATGCGTATCATAGAGTGTTAGAGGTTTTCCTACCTTGAGGGCTTTGGTGGGTTGCCTAACACTTGAAGGGAGTTTAATTTCTTGTGATAGCCAACCGCTATTCGTCTACGCAGGTTCAAAACTGAGGGCTAGTATACTATTTCTAGGAAATGATATGTCAATGTTGATACGTTGGTACACGTCATTCCTAAAGTGTTGTGACTTTGTGGGGATTGATTTGAGATGATTTGTGTTGTGGGTGGATGAGATAGGTTCGATGTGTAGATTCACAGTAGTCTAACTACAAACATGAGATATTATGTTATGAATTGTGGTTTTTGTGAATGATTTTATTCTATTATGAACTATACTGTTTTATACTGTAAACTTGAGATCTTATTAAATGTCACTGTTTTACTTCAAAATTATATATATTATTTTACAAACTGTGACTTACCTGTTTTCATGATTTCTAAACCTTGTTTGAGTTTGTGAAAGTTTTCTTATTGGGCTTTAGTACTCACCCTATCATAACATTTTTCACATTTTAGAGTTAAGGAGAATCTAGAGTTAAATGAGCTGGTAGATTGCGATGCTAAGGGGGATCATGATGTGGATCCAACAGTGTAAGTTTGAGAATGAATTTTAATCTCTAGAGTATATATTTGATAATTTACTTATTTTAAGAATTTATTTATGGTTTCTGATGAGTTCGGATTTTGCTAAGCTAAGGCCTAATCCGAACGGAGTCGAAGAAGCCCATAGAAGAGTCCAAAAGACCCATGGAGCTGGGTCCACCCGTCAAAGGGAGTTGAATAGTAAAATCGGAGGTGAATAGTAAATCGGAGGCGAATAGTAAATCGGAGGTAAATAGTAAATCGGAGGCAAATAGTAAATCGGAGGCGAATAGTGAATCAGAGGCGAATAGTAAAGGGAGTCAAAGGAGATCAAGTGGCCAACGCCCAAGCTCCTCCGAGAAGGCACGGGCGTCAAGAGGACAACACCCAAGAGGCCGAAGGCCCTTGGGCGCCGCCTAGGCTGGCCCCCTTGGGCGCCGACTTGGGCTGGCTCCCCTTTGGGCGTCTCCTCCTCTTCCTTCCTTCCTCCGGCCTCCTCACTCAAGTCCAAGTCGACCAAGCCCACTCCGAAGCAAGTCCGAGCTCAAGACTCAAGATCAAGACCAATCCAACTCGCAATCATCCTCCAAGGAGTACGAAGGAGAGAGAGACGAGCTATGAAACTAAATGGGTTACTTGGAAGCCGAAAGAAGGAAGAGCTAAACAACGAGGTGAGGACACCCCTCATGGGGCGCCGCCCACCTCTCCACACCAAGTGGGCGCCGCCCACTCCCCTCCAATTGGGCGCCGCTCATAGGAGGCCAAGTGGGTGCCTCCCACTTTGGCCCTCTCCTATCCTCTCTTCTCCTCCTTATTTCAAGACTCAAGTCCAGGGCTAAGCGTGAGCACTTTCCATACCAGAATGACATCCGAGTAAATAGGAGCACGTGGAGGAAGACTCGGGATACGAAGATCTCCTACCATAACTCTACTTACCAAAGAGGCTCACTTCTACCATAACTCTACTTACCAAAGAGGCTCACTCCTACCACGTTTTTACTTTACAATTGACGGGAGACTTGTCCCTCACGTCACTGCCTCACCGCTTTGGTGAGCCTATATAATGTAAGCCCTCACTGTATAAAAGGCAAGATGACTCTTGAGACACACACACGAGACTAGTTGCACTCAGCAAGCTCTCTACACATTCTCTCTCTAGACTCATTATAAACTCTCCGGAGTACCACCGTTGATCAATAAAACGCTTAAGGCCACCGTCGTCATTCGAAGAGTGGACGTAGGTCACCCAGACCGAGCCACTATAAATCTCCAGTGTTGACCTATATTTACTGTTTTGCCACTAATTGCCATTGATTGCTCATTAATCACTCTAGTGACTGTTGATCTCGCACGAAGACGATTTTGTGCATCATTAGTTTGGCGCCGTCTGTGGGAACCAACGTAGTCTTCCTACCTTTCTCGCAATCCATGACAATCACCACCAGATCGAGGTCTCATCAACCCGGAGACAACAACTCCGTGCACTTGGAGGAGGCTCCGCCTAACAACCCTGTGCACCGGGAGGAGGCTCCGTCTCCCCTCGTACCCGAAGGACCCTCTGCTACGGGGACTCCCGCCGTTGGGTCACAACAACAACTCCTGCAGACCATGCAACTGCTGGTGAACCAAAATCAGCAGATCATCCAGTTGATGCTCTCTCAAGGAGGAGTCACCCATCACCCTGTTGGAGGAGTCCAACTCCCTCCGACGGGAGAGGAACCATTGTCTGTCCTCTCCGGACGCCAGGTCCCTCATCGGAATGCTTCAGCACCACGCCAGGGAGTCCCTCGTCAACCGATCCCTCCTCACCGCGCAGGGAGCTCCCGTGTTCACCCTTCGCACGTACCTACGCATGAGGACGAGGGAGAGAGTCAGTATGGAGACCATGAAAGCCAGTACCATCACCAAGATGTCCCCAATCAGTGGAATGAGAAGATTAAGGAGGTGCAAAACTAACTCTGTGACGCCCTCAACGCCATCAAGGCGCAAGCGCCGACACCCGTGGATTACCTGGTAAGACGCACTGACACACCTTTCACTGTTGACATTGTCAACTACCCACTCCCTTTGAAATTCAAAATGCCCAACATCGACACCTTCGATGGCAATAAAGATCTCCTTGACCATCTGGACACCTACAAGTCCCTCATGAAACTTCATAATGTGCTTGAGAAGATCATGTGCCGAGCATTCTCCACCACCTTGAAGGGGTCAGCTCGTCAATGGTTCTCCATGCTCAGGCCTTCCTCCGTCTATTCTTTCGAGGAGCTAAGCAGGTCCTTTGTCTCTCACTTCATTGGGGGACACCGCCATAAAAAATCAGTGACTCACCTGCTCACCATTAAGCAGGATAGGGATAAAAGCCTTCGTGACTACCTTGCTTACTTCAATGAGGAGGTGCTCCAGATTGATGAGTCGGATGACAAGGTAGCCATGGTTGCTTTTATCGCCGGCCTCCTCACCTCCAGTTTCATGTTCTCAGTCATAAAAAAGCCACCCTCTAGCATGCCCGAGCTGCTATCTAGGGCTAAAAAATACATGAACGCCAAGGACGTCACCAGAGCCAGTAGAGGAGAGTCCTCCCAAGGGGAGAAAAGGAAAGACAACTGAGAAGATCGAAAGGAAACTGATAATAAGAGAAAGAAAGCCGAAAGGGTCCCTATAAAGGACCGTCTCGGATCATTGCCTCTGAGAGACCGTCAGCCATTCACTCCACTTAATGCCTCAGTGGAGCACATCCTACTCTAGATACAAGATAACTCCGCCGTCCGTTGGCCGGGAAAGATGAAGTCTGACCCCAAGCGCCGGAATCCCAACAAGTACTGTCGTTTCTACCGCGACCACGGTCATGACACGGACGACTGCTTTGACCTTAAAAGGCAGATTGAGGAGCTCATACAACGTGGCTGATTGAGGCAGTACGTTGCTGGTAGAGGACAAGCTCCACCGCCTGGCCAAGACCAGGACGACGTCGAACGCCAACAACTCTTCAGAGAAATCTAGACGATCGCCTAAGGGTTAAGAAGAGGGTGCAACTATAACCCCACCAAGGAAACATTGGCCCACCTATGAGACGCCGAATACCTCAAGATTTTTTCTATTTTTATTGTTGATTTATTTGGTTATTTATAATTTTATGAAATAAAAATTGATAATTATTGTGTTCGTAACTGTCTTGCTTTTATTTTTAAACAGCTTATGACCCAACACCAGGCACCCAGACGAGAGGTCTCGCCCTCTCCACCAGAGGCGCCCCATGACGGCCTCGCCCTCTCCAACTCGGGCGCCCCCATGACTCAGACGAGGGGTCTCTCCCTCTCTACTAGAGGCACCCCATGACAGCCTCGCCCTCTCCAACTCGGGTGCCCCCGTGATGCAGACGAGGGGTCTCGCCCTCTCCACCTTGTGATGCCGACTAGGGGTCTCGTCTCCTTCACCCTAGACACCCTATGACGACCTCGCCCTCTCCATGATGGCGCCCCCTATGAAGTTTCTCAGACGAGAGGTCTCGTCCTCTCCATCTTGGACGCTCCACTTGAAGGCGCTCTAGACGATGAGTCTCACCCCATCTCACCGGAATGAGTCAATGGAAGGAGTTTTAGACGTCCAGCTCCACAGAGCCCTCCTCATCTCCATCTTAATAGAATGAGCCTCAGACGTCAAGCTCCTCAAAGCCCTCCTCAACTCCGTCTCACCGGAATGAGTCAATGGAAGGAGTCTCCGACGTCCAGCTCCATAGAACCCTCCTCATCTCCATCTCAATGGAATGAGCCTCAGACGTTCAGCTCCACAGAGCCCTCCTCATCTCCATCTCAATGGAATGAGCCTCAGACGTCCAGCTTATCATTTGCATAGTCCACTCTCAATGACTCTCACTGTCATCACTCACATAGTCCTCATCATCGGACTCAAGAGCCTCCTGAGGCCTGAGATCAGAAAGATCACAGTAAGGGTATGCTACAGAGGCCTTCCTCCTGAGCTCCTCGTAGCCGTCAATGAAGGCACTGACCCTAGCCCTCTCAACAGTATCCCTTTGCACCTCCGCACTAGTAGCTCTCCCAAGTGCTACGCCGAGGCCAGCCTCAAGTTAAGCAACCTACCTCTGAGATAGCTTCAACTGCTCAGCGGTGCTCTTTCGCTTTCGTCGCTCGAGCTCAAATCGCTTCTCGGCATCCTCTCGTGCCTGTCGAGCTAGTAGTGCGTCATTCTCTCGTGTCTGTCGCTCAAGTGAAAGCTTCATCTCAGCAGCCGTAAGCTGTCCCTCAGAACCCTCACGCGCCCGCCTCTCCTTCGCCTCGCCAAGAACTTCCTCCCCGATTATCATCGTATTGCTAAATAAGGCAGGCAAGACAACCATCACCTATGAACATTCAAGTATAAAGAAAGCCAAATACAAAACAGAGGGACAGAGCGTACCAGAGTAATGCCCTCTACAGCGGCGTTGACTACGTCGGTCACCAAGGCACAGAATCTCTCCTTTGCCACCTCCACCTCCATCATGGTGGATTGCGGCCCCGGCACCTTAGCCCCCACAGCGGTACCAGAATCATGTCTCGGGAAAAAGGAGACATAAATCGAAAGAGAAGGTGGAGTATCATCAAACTCAGCCGGTACAGAACCTGCTGGGTTAACCAGCCTCGGCCGAGAAGAACAGGGGGCACCAGACTTTGCCCTCTTAGAAGGAGGAGCAAGAATGGGCGCCACCCTAGAGGCAAAGACCTCATCCACTACGAACCTGTCAATGGGGAGACCTGCAAAGAACCAGTAAGTCAAAAAGCCAAGCACAAAACCAAAGAGGAAGTGCGGGACATGCCTAGTAAGCCTCTGCTACGACAGCCATCATCCGAGACTACACGTAGCTCGGCCTATGACTCTACTCTCACGCAAGTCACCTTGTAAGCCTCTGCTACCGTAGCCACCTCTGAGACTACACGTAGCTAGGCCTATGACTTTGCTCTCATGCAAGTAGTCACCTCTGCTACGGCAGCCATCTCCGAGACTATACGTAGCTCGGCCTCTATGACTCTGCTCTCATACAAGTAGTCACCTCTGCTACGACAACCATCTCCGAGACTATACGTAGCTCCGCCTCAGCTCATGCGGCCCTCTCTCGAGACTCCCACAACACTGTCTTTGCTCTCACGCAAACAACTTGCCTATCTCTCCAGGTAATCATGTTAAGTAATTTAATGTTTTGAATAACATTGTCTTCGTCATCTCTAGACAGACTCTTGAAACGCCTTGACCGAAGCCAAGTCAAAGCATGCCCACCAAGCCATATGGAGCTACAGTCCCCGCAGAAGACCGCACAGGAGTCTCAGCTCCTATAGCATACAAAGGCTAGCACAGAAGCCCCAGTCTGAAAAATAGTGGGGGCACCACCAAGACCCATCTCCCAAGAAGCAACCTAGCAACCGGACCTTGGTCAGAAGCACTAGGGGCATCATCCTCTTGAGAAGAGGGGAAACTCCACTCTAAAAAACAAAAAGAGTCTCAACCATCTCCCCATCAACAAGAGCTCCTAAAATCAGAAACTAGGAGCTATCAGAAGAAGAGACAAATCTCCCAGAATAAGAGAGCAAGAAAACTCCTACTCAAGAAGATACACATGCCCTCAACCCCTTACTCTCGCAAGATTCAGAGGCTTGGGGCGTGGGGGGCAAATGATGAGTCCAAATTTTACTAAGCTAAGGCCCAATCCGAACGGAGTCAAAGAAGCCCATAGAAGAGCCCAAAAGACTCATGGAGCTGGGTCCACACGTTAAAGGGAGTTGAATAGTGAGATCGGAGGTGAATAGTAAATCGGAGGTGAATAGTAAATCGGAGGCGAATAGTGAATCGGAGGTGAATAGTAAAAGGAGTCCAAGGAGATCAAGTGGTCAACGCCCAAGGTCCTCCAAGAAGGCTCGGGCGTCAAGAGGACAACACCCAAGAGGCCGAAGGCCCTTGGGCGCCGCCCAGGCCCCCCCTTGGGCGCCGGCTTGGGTTGGCTCCCCTTCGGGCGTCTCCTCCTCTTCCTTCCTCCGGCCTCCTCACTCAAGTCCAAGACGACCAAGCCCATTCCGAAGCAAGTCCGAGCTCAAGACTCTCTCTCTCTCTAGACTCATTGTAAACTCTCCGGAGTACCACCGTTGATCAATAAAACGCTTAAGGCCACCGTCGCCGTTCAAAGAGTGGACGTAGGTCACCCGGACCGAACCACTATAAATATCCAGTGTTGACCTATACTTACTGTTTTGCCACTAATTGCCATTGATTGCTCATTAATCACTCTAATGACTGTTGATCTCGCACGAAGACGATTTTGTGCATCATCAATTTTTTTGAATATTTATCTAATTAGATGTTAGATTATGAATGATTTTATTTATTTAATGGTATTTCATATACTCTCATGATTAGATGTTGTGTAGATAGTTAATGCCTTTCTTGATAAATTTTGTGGCGTTACAAGTAGTAGGTAGGCAATAACAATTGAGCGGTGGCAGGTAGGTGGTTGCAGCTAGGCAGTAACAACTAGTGCTTGCTACTGCTGATCGTAGCAGCTAGAGGCAGTAACTAGTCCTTGCTACTGCTGATCGTAGCAGCTAGGCAGTAACAACTAGTCCTTGCTACTGCTGATCGACAGAAGCAACTTGGCAATGGATCTAGTTCCCTAACTACCATTAAATGAAATTATTCAAAGTGTAGTTAATGACAAAGTCCAATAATTATAGTTACTATAATACCATTTGATCACGTTTGTTTATACATCAATTAGGACATTTTTAAATAGGGATGCTAATATATGTGATGTCGAACACTTATGCCTAACACCTTACATCCATATCAACATCGTCATCTACTAAAAGGAAGAGAAGGAAATGTCACGTTACCATATCAGTAACAATAAACCAATGAGATAACTATTTATTTGGTCTCTAAATTCAATCAAGTTCTTTAATTATGTGTTGTATTAATTTTGTCCCTAAATTATAATATGAGCAATGCTATTGGGACCTAAAATTCTGACCTAATTTACTGACTTAATTCACTATGACCATTAGATTGGTTGTGGGCTCCATCAAACATTAGAATTTGGTGCTAATTCAATGATTTCAATGAAGCCACATCATTAAGTCAGCAAATTATGTCAAATTTTTAGGTCAAAATAGTATTACTCTTATAATATTTATATCAATATGATCTTTCGTCTAAATTTATTGTTTACTTTGACAGAATTCTTCATGTACACAGAATATGACCTTATAACTATACCTTTAATCACCGACTCACGTGATGTACAGGTGATGAATTTCATCAAAGTTAACCGCAAATTTTTACGAAAGTGTCACATTGACACAAATTATATAATTTAGGGACTAAATTGACATAAATAATAAATTAAAGACTTAATTGACGTAAATAGTATAATTCAATAGCGAAATATATAGTTAACTCATAAACAATAGAGGTGGTCATTTTCACTTGACACAAGTCAACAGCCCCTATTATAAGCTCTGCAGATCACATACACCTCTCTCAGTCTCTCTCTCTCTCTCTCTCTCTCTGCCATGGAGCTTCTAATCTTTTTGACTTTGCCTCTTTTGCTTCTGCCTCTTCTCCTTCTTCTAACCAAGAGATCTTCCAAAAGACTCCCACCAGGT
>CM042184.1:16998036-17012099 GCA_023539305.1 Ilex asprella
AGCAAGCCATACAGTTCAAATTTATAATTTTTTAATAATTTTTGATTTCTTGTAAATATTGGACAAAAATTATACTAAATTATAAGGTGTTATAATAAATTTTTTAAAAAAACTTAATTAATTTGTAGTTAATTAATGGAACCAAGGGTTAGTACACGAGACATGCAGAAGCATGTGATTGGGATAAAAACTTGTATTTTAATTAAATAAATCCATATTATGAGGAAAAAATAGAGAAAAAGGGCTTCGTATGTCTATTTTTCCTAAAATTGATCGTAATAATACATAATATTCGCATAAACTACGAGCTTGATAACCCAATTGGAATTGTTGTATTTTCTCCTTTTTTTCGTATACCATCTAGGCTTACAATAGATTGTTTGGGTTCAAAATGTGTTTAAGTCACTTATATTAAAATTTACTTATTTATAATCTTACAAGATTTATGTTCTCACGGTCTTACGCTTGCCATCAACCAATTTACCTTGTATATAGATATCCAGAATTATGTAGTAATGCGACTATACAAACTCTTCATCGTAATTTTAGTAGCGAGAAAGGAGGCTATTAATAGTGAAATTAAATCTATATTACTAAATAATATTTGAGAGATAGTAGAATTGCCTCTTGGAAGCAAAGCTATTGGGTGTATGTGAGTATTTAAGAAGAAACTAAAACTTGATTCGAGTATAGATAAATATAAAGTGAGATTTGTGGTTAAAGGGTTTACTAAAAAAAATGATAAATTATTTTGATGCATACTCACCTATGACTAGTATCACTACCATTAGAATACTAGTAGTCCTAGCATCTATCCATAACTTAGTAATACATCAAATAGATGTTAAGACTACTTTTCTAAATGGGGATTTAGATGAAGATATATATATAGAACAACCTGAGAGGTTTGTGGTAAAGGGACAAGAACATAAGGTTTGTAAATTAGTGAAGTCTTTATATGATTTTAAGCAAGCTCTTAAACAATGGCATGAGAATTTTGATAAAGTGATCTTAGAGTATGATTTTAAACTTAATGAAAGTGATAAATGTTCATACTACAAGAATAGTGATGTTGGTTGTGTGATCTTATGTCTCTATGTAGAATATAGACCAATTTTTGGGACATACTAGGAGGTAGTTAAGGATGTTAAATCTTATTTATCTACTAAGTTTGTTATGAAAGACTTGGGATAAGCCTATATAGTCTTGAGAATGAAAATAGAGAAAACATCCAATGAAATATCTCTAATTCAGTCTAGCACCATAGAGAAAATGTTGAAAAAGTTTGATTTTTATGATAGTAAATTTGTATCAATACCATATGATCGTCGTGTAAACTTGAAGAAAAATAAAGGAAAACTGATTTCACAATTGAAGTACTCACAAATGATTGGGTCTTTATTATACATAGTAAATAAGTCTAGACCTGATATCTCGTATGTCGTAGGGAGACTAAGTAGATATACACATAGTCCTAGAAAAAAATATTGAGTTGTCTTAGAAAGAGTCTTTAAGTATCTTAAAGGAACCTTAAACTGCTCTTTTATGTTATAGTGGATTTTCAAGTGTAGTTGAAGACTTCAGTGATGAAAATTGGATCACCGATAGTTTAGATATAAAATCCACTATTGGTTATGTTTTTTTGTTAGGAAAATCAACCATATCTTGCCGATCTAAAAAACAAATCATATTATCAAGAAGTACTATGAGGTCAAAACTTATAAGTAATGTTACATGAACTTAAAAATTAGACTTGATAATCACAACCATTGAATAGGTAGTGAGTCTCAATAAATACTGGGACCTACAGTGAAATCAATGGTTGTAATTATCAAGTCTAATTTTTCAGTTTAGTTTTCCATGTAGCATTACTCCAGAACTTATAGCCTTAGATACCAAGTGTACTAAGGCTGAGTGAATAAAGAATTTATTACTAGAGGTACCTCTGGTGGAAAAACACATGCCTGCCATTTCATTACGCTGTGATAGTAAGGCAGTGAAGAAGAATCATAATAATAAAAATATGAATAAACATATACAAGTGAAATATAAATCAATAAAGAAAATGTTGAGTAAAACATAATCTCCCTAGACTTTGTGAAGTTTGAACTAAATATAGTTGATCAGCTAACTAAAGACCTTCCGAGGAAAGCAGCCTCAGAGCTGTTGAAGGTGATGGGCTTAAGCCTGCAAAGGAGTCACCTAGGGAGGTAACCCAAATTTTTGTGATTGGGGACCCCATAACAGAAGGTCAATGGGTAGAAACAATTAATATTGTGTGACTCATTAACACTGTTATTTAGAAAATATCCAAGATGAGATATTTTTCCCACTCATCCCTATAGTAGAAGTGCATATGTAGTGTGATAGTAAGGAAGGGTGTTACGCTGAATGAGACTTGAGACCGAGACAATAACACTTATGCAGGTTATTGTGTACATGTACCCTTAGAGGGCTCACCTAAGTGAGTAGTCGTGAGGCCACAACTCTGAGAATTGGACTATTCTCTAGAAACTCTCATGAAAATAAAGATCAAGTGCATGGCCATTAATAACACTAACCCGCGAATCTTGACAAATATCGGTACTCTGTGTGTGACATGTTGAACTCTAATTCAAAGGGCTTAGTTCAAGCCTTTGGTTACTATGATCCTTCGAAGGAAGACTATCAACAATAAGTGAGGTTTAAGTGTGGTTGACACCTACACCTATTACACAGTATAATAGTTGTCCATATTTTCTATATTTAAGTATATAAAAAACAATTGTGATACTTTGAAGTTTCAAAAACTTGTGTAGGATTGTAAGAATAAAATTAAGTTTTTAAAATTTTCATTGAATATCCACTTTAACTGAGTTTAAATTTTGAATTTTTAGTTACAGATTTTTATCCAATTTATTGTGTATTTTAAAGAATACAAATTAATCATCTTAAAATAGTTTTATGACCAAACGGTCATAAATTGTAAATGTCATGTGTGTGAGTTACTAACCTAATGACTATACAAGTGGCTTAAACCTTTTTGGTTTGCAATGAATTCAACCTCTAATAAACCAGTAGACAACGACATCTGATGATGCACAATATAGTCTTGTGCAGGATTAACAGTCAAGTAGATAAGTGGGTGTGATTAATGAGCAGTTAATAAGTAATCAATTGCAATCAAGAATTAAAAACAGTACGTAATGGATCAACACGAGGATTTATAGTGGTTCGGTCCGGATGACTTACGCCCACTTTTAAGAATGACAGCAGTGGTCTGGTCGTTTATTAATGAATAATTGTCACAGAAGGGTTACAGTGATTTTGAGAGAAAGAGAGAAAGTAGTGCGTAAAGGTTTCGGAGGCCTCCTCTCAATGTTGTGTGGGCTTACATTATATAGTTAGGCTAAGGCGGTGAGGCGGTGACGTGAGGGAGAAGTCTTCCACTATTTTGGTAAGTGTAGTTATGGTAGGATTTGATCTCCATATCCCATCTATCTCTCCCTCGTGCTCCTATTCAATCGGATGAAGACCCTTAAGTGAATTGAGCTTGACCCTCATCTTGAGCTTAGACTTGTCTTGAGTGGGTTTGGACTTGTATTAGGGTACCAAAGATATTGGAGTACCAAGGAGCAAAGAGGAGGAGGTGGGCGGCACCCAAGGGCTTGCCTAGGCGGCACCCAAGGGGCCTAGGCTTCCCCTTGTTCTCCTGTTGGGTGCCTTGGATCTCCTCTGATGGGTTTGGGCCATCTGATTGGACTTTCCTCATGGGCTTTCTTGGTGTAATTTACATTAGATTTGGTTCAGCTAAATTCTGACTCATCATTTTCCCCCCATGCCCTAAGCCTCTTACTTCTTTGCGAGAGAAAGGGGTTTCAGGCACGTGCTTGGTCTTCATTTGGGTGAGTCGGAATTTTTCCTGCTTCTTCAAGGCACTTCTTCCTAGAGACTCTATTGTGTTTACCCGATATCAGGTCTTTTTTTTTACATGGCTTCATTGTCTATAAATAGGGATCATTGTTCAGTTCCTCCCAATGATCTTCTCATTCCTGGAGGTGTAACTCAAAGGCTTTCTTTCTAAGCTTCTCTGGTAAGCTACTCAGTCTAGCTTCTTCAAGGAGTTGTTCAACAAATCTTCGCCAAGAAGCTTCGGCAAGGCTTTTTCAGGAAGCCACTCTTTCCCTATAAATAAGGCCACTTGTTTTTCACTGTTCATTTTCATTTCTCTTCCCACCTCCATTTCTCTTCTCTTCTAATATCAAAACACGTAAATGAGGACTAGGGGCATGAAGGGTGGAGGAGATGAGGTGAGAGGAAGCGGCGCCCAAGGAGCTGCCATGGGCAGCGCCCCAAGGTCCATCCCAGGAGGTGGAGTGCTGGGTATTGGCGAGGAGCAGCAAGGCATTGGAGTAGAGGGCCTTATGGGTGGCGCCTAGGTCCTAGGCGGTGCTTCCTTGGGCAACGCCAGGGACTTGGGAGATCCTTCTTCGGCCTTTGGTTCTTTGTATCTTTCTCGTGGCGGTTTCAGCGTGGTCTCAACAGCTAGTGAGAAACCTTTCGGAATTGTTAGCTCAAGATTAGGTACGAGCAGGGAGTCTTTACTTAGTCATTTTGGTACATCAAGAGGGACCCAAGGTGCACGTGAACAGTATAGTGTATCTCCAAAGGAGTCAGAAGGCGTCCGTCATGGACTGGGAGGAGCCACATGCACCCATAATGCACTAGGCGGCGCCCATATTGTATTAGGCGGCGCCCTAGGCTCTCCAAGAGGCACTTCAGGTGTGGTGCAATCAGCCATTCGCGAGTCTAGGAAGCGATTGATTCCTGATTTGGATAAGACTAGCTCTCAAGGTATGTTTTGATATTTTTTTTCTCCTCTGCCGACACGATTAATTTCTATAGCAATGGTCTGAACTTGTTTTTGCGAGAATTCACTCAGGCAAGAGGGAGACTGCTAGGGACCCTATCAGAGGCCTAGGTGCTAGAGGAGGCGATCGTTACGAGGTAGCTTCTATACTTAACTTATTTGAGCATGATGAGGATATCTCCGACATAGTTACCCGGTATCGTATTCCGCCTTCTATAACGTGTCGTTGTCCTGAGGTTGACAAGTCTGTGTACTATGACTCTTCGAGCGAGATGGTCGTTTATGAGGGTATGTTAGAGGCAGGCCTTCGGTTCCCTATCCCTAGGCCTATATGTCGGGTCCTCAAGCACTTGTATCTGGTTTTAGGGAGGCTGGCCCCCAATGGTTGGAGGGTGATCTTTACATTTTTTTGCACAATGGCGCTTCGTGCATATTGTTGTTGTTCCCCTGCCATTCGAAAATTTGTTAGCCATATATATGTTTTTTAAGAACCCCCCTCACCAGGGGTGGTATCGCTTTGCCCCGAGATCGGACAAGTTTATTACTGGGCTCACCTCTAATTTTCACAAGTGGAAGAGAAATTTTTTTTTGCCAAAGGCGAATGGGCTTCTGAATCTGACGTGGCATGGTGCTCACTCAATGGGATACAGTCTCGTATATCAAGCTGGGTGAGGGTCTTACCTTCAACTTTTGTCTTAATCATCATATATATGTTCTTCATAGTGCAACTGTCTTTTTGCAACCTCACCAACTCTATCTTAGAACCAAGATAGGTTGCTCAAGATGGTTTGTAACAATCCAATGACGGACTTCTTCGAGATTATGCAGGCAGTTGGTATCTCCTCAACTTTCTCAAAGAAGAAGAAGAAATGTACTTGATTCCTTAGTAGTCTTCTTAAAAATGTAACACAATAAGCTTACTGACTTACACTGGCTCTGCAGGTCCCCTTATTGATAGGTCGATAGTGGACGAGGTATTTGCTTCTAGGGTGGTGCCCATTCCCTCTCCTTCTTCCAAGAGGGCGAAGTCCAGTGCCCCTAACTCTTCTTAGTTGGGGTCTACTGGTCAAGCTAGTCTTTTAGAGGCTAAGCTTGGTGATGCTCCACCTTCTTCTATGATCGATGCCTCCTCTCACCTGAGAGATTTTTCTAGCACTGCTGCGGGGGTTGAGGTTCTGGCACAATCTTTTGCCAGGATTGTGGACCCGCCAAGCTATCCCACCTAGGATGTTCCTCTAGTATCTATGCTGCGGAATTTAAGTTTGGCAAATGGGAGACTTTATTACTTCTTAAGTGGTGCTGAAGCTTAAGAGATTGCATCTCGGAGTCCAGAGGGTATGGTCAATGTCACTGTTAAGGGCTTTGCTCTGGTATGCCCTTCCTTCTTGCTTTATTTTTGGCTTTCTGTGTTATATCTTGGCTTAGTCCCTGAATTTCTTTGTATTTTGTTTTCGAATGTCCATAGATGGTTGCTGCCTTACCCGGCTTGTTTAATAATACCCTGAAGATCGGGAAGGCAATCAATGGCCAGGCGAATGAGAGGCGGGCATGTGAGGCTACTAAAGGCAGCTTAGGCTTGAGTCGGCAGGAGCACGAGGATGTTGCGGGGCTAGCACGACAGGTACGAGAAGATGCCAAGAAACGATTGAGGCTCGAGCGGCAAGCACGAGAGGATGCTGCTGAGGAGTTGAGGCAGACACAAAAGAAGATTGCTTAACTTAAGGTTAACCTTGGCATAACACTTGAGAGAGCTACCAAGGTAGAGGTTCAGAGGGATGTTGTTGAGAGGACAAGAGCCAGTGGCTTCGTTGACAGCCTCTATAGCATTCCCTTACTATGATCTTTCTAACCTTAAGCCTTATGAGGCCCTTAAGTCTAATGATGAGGACTACGTGAGTGGAGGTAGTGGGAGTCACTAAGAGTGTGGTGCCTTTGCATTTTTTGTTTTGTTGGTATGCTATGTCTATCTTTTGTAAAGAGCTTATGGCTTTGAATGAAATACCACTTTTGTAAAGGTCTCGTGACTTTAGAATGGAATACAACTTTTTTGAAGAAAATATTGAGAAATTTTATTTCGTAACTCAAAGCAAATATTTGAAGAAAATCAACTAACATAGAAAATTGACCAACAAGGTAAATAACCTAGACAGTGGACACTAACTCATGACTTAATGCCCCCAGCTACTGGTAATACTTCTTTAGGTGTTCTGCATTCCATGGGTGGGCCAGGACCCTTCATTCAAAATTCTAGATTCTGTAGGTACCTGGCCTTACTACCTCTGTGATAGTATAGAGTCCTTCCCAATTGGGTCCCAACTTTCCTTCCTGGGAGTCTTCGGTGGACAAGATGACTTTCTTGAGGACTAAGTCCCCAGGTAAGAAGGAATGAGACTTCTCCCTCGAATTGTAGTGCTTGGTCATACGATACTTGTATTCTACGCTTCTGAGCATGGCTATCTCTTTCTCCTCTTCTAACAAGTTGAGGTTGATGACAAGGCATTCTTTATTATTGGTAGGGTCATGGTGCTAGACCCTAAGGGAGTGTACCCCGATTTTAATGGGTATCACTGCCTCTGTCCCATAAGTTAAAGAGAAAGGGGTCTCGCCTGTAAGACTTCTTAGTGTGGTCCGATAAGCCCATAGCACCCTTGGAAGTTCATCAACCCATTTACCTTTTGTATTCTTCAGTCTGACTTTCAAGTCACGGAGTATAGTCCTAACAGTAACCTCTGCTTGCCCGTTCGCCTGTGGATGGGCAGGGCTAGAGTAGGGCTGCTTGATCTGGAGGTCCGTACGGAAAACTTTGAGGAGTTTGTTGTCGAACTGCTTGACATTGTCATGTGGTATCCTAAAGCGGCAAACTAGACTCCTCCATATGAAGTCTTTGATCTTCTGGTCCGTGATTCTGGCTAAGGCTTCAGCATTTGCCCACTTGGTGAAGTAGTCTATTGCTATGACTACAAACTTGTACTGGTCTCGACTCACATAAAGGGGACATAGGATATCAATCCCCCACGTGGAGAAAGGCCATGGGCTTTGGATAGTTATGAGCTCTTTGGGTGGTTGTCTGGGTACGGTTGCAAAGCATTGGCATTTAGCATATCTTTTGATAAAGTCTCTGGCTTCTCGGATCACAGTAGGCCAATAATGCCTTTGTCTGACTGCTTTGTGGGCTAATGATTGCCCTTCTGAGTGATTCCTACATATCCCCTCATAGATTTCCCTTATGGCATAGTCTGCCTCTTCTGAGGTAAGACAACAGAGTAGTGGTAGTGAATGACTTTTCTTGTAGAAGATGTTCTGTACGATGAGAAACCTAGATGCTGTAATCCTCAACCTTCTGGCTTCTACTACGTCGTCTAGGAGAGTGCCCTCTTGTAGGTAGGCTCGAATAGGAGTCATCTAGTAGGACTTCGAGGATGCGCAGTGGACCTTATCCTCCTCTGGCTTGGTGATGCTGGACTCGAATTGATGACCTGTCAGCTTTGGGCCCATGAGTATGTTGGCAGAGGCAAACTTGGCGAGGGCGTCTGCCATGACATTCTCCTCTCAAGGTACATTGTGGATCTTAAAGGAGGCAAACTTTGTGAGGAAGGCTTGGACCACCGAGAGGTACTCCTACATCCTTTCTTCCTTGGCTTTAAAATCTATCCTCACTTGGTTGACTATGAGCTGTGAGTCACTATAGGTTATAAGGTTGAGTGCTTATATCTCCAAGACTAACCTTAAGCCCAATATAACGTCCTCATACTCTGCTTGATTATTTGAGGGGCAAAGTGCAAGGAGACAACATACTTCAATATAGTGCCATGAGGGCTCATTAGCACTAATCCAATTCTGCCGCCCTCGTTGGTGGAGGACTCGTCTACGTAAAGTTTCCAACATAATGCATCGGGAGATGGGGTGACACCTGGAGAGAGGGGTGAGTGGATTGTGAGGAGGTTCGTGGGGACAACACCCTAGACAGGCTAGGCGGCGTCCTAGGCCAAGTGGGCGACACCCTTAGCATGGTGGGTGGCGTCAGGGTCCAGGTGGGTTGTTGCTACCCAATCTTTGAGGTCGCTTCTTGCTCCTTCTCCAGGTCATGGAGTTCTCCTTTGGTACCGTCTGAACGAGTCTCAAGTAGGATGGAATCAATGTGCACTGTGCAGATGAGTACAGGGGCACCTGGTGCTTCTTGTTAGGACTCCTGTGGTGGTGTGGACTCAGCCACAAAGTCTGCAAGTGCCTGCACTTTAATGGCAGACCTTGGTTTGTACTGCACATCAAATTCACTCTCAACTCCACAACCTACTTAAGCATTCTATCGGAGACATCAGACTTTCCCAAAAAAAATTTTAACGATTGATCAGTGATAACCGCAATGGTGTGGCTCTGAAAATAGTGGTAGAGGTGTCTGGTGGCGGTGACAAGGGCGAGAGCTAATTTTTCAAGCTCGGAATACCTTACCTCTGCCGTTTTATATGCTCTGCTTACATAGTAGACAAGCTTCTGGATACCTCCATCCTCTCTGATGAGAACAGAGCTCACGGATGAAGGTGACGAAGAGAGGTAGATGTACAATATCTCTCCTGGTACTATATGGGAGAGTAGAGATGGTGTGGCGAGGTAGGCCTTAAGCCTTTGGAAGACCTCCTTAGCGTCTAGGCCCCACTAGAAGGTCCTGCGGAGGATCTTAAAAAAGGGAAATTACTTATCAGCAGATTTAGAAACGAACCTGTTAAGGGCAGTTACTCTCCCGTTGAGGCGCTAGACCTCCTTGGTTGAGGCAGGGGACTTCATCTCCAAGACTACTTCGATTTTATCTGAGTTGGCTTCGATGCCCCTTTTGTGGACTAAGAAGCCTAAGAATTTACCTGAACTGATGCCAAAGACACACTTTTCAGGATTCAACCTCATCTTGTAGGCTCTCTACACACTAAAGGTCTCCTGTAGGTGTTTTACATGATCTATCGCTGCTGCACTCTTTACCAACATATTGTCTACATAAACTCAATAGTTTTTTCAATCTGGGCCTCAAACATCTTGTTGACGAGACGTTGAAATGTGGCACAAGCGTTCTTGAGTCCGAAAGGCATCACCCTGTAACAGTAAGTGTCTCTCGGGGTTATGAATGAGGTCTTCTCCTGATCTGGTGGAAACATGGTGATTTGATTATAGTCAGAATAAGCGTCCAGAAAGCTTAGGAGTTTGTGTCCAGCAGTGGTGTCAATGAATAGGTCAATATGTGGGAAAGGATAGCTGTCCTTGGGACAGGCCTTGTTGAGCTCTAATAAGTCCATGTAGAAGTGCCACTTCCAATTGGTCTTTGTTACAATTACCACGTTGGACAGCCAGTCTGGGTAGGCTACCTCCCTTACTAACCCATTCGTCAACAACTTGTCTAGTTCATTCTCCATGGCTTACCCCTCTCAGTGCTCACACTCCTCAATTTCTGACGGACAGGCATGTATCTGGGGTCAACATTGAGCTGGTGGGAGACCACCTCTGGATCGACGCCTTCTAAGTCTTCAAGGGACCAAGCAAAGACATTTGCATTCTGTCTAAAGAAGTCTACCAAGGCAGATGCTTGCTCTTGAAAAGAGAGGTACCTATGTAGACCTTCCTTTCTGTGAGGCTGTCGTCGACCATTACGAGTTGAAGCTCTTCTGCTGGTTCACCCATATCCATGGTACTGTGATCCCTGGGGTTAAGCACTTCGACCTGAAAAGTCTCATGTGGTCTCTTAGCCCTCATAGAGGCCATGTAGCACTTTCTGGCTGAGACCTGGTCTCCTTTTATTTCTCCAATCCCATTAGAGGTTGGAAAACAGAGGAGAAGATGGTAAGTCGAGGGTACTGCCCTTAAGGCATTGAGGGCAAGAAGTCCAAGTATCACATTGTAAGTAGAAGGGCAATCAAGTATAAGAAAATTTACAATAATAGTGGAGCTCCTTGGTGCAATCCCCGCTGTGATAAGCAGGATGATGGATCCCAAGAGCTGAACTCTCTCTCCTGAGAAGCCAACCAAGGGAGTCCTGACCGACTGTAATCTCTCTCTGCCGAGGTGAAGGCTGTCATAGGTAGTGGCGAACAGGATATTGGCTGAGCTCCCACTGTCAACTAGGATCCTCTTGACTTGGTAGTTGACCACCATTAAGGTCAAGACTAAAGGGTCGTCGTAAAGGACTTGGATCCCTTTAAGGTCTTTGTCTGAGAAGGTGATGACCTTCTCCTCCACATATCAGGGTGCCTTCATTGGGCGAGAGTCATGAGACTCTGCTTGTCTAGCTCTACGGGCGTGCGCCTTTTTGGCGGAGTTGGAGTGACCTCCTCTCCCTAGCCCTCCAGTGATAGTCTGAATCTCACCGAGGGGCTGCTAACGCTCTCGTTCTTCGTGCAGAAGAGATGGACCTCTACCAGTCACGTACTGCCTGAGATGACCCCGTTGGATAAGCTCTTCATCTGCTTCTTCAGTTGGAAACAGTCGTCTGTGTCATGTCTATGGTCGTGGTGGAAGCGACAGTACGTACTAGAGTTCTTGTGTTTGGGGTTAGACTTCATCTTTCTAGGCGCTGAGTCATCCTATATCTGGAGTAGGATGTGCTCCACTAAGGCATTGAGTGGAGTGAATGGTTGTTGGTCTCTCGGGGGAAGTGGCCCGAGACGATCTTTTATGGGGACTCTTTCAGCTTTCTTTCTCTTGTTCTCTGTCTCCCTCCTATCTTCACGGCTATCTTTTCTTTTTTCCTTCCTCGGAATGACTCGTCCCGGCGGGCCTTGGTGACGTCCTCTGCATTCACATACTTTTGTGCCCTGGACAGCAACTCGAGCATGCTGGAGGGCAGCTCCTTGAGGACTGAAAAACATGAAGCTAGAGGTGCGGAGGCTGACGATAAATGTGGCCAAGGCTACCTTATCGTCTGGCTCTTCAACCTAGAGAACCCATATTGAAATGGGCAAGATATTGTTTGAGACTTTCATCTCTATCATACTTGATGGTGAGCAGGTGGGTCACTGGATTCTAATGGCGACGTCCCACAATGAAGTAGGAGATGAATAACTTCCTTAACTCTGCGAAGGAATGGATAGAGGAGGGCCAGATCTTGGAGAACCACTGGTGGGTAGACCCTTTCAAGGTGGTAGGGATACATGATCTCCTCAGGCACATTGTGGAGTTGTATGAGGGATTTGTAGGTGTCTAGATGGTCGAGGGGGTTTTTGGTGCCGTCAAAGATCTCAATGATGGGCATCTTAAACTTCAAAGACAATGGTAATTGACAATATCGATAACAAACAGAGTATCAGTGTGTATTATCAGATATTCCACAGTCTCGGGCGCCTAGGCCTTGCTGGCGTTAAGGGCATCACCAAGTTGATTTTGCACCTCTCTGATCTTTTCGTCTCACTGCTTGGGGACATCTTCAGTTGGATGGTGGTATTGGCTTTCGTGATCACTGTATTGAGTTTCTCCTTCATCCTCATGCACATGGGCGTGCGAAGGGTGAACACGTGAGCTCCCTATGCATAGATGCGGGACTGCTAGACGAGGGGCTCCCTGGCGAGGCACCGAAGCATTCTGGCGAGGGCTTCCATGGTAAGGGTTATCTGGCGTCCAAAAGGGACAGACAGTGGCTCCTCTCCTATTGGAGGGAGTGGGACTCCTCCCCCTGGGTGAGGTACAACGCCTCCCTAGGTGAGCATTAGCTGAATAATTTACTGGTTCTGTTTCACCAGCAGTTGCATGGTTTAGAGAAGTTGTTGTTGTTGTCAATCCACTGTAGCATAAGGTATTGAGGGTGCGAGGGGAGGTAAAACCTCTTCCCGGTGAGCTGGGTTGTTATCCCCCAACTGTTGGCTCATAGTTCAGGTAATGATTTTCATGGATGAGAATGAAAGAACTAGTCATTTCCCACAGACGTCACCAAATTGATGATGCACAAAAATGTCTTGTGCAAGATCAACAGTCAAGTAGATGAATGGGTGTGATTAATGAGCAGTTAACAAGTAATAAATGGCAATCAAGAATTAAAAACAATATGTAATGGATCAACACAAGAATTTATAGTGGTTCGGTCCGGATGACCTACGTCCATTTTCAGGAATGACAGCGGTGGCTTGTGTCATTTATTAATGAATAATTGTCCCCAGAGGGTTACAGTGCTTTTAAGAGAGAAAGAGATAGCAGTGTGTATGAGGGTGTGCGTAAAGGTTTTAGAGGCATCCTCTCAATGTTGTGAGGACTTACATTATATAGTTAGGGTAAGACGGTGATGCAGTGACGTGAGGGAGAAGTCTTTCACTATTTTGGTAAGTGTAGTTATGGTAGGATTTGATCTCCGTATCCTGTCTTTCTCTCTCTCGTGCTCCTATTCAATCGGAGGAAGACCCTTAGGTGGATTGAGCTTGACCCTCATCTTGAGCTTGGACTTGTCTTGAGTGGGTTTGGACTTACATTAGGCTACCAAAGAGATTGGAGCACCTAGGAGAAAAGAGGAGGAGGTGGGCGACACCCAAGGACCTACCTAGGCGGCGCCCAAGGGGCCTAGGCTTGTAACACCCCAAAATACACCCTGGACGGCATTACATTCAATAACCATTCATACCATGAGAGCACTAAGATAAACCATCAATAAAGAAGACTTCATAGCAATGATTCATAACATTTACATCAATATCCCAAAAGAATATACCATCTTTGGCCTTTACATTCCCAATGAAAAGTTTACTATTATAGCGTAGCGGAAATTACAAAAGAAACTAGACTACACAATATCCAAAAGAATTTTCTAGTCTAGTACAAAAGAAATCACGGTTCTAAATATCCACCCCGGGATCTAGGTTCCCCTCGAGTGGAGCCTCCCAATGTCCCGGCTTGTCGATGCCGAGATCCTCCTCTAGCACTAAATCTGAAAAATGTAATTGTAGGGGATGAGCACGAAGCTCTGTAGCAAAATCTTCCCCAAACTCAAACAAGGTTTGTAAAAACATATAAAATGGGTGGTCTCATTTCACAAATAGCATACATAATGTTTGAAGTAAAACAAGGATATTTAACAACGGATCTCAAGTTTAAATAACAATACTAATAGAAATATACCATAACAACCAATTCCCATAAACATCCATTTCAAAAATATCATTATTTTCCAACACATGATATACTATTGTTCTCTTAGGAATGAGCACCCTTACAAGGAACCTCTCACCCTCAAGGTTTGAGTTATTCAAGCATC
>CM042184.1:17021768-17031954 GCA_023539305.1 Ilex asprella
AAATAGTTGAAAACACAATATATATATATATATATATATATATATATTTACTTGTTTCAGATAGATAAGTCAAATTATGAGGACAAAATTCCTAAAGAGGGAAAAATTTTAAAGGAAAAATTTTTAAAACCCGAACAAGTATAACAAACATGTAATATTTTTAATAAGCGTATTCATATGTGACATGCATCCGTAAGAGTGGCAACCAGTATTTAATTACGAGTAATGATATGAGGCCTGAACCTGAACAATGAATATTTTAATATTCAAAAATAATTTATAAATAATGATTATAGGGAGAATTGTTTTATTCAAGTGTAAAAAGTTAAATAAGAATGTTGACAAATATGAGATTATTATTTTATGTATGTCAGTGCATATGAAATTTATTGGGTGGCAAGCGTGTGACATCAATTTATTGTTATTAAAATAAAATGTGTTAGTATATACAAAGAGTGGTTAAGGGTCCAAAATACGAATTTAATGGGTGATCAATAATTTGGATATATATATATGTGTGTGTGTGTATAAGTAATGATGGAAGTTTCCACTTAAGACATGCAAGACATGTCTTGCATGCAAAATAAAAATAATAATAAAAAAAGAAACAAGAAGTCTTACTTAGACAATTTCGGCAAGAACAAGAAGGAAAGAAAAAAGAAAAGAGAAGATAAGGAAAAAAGTGTGGGTGCAAAGTTCTGGAGATGAACACAGCTAAAATAGCTGCACTAGAAGCTCCGACGGAGGGGTCATCTACGAGTAAAATGTCACGCAAGGTAGGTGCACCACTCTACAAATTTTTGTGATAATTTATTAGACTTTTAAACATATATTTTTGCATAATTAATTGAGCAGAGACACACGGTAGTATTATGAGAGTCGTTTAAGTGATGAGAGAGGATTATGTGAGTTGGATCGTCTAAGTAACATGAATTATTTATATGGCTTGAGTCGTCTACGTGATGAGATTTGATTATGTGGTGGAGTCGTCTAAGTAATGTGATCAAAAACTCTGTGATGTGGGTCGTCTAAAGGAAAGCCATTAATGTGGTTTGGTTTGTCCCAATGATGAATGAAATCTATGAGGTGATACAAGCTTGCGATACATGTGGTCAATATGACGCAAGAATTTACACTACTAAATATAGCCTATATGGAGGTTGTTCTTTACATGACGATTAGTTTATGTGCGTGTGGAGTATTCATTGTGAAGATGATGTATGACAGAATTGAAAGGCAACAAAAGAAGGGAAAATACCGAAAATGGGGCTGTTTCAGGGTTGTGAACAGTGCAGGAACAGCCCGTGAACAGTGCCAAACAGGGGCTGTTTCGTGGTTGTTTAGGGCTGTGAACAGTGCAGGAACAGCCCGTGAACAGTGCAAGAATAGCTGTGAACAGTAGATACCGTGAACAGTAGCAGTGAGCAGTAAATGCAGTGAACAGTATATGAATAGTAGATGGAGATAGAAAGCAAGAAGGATAATTAGAAGAAGAGAAGATAGTTCTAGGCCTCACACTTAGAAAACCCAAGACATCTCACCTAGGGGCTCTTTAGCATCACACCAAAGAAAAGGATTGTATCACACAATCAGAAATTTTCATATATTTATTCATCATACTTCAAAGTCTTGAAGTTACATCAATATATATGACTTAAGAAACTAATTAATGTTGAAACTTTTCAACTCCTAAAAAGCTAGATACAAGGAATGTGTCATGGTGCATGAATATGTGGATACAAGCATTAAAACATGTGGTTCATGTAACTAAATAAAAGGTCATAAGGCAAATGAAAAGTCATGAAGACTTTTAGAAACCATCCAACCCACATCTCTTATATACCTTTATTGGACGTTGCCATTTTCCATCAACTCTCCCTGGCTTCAAAGAACTCGACCCTGACGAGTTAAAAGCATGAAATTTTTCATAAAGATCAAGGTTGAGATGTTGGAATTGTTCGTCGGTAATCCAAGTGCAATCTGAAAGTGGACGCCCCTTCCATTTAACAAGATATTACAGATAACCACCACTTCTAGTTGAAACAATCTGATGATCAACCACGTCTTCAATTTCATCATTTAAATATGTGGCTTGTGGTAGAGAAGTAACTGGATCAGGGTATACACCATTGTCAGTGTGTTCAGGATATTTAGTAAGGTCCTCAATATGGAAGACATTACTGATACCCATATCTTCAGGTAAATCAAGAACATAAGTATTGGAGCTAATTTTCTTGAGAATCTTAAATGGACCATCACTCTTTGAGTGAATCTTCTTATAAGCACCTTTAGGATACCGTTCAAGCCTCACTCGGACCATAACCATGTCCCCTTCATCGAATTCAGCCAACAAACGACCATACTCAAGTTGGGCCTCACCTAGTTCACTCCTTAGTCTGAGATTAAGTTCTTCACCCCTCTTCTCATACTCTCGGCATGGAGCATGAAGCCTTTTGTTTTCTTGCGTCATGTTAGTGGCATCTTGATCTTTCAAGTGACTTGCAGTGGTGGCAGCAGGCTGTATTTCCTAATTGGACCCAGCCATCCGTTTCACCTTATCAAGTTCTGCTAAACCATTATATTTTTTCCTCTTCAAATGAGTTCCTGTTGGTGTTGCTTTTGTACTACCAGCAGTAGAGAAGCTTCCACCCAAGACAACATGTTGATGAGCACCATGATTTGAGCCAAAATCAGTTGAAACCTGAAAAAGTAGTTGGTGCCCGAGGTTTTTTCTTGACCTGATATCCAATAAGCCCACAATGATACTCAGTATTCCCATGTCATTTCCTTCAAGCGAACTTCAAGCTTTTGAAAGAGATGAGTTTTCTCAAAATCTTGTTTATTGTGTATAGGTTTAATAAAATTTGCTTCCAAAACACCAACAACCCCCCTACCTCTACTGTCGGAATAGCTTACAACATTCCAAAAATGGCAGAATTAAACGATTCTTGTGGTAGACATTAAAGCCATGGATATCTACATGTGGAGCATCCTTTAAAAACCCAATCGTTCCAACAACTGTGCCCTCCACAGATCCGCCACTTCTCGGTCTATATAAGATGAATTCTGGAAACTTAAGACCATTGGCAATATTATGGTATTCAACAACTCGCCCACGTAGAAGTATGCAGAAAGTTTCAGGTATACACAAGTACAACACGGACAAATATGCACGAAGAGAATAACGAAGACGGTTAGCGAGATGCTGTCCACTGGTTATCGTCGAACAACAACCTTTCTCTGCAGTCTTAACCTTCCCAGCAATAAGAATATCCTCAGGATCTGACTCAAAATCAAGTTCCATAGTACCCTCGTCATTGATCCGTAGATTGTAGATGACGGTTTTTGTACCAAGATATCCAACATCCTCAAATTGTTTTAGAAGCTCCGCTTCTGTTGAGTATGGAGACCATTGCAACAACATGGAAAGATTGACTATATAATGTTCTTTACTACGCAAGTTATCCAATGCACTAGCAAATGTATTGACCTCATAATCAACCATCGGAACTACTGTTTTGTCATATCCTGCTTGTGTCAAAAAAGTATAAGATAGAAGACCAATGTTCTGTGTCAATTTCCTGTTCTTCATGTGGCTGCTGAAAACAATGACATCTGTCCCAAGTCTCATGGAACTAGTCTTAAAGCCATTTCCATACTGTCCAAAGGTTGATTTTGACTTTTTATCTGAAAATCCAAAACTTAGGCAGTGTCGCGTTGCATCTGGATCCATTCCACCACCGTCATCTTGAATTAACAATGCTGGGCTTCCATTCCTTGGATTTGAGGTTTTATCTACAATGACAAAAGTGGCCCTTTTCCGTATCTCATTAACAACATTATCAAGTAGCTCTGCTATTGCACCAAAGGCCCATTTGCGCGAGATAGCATTTGAGTGATGGAACTTGGGGTGAATATATAGATAACTTGTGCCATCTTCAAAATTTGGAACCATCTTTGTGATATCTCTGGCCGTATCATATGTCTCAAACCGCTCTCTTTATAGCACTTCTCTAGCCCATTTTGGCTTAGACAATTGTGGTATCTCAACTGGTAATTCACGTGCTGGAGGAGGATTTGGGACTTGCACCTCTGCTACTCTTTCATTCTCCACATGACCTTTGATAGCAGCTTCTCCTTGAAAGCACTTCTTGGTGAGAGCATGAAGGGAATTCGACTTAACATCAGTATCATCCTTCGACTTCTTTTCTTTGAATTTCTCCATTTCAGCTGTAGTCAACGACTTCAAAACAATTTCTTTGTTGTTAAATGAGAAAGAGTATGTATTTTGTTTCTCACAGTGATGTACATCTCTATCATAAAGTCAAGGCCTTCCAAGGAGGATGTGTAACACCCCAAATACCCCCTTGGACGGCATTACCTTCTAAAGACCATTTACAATCATGAGATAATTTCATATCCAAAAGAATTTACTTCATCATTCAAGCATATACAATAACATCCAAAAGAATATGCCCAACAATGGCATTTACATCTCCAAAAGAATATCAAAGTCAATCTTTGCGGCGGAATACAAAATAAACTAGACTTCTCAGTGTACAAAAGAGTATCCTAGTCTAGTGCAAAAGAAAATGGGTCGCTCTATGCGTCCACCTCGGGATCCACACTCCCATCCATTGGAGTCTCCCACCGGGCGGCCTCCTCGGCTCCTAACTCCTCCTCAAGTACACAATCTGAAAAAGGTTAGCAGTAGGGGATGAACACGAAGCTCTGTAGAAAAATTTCTCCCAAACCCAAATAAGGTTTAGAAAATATTTAAAATTCGGTCGGTCTCATTTAGCAAATATCATATATAACTTTTTGAAGGAAAACAAGACATTTTAAATAGATCTCAAGTTTAATTGGTAGCAATAATCAACGAAAAATAATAAAATAAAATTTTCAACAATAACCATTTCAAACGTTAAGTCATTTAAGAAGGGCGTCTTCCGATGCATTGTCTCATACCACTGCACCGGCAAGAACGACCTACTCACAATCCCATGTATATTGGTTCATCCCCGTACTATGTATGTTAATTGCTTCTCATGAATCTACCCAACGATTATACTTAGTCCACCAATCACAATCCCATTCCCAATCACAAGCACTTTAGAAAAGGGCGTCTACCATCCCAATGGCAATGACGAGTCCCTTCCTAGGAAAAGTATACTATCCCTCGTTCGAATTCCAGTGCACGATAGTGGTTTCATTACCAAATGACAACTCACTACAAGTGCTAGAAAACCATCTCACCCCCACTGGGGTAGACTAACCTCTAGCACTCTACGGCATCTCTCGAAGGCAATCCAAGTCCATCACAATAACCATACAAATGAGGAAACCAAAATATACTCAACTCACAACCCTTTCAAGGAATTTTCAAATTCCACAATTCCTTATGTAATATACCATAGAATAATTAAGGAACCATGCACAAGAGATCATCATAACATCATTTTGTTATATAGTATCAAACACTAAGTTTTTGAAAGTGAAAACTGATTAGTACACAATTTAAATAAGGAAGCAGAACGGTACCGGTACCCAAAACCTACGGGAATCAGGGTACCGGTACACGGTACCGGTACTTTATAGAGATAAATCTATTTTTCTTAAAACTAATGTTGAAAATGAAATTAAAAAGTTACCCAACCATCAAAATGTTCAAAATATAACATTTATTGCAAGGATATCAATAATCATGCATTTCATATTATATATATAAGTGTAAGAGTGAAAAATATACATGTGTATATCCTAGCCTCAATGTAAGTGAATAGAAGAAAATCCCCTACCTCAATGCGCAAGAGTTTTAGCCAATTATCCAAGCTTCAAAGACTCTTTTATCTCCCTTCTTTCCCTTTTTGACTCCTCCTTGGGTTCCAAAGTGTATGAGAGAGAGGGTATGGAAAAGTGTAATAAAAGGTTAGGGAAAAGGTATTCTTGAAATCTAGGGTTTGATCTTCTAAGTTGGGTGTAAATCTCTTGATGGGTGTGTTTTTGATCCTCCTCTCTTTCTCTCTTAAGCTTTCTAGGGTTTAGAATGGTGTATGAACGGCTAAGGAGGCGGCCTAAAGTATTTATAAGCCCAAAAATGTGACCTAGATCGCGATCCAGAATTATCGGGTGTACCGATACCCGGTACCGGTACCCAAAACCTACTGGAATCGGGGTACCGGTACTCGGTATCGGTACGCTTCAGCGGACAGATTTTTCCTTCGACTTCCAAGGCAATTTTGACCTATTTTGAGGTCGAATTGGAAACTTTTCATGAGATACACTTTTGTAGCCCTAGATGTCTACTATCTACTGTCAAAATTTCAGATCAATTAGACATAAGGATAAAAATTTATGGCCAAAATACTAAGACGTGCCTAAAATATTTTCCACCCGAAATTTACGTAAAGTGTGTTTTTATTCCGGAGTACTTCCAAGCTTCCAATGCACCTCATATTACCTTTCCTAAATATTTATTTCTAATGTTTCAACCTATGTGATTCATTTTTACATCATTATATATAAAAAAAACTACTAAACTAGTGTATTACTATATTACTATACGCATGTGGGGTATTACAGGATGTGGGTAACTTTCATAGGAATCACATCACACCAAATAGAATCACTATAGAAGCCGTAAGAAATAGAGACAAGACATTGTTGAGTTACCAGAATAGAAGTGCTATCAATCCAAGCTACCTTATATGACTGAGGACGTGGTTGAATAGGAAGCTTAAGGTTCTCAACTGTGGATGATAATACAACATTCATGCAACTGCCACCATCAATAATAAGCTTACGGGCTTGATCTCCACAACGAACCAACATCTGAAAAATAGAAGTACGCCTCCAATCTTCCTTCTCAACTTTAGGGGCTACAAGGATAAGCCTAACAACCAAAATCAATGAAGTGTCAGTCTCTTCGTCTTCTAAATCATCAGTATTGAAGGCCCCTACATCAAAAAATTTCTCCTCATCTTCATGGTGTTGTTGGTTAGGTTCCTCCTTATGCTCCACTCTAAAAGGTCTACCTGATCGTGTAGTCATGGTACTACCCTCGCTCTGATTTCAAAAATTGATGTAGGACAAAGTTGAAAGGCAACTAATGATAGATTACAAAATAATTCTTGACAACTTCAATTTGTGATAGTAGATATTAGTTGAACTTTTGAACTTTTGATGACAGTAGATATTAGTTGCAATCAATTTGTGAAAGTGTCAAAAGTGAAAAAGTAGTAATAATAACATTATTTGAATAATATTGTTATGAGCATTAACTAGATCCTATGTTTTTAAACTCAAATATATGTGATTGAGTATAATGAAGTAATTTATTATCGGATTTTATTTGCTGATTTTGGAGTAGATTTTTTGGTTTTCATTCGTCTATTTTCCTAAAGTTCTTTATGGTATTCAAATTTCAATTCAAATACCTTTTCTTAAAAACAAATCTGTTCATAGATATATGGTTTATGGTTTGAATAAAAACATAGTTTGGGTACGATGAAATAATCAGCAGGTGAGGCTTGAGTGGATAGGTAATATCGCTTTGGAAATGAATTATAAATGGGTTGATCTAATAATCATATATGCATAACGCATATATGGAGAATATTTATATGAAATTTGTGATGATAAGTGACAGGTAGAGGTAATGATATTGATGTCGATTTTAACTGGGATTTTGAAAAACGTATAATTTTGAAAATTAAAAGAAAAATGATATATTGTGATGTCTATTCGAGTTGACATTTGCTTGTCTAAATATATGATTTTGCACTTGTGTGTAAGATTATAGTTTGTGAGATATTCTGGTATAACGGAAGCGTGGTGTTATAGATTGTTGTTATTTAAGTGGTGGAATTAACTTTTCTATGGTTAACATGGTGTTATATGTGAGTTATTTTCATTGTGACTGATCATAAAAAATAATATGCTTATGTGGTATTAATACATGTTTGAGTTGAATATGAACTTAAAGATGGAAATGTGAATATGTTGTGTAGCATTGAGAATGAGTTAGTCTTTATGACAAATTTTGCTTGTTAATAACAAGTGAGTGTGTGGACTATTGATAGTCAAAGATAATATGATTGTTTAACTCCCTCAAATGGTAAGTGAATAGTCTATTGGCTAGTGCAAACCTAAAGGGTGATTGTTTGGCCTTAGTGGCGATTGTGTGGCCTTGGTGGCAGAATATGCCTTAATGACTAAGTTGTTGACTTAGTGACGGATATATGACCTTAGTGGCCAATTATGTCTTATTGGCGAATTATACCTTGATGGTAGATATTGCATTAAAGATAAGTGTTTAGCTTTAGTGGCGAGAATGGCCTTACTGGCGGATGTATATACGTGGATACCATATATGATGGCTTATGGATAAATATATATATATGGATGTCATATATAATGGTTTATGGATGCATAAATGTGAATGTCATATAGAATGGTAAATAGATGTGTTGATATGAAAACTATCAATGACGGCTAATGTAATTACCTTAGTGGAGAGATGAAATTGTCTTAACGACAGATATGTATCTATATAATTTTATGATATCGATACAATTTATGTAGCAAGGAATTCTTCTGTGGTGTTATGGATGAAATATGGTACCATGATATCCAACAAAAGTTTGATATATTTATCTATGAATGAACATTTGGTTACCTTAATTGTGAATTTGTCTCTATGTAGGGTAGTTTGTATGTGAAATAAGGAAGAACAATTTAACTTGAAATAAAGAAAATAAAAATAAAAGTGATGGTGATATGATAAAACCTGATTATGGAGGGACAAATTATGTTATGGATGTACTATGGTATATAGAATGTGCAAAATTGATTATTGAAAAATTAATATGGAAGTTGATTATAATTATTTTAATAACCACTGACGCGGAGACTGTGATATGAAAATTTGATGGTGTGAATAAACGGGAGCAAATAAATTTGGAATTTTGATAGCTATCTCTGTCATTGCTTCAACAGTGTAAATGTATGTAATTGTTGAACCCCATGAATAGGTTTCGCTGTAACAAAAAAAAATTGATGAATTAAATTAGCGATGCTTTAATGCAAATATGCATTTAGAAGTGGAGGTAATTGGGATAAAATTACATGAGAAAGAGGAATGAGATGCTTTGATAGGATTTGAATAACTGGTGTTTGAAATAAGTATAAAGATAGATGATATATTTATGCCTACTGAATTTTAATACAAGTGTGGTTGTATGTATGACAGTGTGTTTCGATATTGAAATGATTATCGTATAGATATTCAAGGTAAGAATCGGTAAGAGGAGAATGATATCAAGCCGTCAATTAAAAGACAAATGTGATCTAGGTAAACATATGTCAAAATTAAAAGGGTTGTATTTTTGTTTGGTAGGAATTCCTATAAACCTTATATTGAACACGCAAGATACTGAAGTTTTGTTATAAATGGAATATCGAATATAATTGGTATGTAAATTTAGCTCTATATTAAATACAACTCTCACAGAAAAATTGTGGTTAAAGGTAGTAAGAGAAATACATGTTTAAAAATTTTATTTATGTGAACATAGTATATTTTGGATGAAGTTTTTATAAGACAAGTGTTGTTAAGTGGATGTGCGGATTAATAGGTGAGTAAGAGCTTTGCAAGTAGAAATAATGATGTTATGTCTTTAAGAATTGATTCACTTAGTCATTGTGTTGTGTGTTGGAAAATTTTCTTATTCTCCTAATTAATTATAATATTATATGGGGTTTTGTTGCATAGTGTGGAGCATTTATTTTGTATGAATATCAAGATAAGAAAAGTATAAATTTAAGGATACAGAAAAAAAAGAGGAGATTATAAACACCTCAAAGTGAAAATGTAGCCATGACTCCGAGGCAAGATACCGGTAACAAACATACAATTGCGTTTACAACAAGGAATTAAATTCATAAACATGATATGAGGTTGTTATTATTTCTTTACTTGATTTTACGGTGGAGTAGTGTGTGTGAGTGTGAGTATGATACTAGCAACATATTACTACTTTAATAGATGAATAATTCAAATGGTTTACTTGAATCTCCCTCGATAATCATGGGATTGGTGTGATATTTTGTGAGAACATGAGAGTAGAAAAGAGATAATAAATTTATTTTGGTCAATAGAGGATTCATAATATATATATATATATAT
>CM042184.1:17033049-17060362 GCA_023539305.1 Ilex asprella
TAATGTTCTTACTTTCTAGCTTTAGTTTACTTTCTTTCACTTCCATTGCTTGAGTATCTTCATCTTAGATGAGTGAAACTCTTTCACTTTTCTAGAGATTTACCAAAGCTAAGAAGAGTGGAACGTGATTCACTCATTCTTTGTCGAAGATCAACCTCGGAGTTCCTCTACTTGGAGGGATGAGTACCATTCACTTTTCTAGCTTTACCCAAGCCATGAAGAGTGAGTAGTCCTCATTCACTCTTTAGGGAGAGGTAATGAATACGTAATGAACATCCGGATGTTATACTTGTGTATTTTCTTTCATACTTCAATGCTTTATTTACTTGATTATTGGGAAATTGGATGCGTAAAGCAAAACTAGGGTACTTTGCATAACCAAAGGATAATTCTATGATCTGGATGACTCCTACATAGAAAGATCCGTTGGTTCAAGGAAAGAATCCTAGTTAAAGTATTTTGTGTAACCTATGGGTATTCCTATGGTAAATGGATGACTTATGCTAGAAAGATCCATAGTGTGAGACAAATACTCCGGGCTAAAACTTCATGACTACTCTTCCAATCTCCACCACCATTGCACTTTATGAAAAGGATGGAGCTTTAACCCAGTCCATCCTTACCTTCCGATTAACTTACTGTTGACACGGGAGTTAATTGAGTTATAAAGCACAAGTGTAATACACAGGATAATTCATTACATATTCTGAACTTTGAACTCAAGAGTGACTTTAATTTCATTTGAATCTTATATTTTGTCTAGAAAAACTCTCTTGAAAAGAATTCCGTATTCTATTCAAGAAAACTCTCACATCTCACTAAATCTCAAAAAGGTTACAATCAATTTGTCTTCATCACCGGCCACTTTGAAACACTAGGCAACAAAATTCCCTGTGGATTCGACTCTAGACTCAAACCGGATTATTACTACAAGTTGACCGCTTGCACTTGGGTGTACACATTTCGGATCAAGTCACCTATATGTCTTATGCAGGGCATTTGGCCAGTCCTCTTACTTCATGGTAAGCTACATTTATTACGCATTTACTTTCTTGCGTATTGGAGAATTGTTATTATTATAGGTTGCAAATTTTGTGTGTTAAAACTTATTTTATACAAAACGATTCCTCAATTTATCTGTTGAGACTTTTATTATGAAGATTGAGTAAAATTCATTTGCTATGTGAAAATTGCAATATTTTTTTTTTCTTGTGACTTTTTTTGTTTAGTGTAAAATAATTAGAGCTTATAAGCCTATTGAAAAAAAATCTTTTATGATTGATTTTGATTAGTCATTTTTGTTGTTAGATGTGTTGAAATATTTGTTGTTGTCTTTTGAATTTACTTGAAGCAATAGAAATGTGGGATAACTAACTAATGATTTAATTATGCCGACATTACATATCATGTATACAACATAGTATCTCTCAAAGGTAAATTGATGCTATAATTGTGGATTTAGTTATGTTTGTCTGAGTTGATATGAATTGATTTGGACTTGGATTTATCACTTTTTTTGTGAAATTTTGGAGCATCTGTTTGGGTGTGGTCTTAGTTCTTTTTCTTTGCTTTTATGTTATCTATACAAATGAACCTCATTTATATGGTGTTCTCTATAAAATTTACACTTATCTTCAACAGTTTACAGATTTTGAAAATATACTAACATCATTTTATTTTATTTTTATGTGCAGATTAATTACAGGTGGCGCGAGTTGTTTATAACGGACAAAACTACACTTGTGCCTCTTTTTATTTCTTTCCTTTCCGTACTTATTTTTTTTATTTAATGGTAAAACACTTGTTTGGTACATTTATTTTGTATTTTCTTGGATTATATTTTAATTTGATAAAAATTAATTTTAAATTCTTTGGTTGGGTTATTATATTAATTGTTATATATTGTTTAGATGTGAATGACAGGACAATACGTTATTAGGTTTGTAACGTGTCTCTTATCAGGTTATTCCCATGGGTCAATTTTATGGAAACAAAAATATAAAAATATTTTTTAAAAGAGTTTAAGTGACAAAATGAGAATTCGTCTCCATCACAACTTTTAGTGACAAATTTTTTTCGTCACTGACTATCACACAATTAAGGACTCTATTAATTGTCATATATTGTTTAGATGTGAATGATAGGACAATACGTTATTGGGATTGTAACATATCCCTTATCAGGTTATTTCCATGGGTCAATTTTATGCAAACAAAAATATAAAAATATTTTTTGAAAGAGTTTGAGTGACGAAATGAGAATTCATCTCCAATCACAACTTTTAGGGACAAATGTGTTTTCGTCACTGCCTATCTCACAATTAAGGACTCTATAATTTGTAACAAACATAATTTGACACTAAAGGTTCACAATTGATGATGAATTTAAAATTTATCCCTAGAAGTAGACTTTTAATGACGACAATATTTGTCACTATAACATAACTTATAGTGACAATATATTCTCATCACTATATTTGTACTTTCAGTGACACTATTACTCTTTTAATGACAAATTTTTTAGGTCTTTTGTCACCATTTTATTTCTCACTAAATGTATTTTTTTTAGTGATGAAAGAGTATTGTCACTACAAAGTGTAGAATTAGTGATTGTTATTCTAATTTGTCAGTATAGAAAATTAGCAACAAGCTTGAAGTGACTACCTAGCGACAATAGAATGAAGGGGATGTTATGTTGTGGTGTCGGGTTATGCCACATTCACGGGCACTTTCGTGGGTTGATAGGTGATTAACGGGTTGACAAAAGACCCCTGATTTTATGGGCGTCACAACTTGGTATCAAAGAATAGGTCATAGGTCTTATATGTGTCTTGTGGGAAATGAGTCTATCATCTTCCATGATGAGAGTGACAGAGGTTTAGATTCCACGGTGTAGCTTAAGCTCTGATGGCCATCACATTAATGATGAACTATTAAAATTGAATCTAACTAGACAAATTTATTTTTCAATCAGCTATGAATAGGTTTCTTATAAGAAAATCAACATTGGAACAACCGCCTCCTAGTCAAGAAATTGATGATTGTGGTGGGTGACATACAACATTGTTCTAAGCAATGTCATGAAGGAGTTAACTTAGAAAATCTTCCTATAGATCCTGGCCTAAGAATTAGGATTTCAGATTATCATCCTAATGAACGGGATGAAATTCAGAGAGCATATCTACAAAAAGGCTCTTGTTAACCCCGCGAATATAATTTTCCCCAAAAGAAATTTTGCAATTTGTTTCGTCGCATTAGTTTCAATGAGTTTGGCAATTAGTTGTAGTATAGCATTAAAAAAGATGTACTTATTGCTTATGTTGTTATCTAATGAGAAGTGATATGGGGGAGAAAGGGGGTGGTGACTTTTTCGTTATAGAGGGATTTCAAAACTATAAGAAGAAAGAAAGATTTCAAATTCTTGTTGGAGGACCAAATAGAGTTCATAATGAGAATTGGAGAAAGTGCCAAAATCTAATGAATCAAAGCAACATGTTGAAGTTTCTTATTCTAAGCAATCAAATCAAGCTCAAAATCATTATTGAGTTCGTTTGATTGCAACAATTGATTGTGTTTGATTCCTTTTATATCAAGGATTAGCAGTTCGTGGTCATAATGGGTCTGAGGATTCAAAAAATCAAGGCAATTTTCTTGACATTCTATGATTTCTTGTTAAGCACAATGAAACCATCAACAATGTTATTTTAAAAAATGTTCCAAATAATCTCAAAGTTATAGCACCAGACATTCAAAAGGATATTATCCACGTTATTGAAAATGAAAACCACACGCGCAATAATCAATGATCTTAGAGATGGTTTGTTTTCCATTTTAGCAGATGAATCTTGTGATGTTTCAGTTAAAAAGCAAATGACAATTCTGTTGCGCTATGTGGATAAAAAAGGATGCATCATTGAGCGTTTTCTTGGTATAGTTCATGTTACTAATACAAATGCTTTATCACTTAAAGCAACGATTGAATCATTTTTCTCAAAGCATGAATTAAGTATGTCAAGATTGCGTGGACAACGTTATGATGCCAGTAATATGAGGTGAGAATTCAATTTTGTCAAAAGTCTCATCATAAAAGAGAATGAATCTTCTTTTTGCGTTCACTGTTTAGCTCAACAACTTCAATTCACACTTGTGGCTGCTGCAAAAAAATCGCAATCAAATTGCATTACTTTTCAATATTGTTTCTAATTTATTGAATGTTGTTGGAGCTTCATGCAAACTATGAGATATTTTAAGAGAAAAGCAAGCTAGTAAGGTTATTCAAGGACTAAACAATTGAGAGTAATCAAATGGGCGTAGTTTGCATCAAGAAAGTAGTCTTCAAAGGGTTGTTGATACATGTTGGGCCTCACATTATTGCACTCTCATAGATGTGATTGTTTTATTCTCCTATGTTGTTGATGTGCTTGATATTATTGTAGAGGATGGTCTAACTTTTGAGCAAAGAGGTGAAACGTGTGCTTTATTGGATTCAGTTCAATCTTTCAATTTCATATTCAATTTATAGTTGATGAAAGGTGTATTAGGAATTGCAAATGAACTATCACAAGCATTACAAAGGAAAGATCATGATATTGTAAATACTATGAGTTTAGTTAAAATATCCAAACAACGTCTACAAATGATGAGGGATGATGGATGGAATGCTTTAGTCACCGATGTCTCCTCTTGTTGTGAAAAACATGATATTATTATTCCAAATATGGATGAGATTTACATAGCTCGAGGAAGGTCACGGCGTGGTGAAAAAGTCACTAATCTACACTGTCATCGTGTTGAATTATTTTTTACGATGTTAGCTATGCAACTACAAGAGCTTAGTGATTGTTTTACTAGGGTGGACACCGAGCTACTTTTATGTATGGCAAGCCTAAATCCAATGAATTCAATCTTTGCATTGAAAAAAGAAAAGTTACTTCATCTTACTCAATTTTATCCTTCAGAATTTTCCCCAATGGAGCTCTTGATACTTGATAAAATCAACTTGAGACTTATATACTTGATATGCGCTCCAATGAATTTTCAGAAGTTAAAGGAATTGAGGGGCTTGCAGAGAAGTTAGTTGAGACTAAAAAGAGTACAGTATATATGTTGGTGTATTTGCTCATCAAACTAGCGCTTATCTTGCCAGTTGTCACTGCAACCGTCAAAAGAGCATTTTCAACAATGAACATAGTAAAGAATCGATTGTACAATCAAATGGGAGATCAATAGATGAATGATTTTGTGGTTGCATATATTGAGAAAGATGTTTCAAGTATCATTGAAAATGAAATGATTATGTAACGGTTCCAAAATATTAAAATTCCTTTAGAACAATTATAAGGATTTATTGGATGTTCGAGAGTTGGTAACTCCCTTTGTATAAGATCTCAAACAATAAATGATACTGTTGATATCAAGATTTTTTGTTTCCTTTTTTGTACATCATTCATATACATGAGTTACACCTCAGAATGACATTCTGGCATTCTTTTGATGCAACTATGCTTATAAACAGTTTATTAAAAATACATATTTTGATGAAAACAATGTTACAATTATATTTTGAAATTTCAAAATTTAGGTTGCCCCCACTGAGGCAAAATGCTAGCTCCGCCCCTATGTCCTTCAACCAGGCACTGGGAGCTTCATATGCCTTTGCCAATGAAATGTTCATCCATTTCTACTATGGGATGTGTAAGACAGTAAGTGAAAGAATGTAGAAAGGCTTAGCTCCTTTTTGGGTTCTTCAATTATGGCTTCGTGCCTATTTTCTATAGCTTTCAATCCTTCTCCTGACGATCCTATTGTCTCTTATGACTATTTATTTGCTATAACCCACTCTAAGGAGTATACCTTCATGGATTTTTTCTCCTCGCTTTATAATTGGGCCAATCCTTAGCCCAATTGGATGTCATTTGCCCGGAATCAGGATCCTAAATGGTTCCTTTACTACTCCAATGAAGCTTTGCCTGATAAATCTTCTACACATCCAGATGCTTGGTTTTCCTACCTTGTTCCCAAAGATCTATATTATGGCTTAGGTCTGACTTTATGTCCCACTGCCCACTGTGATGTTGAAGTCTATACGCCCTAGCAATTTGTACGTTAGTTTGGTATATTCCATATAAATTCTTTTACAGTGGCATTTGATGCCTTTAAAAAATTCACAATTTGGTGGAATCGCTATGTCTTAAGGAAATTCAACGATGATACAGCTTGTATTCTTTAGCGGCTAAACTTTTTAGGCTATGCTCAACCTTCTCCAAGGCTGAGCTCTATACGGAGCTCTCATTTGCCTTTTACTCAACCTCGGGCCCTGAGGCCCAATCTTGTACCTGCAGTGGACTTATCATCTTCAACTAGTCACTTTTCTCCTCACGGTTCTCGCCATAGATAAAAATGATGTTGATCTACCAATATTCCTTCTGCAATATTCCTTTTGCACCGAACATAGATGCTCAACTCAACGAGGATCAAGTTAATGATGATGCACCCCTTATCTATCTTGTGCGCCAGTGCAGTGGAACGTCTTCTTCGGCTTCCATATCTGTTAGTGCAGATTCTTCTCAAGAAGCCATTTTTGGTAGCCTTGAGCCTATAATGTTCCTATTTCAGTAGCCTAATCTATTCCACCAGTGCCTTCTCTTGAATACATGGCCATCGATATGAAAAATGTTGAAGTCATAACTAATAATCTATAGTACCTTAGCTAGAGCTCCTCAATTCTTTAATAGACCTTAATACCGCCCAGACAACTGTACCAAATCAAGTCGTGGTCCCCCCTTGATTGTTGCTCCAGTGTCAACTGCCATCCTCATTAGGGAGACTGGATTTTCATATGTTATGGCTTCTTTGAGGGCTCGTCTCTTTGTTGGTCTAGTTCCCTTATGAAGCTTGGGGTTGATTCTACACCCTAATTTTGAGAGCGGTCATGAAATATGGAATGCTAATGGTTGAAAGTTACCCTGAACTCCAGTCAGGAGAGTCAAACCTTCCTGAGTCTCGGCTCCAATTAGTTAGAGCACTCTATGTTTTACCTCTGCATGTTAAAAAAGACGGTCAAGCATTAACGCGTCTGTTAATTAACTCCCAACACTTCTTCAAGAAGTTGAGCCGTTATACCAGAAGCGTCAGGACTGTCTGGTTGTCATCAATGACTAAAGGGGTTGCCTGATCAACTTGCAAAAATGAATTAATTAGTGCTCTGACCTTTCCCATTGCCACACTTCACTTCATGAAAAGTTGTTCGAAATAGACAGCGAGATATTCAAACTAGAAACCCATCATTCAGCCTTACTATAATAGGTCACATCATTTGATGATCATCTTGAAGAGCTGAAGGCTGCATCGCATGCTGTCGCGACCTTTGTAAACAATAGTTCAGATCATGTGAACTTTGCTTCGGCTGAGCTTAAGGCCACCAATAACTCTTTGTACTAACTAAAGAAGTCAACACTCATTGTGGAATTCCTTTCTCGTTCACTCACGTTAGCCTTCAAGACTCTTATTCTATCCTTGGGTATGTCCTTTGTCTTTGCATTAGGACATTTCGCAACTATGTGTCCAAACCTATGACACTTATAGTACTGGAGACCTTGCCCCTCCTTCTGGACCTTGTGTTGACAAGATTTACACCCACTTTCTTTTCCCTTTCTAGGAGACTTAGGTCTACTTGGATTTTCTTCCACCATTAGCCTTAAAGTATTTGTTGAATTTTCTCGTAAGATAGGCTATGCCCTCCTCTCCTAATCGAGGTGACTCGGAATTACCCCTTCTTTAATTTTTTAATTTAAAGCTACACCCTTCACTTTTTTGGGTGGAAGAAGGTTCATCTCAAAAGTTAAAATAGAACCAATAAGGTTTTATACTAATACCTTGGCCAAATTGACACTCATTTATAACGTGGTCACCTTTGCATGAAATCTCTCAAGTAGAGATCTCAAAAAATTTCACTTACTGGCGGTATCATTTATTTTGGCACCTAATGCAAAGGAAGAATTAAAAATATTACATAATTTAGCATAAAAATCATTAAATATTTCTTCCTCTTCAATCCTTAAAGTCTTGAATTGAGAGGTGTACCTTTGCAGACGGGACATCTTGACCATTGTAGTTCCTTCATGTGAAACTGTAAGAATATCTCATGCCTACTTGGAGGTCTCATAATTTGTGATTATCCGAAACTCATTTGGTGTCACGGCATTGAATATCGTATTTAAGCCTTTTTAGTTCCACCCCACCAATTTGATCTCAATCTTTGACCAAGTTTTTGGGGATTTCACTTTAATCACTGTTTCACCATCTTTGACTTGTGTGGTGGAAGTGGGAGAGCTCCAACCCTCTTGCACAATCAACCACACTCTCTTTTCAATAGATTTAAGAAATGCTTTCATGCACGATTTCCAATATGCAAAGTTAAATCCATCAAGGAGAGGTAGTAGTGCAATTAACCCACATTTTTTTTTTGAGAATCCATTCAAGACCAACTTGTAGTGATAATAGATTTCAAGAAGGAAAACTAGGTATGTAAGCAAAAAAAATATGTCTTTAATGTGTCAATGCAACTTAGGGAAACCACACTCTGGTACTAAATGTCGTTTCAAGAGGGGGAACCCGATATGGATCTTCACTCACCTAGAAGGGACTGAATATGTTTTTCAATTTAAAGCTCAATTGATTACCAATTAAAATATAATCGACTACAATTACCTTTTCTCACAAAGATATAATTAATTAATGTGAGAATCCCATTAAATCACCACAACCCCGCACACCCATGAAGATTGAAGTTAATTAATGTTCAATTAATGCACTCAAAACTTTCAGTCTCACGGGGATCCCAAAAACCAAACCCAATGCACAACTATGGTTGAATAGGTGTCACACAATTATTCATTAAAATATATAGTGTGTGTGTGTGCTAACAATCACAAATGTATACGAATAAATAAGAAATAACACAAGTGATTTGTTGACGCGGAAACGCTCCTTGAAAAAAATTGCAGGGAACCTTCTCGGTTCACCGTAACCTGATCCAATACTCTCAAAGTCAACATACAAGTGCTCTAGTTTTATACCTTAACTAATACCATAGTTATATGCTCCTTTTCTTGTTACCTCTAGTCTAAGGCCCTCTTGTGACTTCTTGGAGTCTCTATTGGATAGTTCATCTAGCCCTCCAGCAATCATGGGTGCACCAACGATTCCAGTATGCGCACACCAATGAGTTTGTCAAACCATCAAGATCTGCAACTCCAATTTTTGAGGTTTGATAGAATTTTTAGTGGTAGCCTTACATCTTAGAGATCTAGGTTAGTGGTAGAAGCTTTCAAGGTAGAAAATGGATGTTCTTTTTTAGAAATCTCACAAGAGGCTTAACCTAGTTATGAGAAAAGCTCTTCCTATTATAATTAAGGAATAAAGGTAATCTTGGTCAATAAAAAAATCAGATTGGCAAGCAATTGCTCGATCAGTGTGAAGGCGGTCATAGATCGGTTGTCTCTCAAATGAAAACGAGGTTCCAATCCTAATTGAGTAACTATGAGACCGCTCAAGCAAGGTCAATGGATTGCTCTAGCGAGATCACATTGTGATTCCTAATATTTCTTTGTGGATTTTTTTCATTTTCTTCCCTAAGTCATGAAGAGACCACTCTAGGGAAGCCTAGTGAACATAGGATTCTCCCTACTTATTTTTTAAACATTGAACCAATAAAAAAATTTGTCCTCTTGAGCACTAAAAAGTGTTACTCAAGAGGGGTTCACTAATGACTCAATCTATATTTTCAAAAAACAAAATAATTTAGAAAATCTTTTTCATTTCAAAACATCAAGGAGCCATACACGAATTGCTTTCGATTCCATTTAATCCTAATGATCCTAAGTTAAAATAAGTAAGGATCTTAGGTGTCTAGATCATTACCTTTTTTCTAAGCATGAAGATGCATAATGAGTTTGAATGATATTGTTTTGACACTTGATATCTTCTCTTCAATGACACTTTCAAATCATTAACTTGATAGCATCATGAACATGAAAAGGTTGAGATTTACAATGGAATCCATGGAATTATCAAATTATAAAATGTGATCTATGCGACCGTAAGGTCACATCGTCAAAAATTGGCAATAAAGACATCGCGATAAAATAGAATGGGCACATCTCCATCTCTTGCACTTAAAACTTCCTGCTATCTGGTTGATTAGTAATAGAGAATCACCAGTGAATTCTATAGTTGATGCACACGTTCCTAATAAAATCTCAAGCTCGATGATTAATGCCTTATACTTGGCCTAGTTATTGGTGCATTCAAATTCTAACTTAAATGTAAGATGGGTTTTAATGCACTAAGAGATTCTATAATTACCCCGGGCCTTGCAGACTCTTGTGTGCATAATCCATCCAAATTCAACCTCCATGGCAAAAGGGACACTACAAGTACTCCTAGTAGACTAAGCAAATCCCTTGTATCCTACTCTACCTCCAAACAAGGGTGCTTTGCTGGAAAGTCGGCCAATGTCTGGCCTTTGACCACACATTGTGGAAAATATTACAATGAGAATTTCATTAATTCCAAAGCCCATTTGCTGATACGTCCTCTTATTAACCTTACCAATTAGACGTTGTAGCTATTTATTGGTCTTTGGAGGTGAGGTTTCTAAACTCGTATTCGCCTTGTTCTTGTATATCTCGATCCCTTTCTTTTGCAACAGGAAACTCATAAAATTTCCAGTAGTAACCCAAAATGCAAACTTTAAATTATTCACCTTCAATTGGTGTATGAACATCCGTTCAAAGATGATTCTCTGATAGCTCAACTATTTTGCCATCTCTCGTGTCTTGACTATGATGTCGTCCATGTATACCTCCACAATTTTGTTGATCTTTTCATGAAAAATGGTGTTCATGACTCTCTCTTATGTTGTTCCCTCTTTCTTTAGACTAAATGACATGACCCTCCCTTCAAATGTCTCTATTGACCGAGGACACTTGAAGGAAGTCTTGTGCATGCCTTCCTCAACGATGAAGATTTGAACATACCCTACATAGCCATCCATGAATGACATGATGATGCTTATGGCCACTGCATCTACAACTGATCAGCCTTAGGCATGGCGTACTCATCTTTTAAGGTTTCTGTGTTGGGATTCCGATAATTGCAACACACCATGATCAAGCCATTCTTTTTTCTCTACACCGTGCCACATGGAAACATTTTCCCTAGAGAATTCATTCGATCTCATCTTTTACTAGTAGAGTCACTTCATGGGAAATCAACCTCAGGGCCTGTTTGATCGGCCTATATCCCTCCCTCATGGGTAATCGGTGCTCAACCAAGGTTGGATCCAATCCTGGCATTTCTTTGTAGCTCCACGCAAAGTAGTCTCAATACTCTTTCAAAAGTTGTATGAGCAGTTCTTGAAATTTTGGCTTTAGCTATTTGCAGACGAATGTAGGCCTTTACTCTTTACTCATTTGGTCCTTCCAAGGTTGACTTCTAGCAAGGGGTTCAAGACCTCAATGAGGTCATCATGCTTGGCTGGAGCAGCACCAACTTTTTCTAACTCAATGAGCTCTAGGGAGGTGAATCTCTTGGCTTCCTCCTGTATACACTCCATTATATTAATGGCACCTTGATGGTTATCGGTTGTATGCAGTCTTGAGACTTTCTTCTATGACAGATATACTCTTATTCTTGCAACGCAATCCTTTACGGCCTGTTTTCTTTGATCATTGGTGTGCATGATGAGAACATAATATTGCATATTTTAGGTCTCATATCATTCATATTAGCTATGCTAGTTACTTATTTCTCTTATTTTAGTTTAGTTTTGTATTTATAGAATAGTCGTGTTTGCGGGCAAATTAATGTAAAAGTAAAGTTTTGTGCACATTTTAATGTTATGGAGGACTTGAAGGACGAGTTAGGATATCCAGGAGTCAAGCCAAGAGCATTGCAAGAAAATTTGAGAAAAAGGCTAGTGTTACCTATAGGTCTTCTACCGATTCAACAACAAGCAAAATTACATTCTACTAGTAGAAGTTCATTCCTACTGGTAAAAGTGAAACAAAGACCTATGTTATGGGTAGGTTGATATTGTTCTACCAGTAGGTCTTAAACAGAAGGTTGTTCTACCAGTTGCAATGAAAAGCTATCAATTCATGGAAAATAGATAACAGTTTTAGACTTATTTCTCTTATTTTCGTTTAGTTTTGTATTTAGAGAATAGCAGTGTTTGTAGGCGAATTAATGTAAAAGTAAGGTTTTGTGCACATTTTAATGCTATGGAGGACTTGAAGGATGAGTTAGGAGATCCAAGAGTCAATCCAAGATCATTGCAAGAAAAATTGAGAAAAAGGTCGATGTTACTGGTAGATCTTCTACCAATTCAACAACAACCAGAATAACATTCTACCAATAGAAGTTAATTCCTACTGGTAGACGTGAAACAAAGACCTTTGTTATCGGTAGACTGATACTGTTCTACCAGTAGGTCATAAACAGAAGGTTGTTTTACCAATAGCTGTGAAGAACTATCAATTCATGGAAACAGATAGCAGTTTTACCTGTAGGTCATTTTGTGTTTTCTACCTATAGGTTAGTGTATATGTTGCGATGACTCTTTTGGAAAGTTGATCGGCTAGGATTTAAAAGGGTCATGATTGGTGAATTAAAAGAGAGGATTTTCACCAGTTACTCTCCTATAAACACCCAAGCCTAGCCAGAGAGAGGGGGATCGAATTTCGTCATTCAATTCAATATTCCTTAAACGTTCTTTCTCCTAGGGTAAGAATTAGGGTTTTCTTCTTCCAAGAGTTCTTCCATTATTTTTAATTCCAAGTTTTATTCTACATTTAGTCTTTAATTTCTTGCAAGGCGATTACTTTCAATTCTCTATCATGAACGATTAATATTCTTTGTAATTTAATTTCAAGGTAATTTCTTGTATGTGTAATTTTAATTTCAAATTTTATCTACTTTCAATTACTATAATGTTTCCTTCAAATACTTTTGTTTTCAATTTTATTATAAGTAAGTAGTCATATTCCGGTTTGATCAGATGAGGGAGTCTTGTCTGTGAATGGGGATTTTGACTCAATTAGGGTTTTCTAAATACTAAGAATACATTTGATATGTATATTTTCTTCCTTGCCCGTAGACAGTTAAGTTTGACACGAGTAATTCTTGGAATCAATACAATCGAAGTGAATGTAATTCTTTCAAAATTAGGTTAATCTACTTAAATACTCATTTGTAATTTTCATTTGGGTGTTAATTGAATATTTTTCACTTCAGTGAGTTTGAATACGATCTCAAGTGAGTTATCAAATTGGTTAAAAATACCTATTCATGGTGAGATGAACTTTACTGATTAATCAGTCTTTTCTTTAATTTTTATTCGTCAGTTGATAGTTCCTTCAACCAATCTTCTAAAAATTTAGAGTTTTTTATTTTTATTTTTCTTTGCACATCATCTTTTTGAACAACTCATTTTTTTCTGAGGAGATGACATCGGTAATCGACCGAGTTACAAACACGATACATACCTACACTTGGGAAACCTTTTTTAATTAACTCACCTTTCAGACACAAGTAGTGCACTTCCATCACCAAAAAATTCTTTAGGCACTTCGGTGTCATTCAGGCTTAGCACATTTGTGGGCTGAATGACTTCTTCCACCACTTACTGGACAGCTGATTCCTTCAAATCGGTTTGGAGTATGACTTATTTGGGCTTTCCATACTTGTCTTTTCCTTGGAACTTTAGTGGATACACCCCTTCATCATACAACCAATCATTTACCATATGAAACTCAGATATGAATGGGGTATGATCAGTGAACACTATCTCTAGCCCATCCTAATTCCACAACACTAGTTGTTGGCATAAGGTGGATGGTATGCACTTGTTTTAATGGATCAAATCTTGGTCCAAAAGCGCATTATAACAGGTCGTCGTGTTGATCACAAAGAATGGTATTATGTTAACCTTGTTCCCTACTATCAGCTCAATGGGTAAGACCCCCATTATCTTATTCATGCCACCTACGAATAGGCCTTTCAAAATTCAACACGACACGATTAACCGCTGCTTAAACAGGTTTGGGTGAGACCTTAACGGGTTCGAGTAATAAACGGGTCAACCCGTTTAACATGTTTAATAAACGAGTCGTATTCGGGTGAGACATGCTAACCCGTTTATCACCCGTTTAAATAAATTTAATATAATAATATATTAACAATTATTTTAAAAAAAATAATCAGAATTTATTAAAATTAACTATCCACAATATTTATATTATCTTAATTAAAAGATTTCCAATTAGCGGACACTTGCAAAAACAAATGAAAAAGTTGAATGACGAAAGGAATGGGCTTCAACTTCTTATAGGCAAGGGAGGAGGTCTCCTTCCTTTGAATCTACCGATGTGGGATTCAAGCCAAGAAGCTTGTGAGAGAATTGTTTACTGTGCAAGCTTCTTGACTGGAATCCTACATCGGTAGATTCAAGGGAAGGAGACCTCCTCCCTTGCCTATAAAAAGTTGAAGCCCATTTCTTTCTGTAAAACCCAGGAAATTTTGGACTTTTTTCATAGAAAGGACAAAATAGTTATTTTGTCACAATAATGTAAAATTAAAATACGTGTTCTATAGACCTCGTATGACACAACGGACTTCGTCGTTGGACTCGTATCGCGGAATGTAGTCACCACATTGAATATCGAGATAAGTTAAAATTTTAAACGTAGATCGAGGCGATTGGGTGGCAGACGACCTCACCGAGGTCCCAAAAAGCGATAAGCTCAAAATTTAATTATTTTTTATTAAAATTTTAAATAAAATTTAATTAAGCTTAACTCGTAATGTGATTAGTTGTTTCGGGACAAAAACGGACCCGAAAATAGGGGTCGTGTGACGCATTGTGAGCCAAGGGTTTTGAGAGTTTGTAGAAGGTTCTAGAAGGATCTAGAAGGTTCTAGAAGATTTTAGAATATTTCTTTAGAATATTCTACATTTTAGAATATTCATCTAGAATATTCCTAAGAGTTTTGAATGCCAATAAATAGGGGCCTTGGTTATGGAATTAGGAGGAAAACACATTAGTGACCTCCCAGAGAGAAGACAAGAGAAGTTGGAAAAAAAAGAGAGGAAGAAAGCTGAGTTATCGGTTTCAAATAATAATTCTAAGGTACGGGGTAGTATGCAATATGCTCTCTTTAAATCTTTTTGCAAAGAGTACTTCTTTGATTATCCTATGTTTTGTATTCCAACTTGTGATATCGTTGTTTTGAAATTTTCGATTGAATATCGTTGAATATTTTTGTCTCATTGATCGTGTCCTACAGATAGTGAGACGGAATCGTGGCAATCAATAGTCGATGCATCGCCAACCGGTAGACCCGTGAGATCGGGTTGAGGTGGGATGATTGGTGAGGTGTCAGATCTGTGTTGCGATTCTACATGACATGTGATATGCAAATTTGATATCTGTATCTATTGATTAAGCATATTTTTTCCTCGTCATATTGTATACTTCCCCGCGTTATTTAATATTTTAAGGCTGATTTTAGAGAAAAGATCGAAACGAGATAATCGGAGTATTAAAGACGAGGATATGTTGATGTAATTGATGTTTTAATGATATTGAGAGATTTATGTATATTGATAGATTTATTTGTATTGAGAGATGATTTTGATAAAATAAAATTTTATTGAGACAATTAGCACTCTGTTATTGTATTTGAGTGTTTTTATATCAAATAACGTCTCCGAAAAGAGGAGAAAAATTGGGGTGTTACATTTTCCTCATTCAACTTTCTCACTTGTTTTTGTAAGTGTCCGCTAATTGAAAATCTTTTAATTAAGAGAGTACAAATATTGTGGATAATTAATAGTTAATGGAGTTTAAAATTTTAATAGATTATTTTTTTGGTGTGGGTTAAAATTTTAATAGAATAATTTTTAATAAAATTAAACGTGTTAAACGAGTCGTATCGTGTTAACCGTTTATTAAACGATTCGTGTCCGTGTTTAAATTTTTTACCCGTTTATTAAACGTGTCATGTACAGGTTTACATGTTTTTTACCTGTCACCCGTTTAACCCGACACGTAACCGTTTAACCCGACACGTTTGACACCCCTACCTACAAAGCCGCTCACCATTAACTTTGTGTGAACCACATCTTCTTCTCTCTTTTTGAGCTTTTCATGGTTGCGATGGATAGGATATTGATGGCCGAACCGTTATCCACCATGATCCGACTAAAAGGCCTTCCCTCTATGTAGGGCCTAAATGTACAAAGGCTTAAGATGTTGATTCATCGGTCGAGTGGATTTTTCAAATGGCTATTCTATCTAGCTGCTCATCATTCAATTTTCTGCTTTCTTTGTTTAGCTTGTGTGACAGGCTGTTCTCCTGAGACTACTCCAATTGGTTGCCTACTATGGGCGCCATTTCATCTGTAAACCTCGATCCTTGGACCTCGGTTTCTTTGACACCTTCCTCCAACGAATCAAACTGTTGGCCTGCAAGCCTAAAGGACTCTAGCAATAAACCAAGGGTGTTAACAAAAATTGAACACTCCAAAGTGCCGAATTGGATTGAATCGTCATCGTCACTGTCTTCACTGCTACTAGGGTCGCCCTTCTTCCCCTTTTACAAGTCTGCAAAGGGATGCTCAACATCGCACTAAGGTGTTCCACCATTTTTCACACCATTCGTTCCTATATGTCTTCTTTAGGCAAAGGTTCCAAGTCTTCCTTTTACTTCCTTTTCTCCAAGGTTATTTTTTTTCCTTGGTATTTTTGTGCACTGTCTAGGCAAAGAAAACCCATGTTTAGATTTTATCACCACTAACTTGGGATATCATGGACAAATGGTCTTCCTCCCTTCATTGGCTTCTTATTCTTGTTCTTCTTCCCATCTAAGCATATCTGTCTGAATGTCTTATCATATTTTATTCTGAGTTCTAGTCATTGCAGATGGCTGGTGGTACTACGGGAACTTCGAGTGATGAGCTACATAACATCGGCCTTCTAGGGGCATTATCGGCTTGATCATCCTTGGATGATCTCGATACCCCTCAACCTTGATGGCTTGCCCAAGCGTGAATGTTGTAGATAACTCTATATTTTGCATAGGCCGACCCGGTGGTGGCTCTGATATATCCCTACCATGTTCCTTGTAACTTGGTCCCATGAACTTGCCTAACCAATCCTCATAGTCCTACTTCCGCAGCAACCATTAACCCGACCTCTCCCAGTGAGTTCTCTTGTAGTGCCATCTCTTTTGCAGCCTTTCACCCGCCTTTTCTTGCTCCTCCTTTTTCAGAGTGAGTTCATAGTAAGCTTTACACCTCGGATATAAGCCTTTCTTGACCATAGGGGAGACATATTTCTTCTCACTAGGCTTCTTTGTGTTGCTTGCACTGCCACTGCCTAAATCAAACTTTTTTGTGGAGTTTTTGATTACCCAACCTCCACCATGTTAATGGTGGCGATCTTCTAGAAAGGATCCTTGTGAACTCCTATCTTCGGCTTTATTTTGTCTCTAAAAATTAAATGGCCCTTAGTCCATCTTGGATAGTATTGTGGAATACCACATAATTTTTAGTAGTACAAAAGTTATGCCATTTGAGGTATGTCTGGCTCTTTAGCTCTGCGGTCGGGGGAATCTTGTGACCATAAGACAGCTGGATAACACCTTCTGCCAAAAGGTGGTCAAAGATCTGATCATCCTTTGAGATACCAAACTCGTACTTCCAATTACTATCACCAACTCCTTTCTCATTGCTCGATGGATTATGCGCTTGATCCTTTGAAACCCTAGCTAGGGTTTAAATATGTGTGGCCCTTTGGCCATAATTTTTTTCATATTCACTTTTAACTTCAGATCTGGATCGACCATGAGAATCTTCGTGTTGGGGTTGTGGTAATAAGTTCCCTTAGAGGCGTCCCTATGTTCCTATTCCTCTCGGAGGATCTACTCATAACGAGTGACTCGCATTGCCATTCAAACAAATCATTGTATTCCATCCTTTTAAATTTCTTTCGAAGTTCAAAACCAAGACCGTTCTGGGCTATACAAACACATTCCATTTAGCCAACGCTAGTCGACATTTCTTCCTTGCCTTCTTGAAACGCATAATGTATTGCTCCGCGGTCACTCTAGTGATCATGTATAACCTGGCTAAGTCAACCATAGCGACCTTGGGCTCAGTGCGGTAGAATTGAGCATGGAACCTATCTTCTAACCGCTGCCAGCTTAACACTGATTTAGGCGACAAGTCTATGTACCATCTAAAATCCGTTATAGTTAGAGAATTCGCAAAAAATCTCAATTTCAAGATTTCACTTGTCCTCACCTTGTTCGCAAACAATCTCAATTTGCTCCATAGTCGACTAACCGTCCTTGCTGGAGAACGTTGTAATGATGGGACTTTTATAGCCACGAGGATATTCGTGTTCCCTATCTGCCTAGTTAGAGCATGGCATTCAATACGTCGGCTTGGTGACTCACCTCATGGCGGCCGACATGCTCCAAGATAATTCATCTAGTTAGTATTTGTGCATGATAATTTGCGACGCCACTAGAAGAAAGATTGGTGGCTGCCTCGTTTGCCTCCCCAAACTTGTGAATATGGGCATATCCTCTTAGAACAGAGGATTGTTGTTTCTCTAGGGTCTTTCCTATTTTTCTGCTCTCTTTGAGGTGACATGTACAAAGGAAGTGTTGGTTGTGGTGCTTCCATTGCTATTGATTGTACGGGGGAAGCGTCGGCTGCCTTGCACCCCTTGGTTAGTTCAAATTGTCAAACAGCTACTCCAATGCCTGTCTGGTGTGGCCAGATTCTTCTCTTATCAAGTCTCCTAGACTATTGATGAATCTCAAGATCTGTTGGGACATTTTCTAGTATAATTCCTTGACTGATGACTCAGGCTCTGAGTTAGACTCTTGATTTTCTTGCCCCCCCCAGGGGAGGTAAGTTCTTCTGCAGGTTAGGGATGCCAAACTTTTGTTATTCAACTACTTCGTGCTCTAGTGGCACTTCTGCTGAGCAAATTTTGGCCTTTCCACGAGTGTTTATCATGTTGTTGTCTTGAGCAAAAAATCTATTAGGCATATTTTTGGATTATGGACGTGTCAAAGTCCGATTGGACTTAAAATCCAAACACTTACGACCTTACCTATTCGAACTAGTGTCAAGTTCTAAAATCATGGATGTTTAGACAATTGTAACAAAAACATAAGACTACTTTTAGACTCTTTTCTCTACCTTGGGTATCAAGGACTAAACTATTTTTTAAGTAAGCAACTTAATGAACTAGGATTTGGGAAAGGAGTTGGGATTTATGACAAGAAAAATAAATGACAAATGGAATTTTGCAAACTATTGTATTCTACATTAACCAGAAAAGAAAATTGTTGGAGTGATGGTTACAAGAAAAATGAAATTTGCAAAATAAACTAAGTAAAGGATAGGCGGATTCTGTGTATTGTTGTGTGTTGATCGAGGAATCTCTCCTTGTAGCCTCTCTTTCGATATTTATATGGGATGACATTCAATAGTCAAAGCAATCTTTTTCGGTCTTGACTGCAATCATGACCTCTTCCCATGATACAGTCAGACATGCAATGAACCATCCTCAATTGTCGGCTCATGATGTTACATCTCCTCGTCTCTTGGGATTCATGGAATTTTATTCTCTCAACCATCTTGTTGTATCTGAACTCTCTTTGACTTTATCTTGACTGTTGAATCTTTGCCACGCATAACTCTCAGATTTTGATATTTTGGATGTAAACAATATGGGAGAGGCAAAATGAAAGAAAGTAAAATAAAAAAAGGAGTAAAGAGAGAGCATGTATATAAAAAACTTTCTACAAGCGTTATGTCATCTCTTTTTATTATTTCCTCTTTTCTATTAACACCAAGCATAGGCTTCAACATTCTTATTCTAATTAAATTCATGCCATAAAAGATAAACTCATTGGTTAATTATACTTTGTTCTTTTAATCACATTTTTTTTCTTAATTATTGTTTTTAATATAGATAATTTTTTAACACGAACTTATTCCACTCGACACGATTGTCAAGCTTAATTAATATAATGACATTTTTGTCATATTTTATTTATTTAATATTCAAAATTTTATTCATTCTGTTAAAATCAAAATATTTATTTTTAAATTTTCATTTTCTTATCAATCTAGTATTACTCTTATTATTTTGTGGGTTTGACCTTTTTGGATATTAGTGAGTTTATGTTTATTTCCTTTGTTCCAAGGGGTTTATGATTAGGAGAAATGTGTTTGTAATAATAAAATATTGAACATGTTATATTATGGTCTTGACTTCATTTTATAATTGTTGATTTGATTAATGCACCATTAATTATTGAAATTTGTGATACTGTATGTTAAATTATGGTCTAATTTCAGCTTAAAATAGATTGCCTGTCAAACTAGAAAATAATCAACGTAAATCGTATTTTATCGTCCTTGCCTTACACAAATGGTAAGAATTAATTATCTACCCACTGTAATTTTGAAACTTATTTATCTAAATGCTTTAGTTTTAAAATTATTTAATAAATTAAAATTATTTAAAAAAAAAAGGTGTTTTCAAAACAGGCTTTCGCATTAAAAATGATTTTAGAATATGTATTGGTAAAAAATAACAATAACTTGATAAATAAATTTAAAATTATAATATTTAAATAAATAAATTAAAAGCACACAATAATTTTTTTTTTGAAATTAAAAAAAGAATAATGGAACCTAAAAATTTAACCTAATATATTGACATAATATTGTAGTTTCATAAAAATAATTGAATTAACACTAAGTTCCAATGTTTGATGAGATCTATAGTCATTTCAAATATCACAATGAATTAGGTTAATAAATTGGGTCTTAATAACATTGCTCTTTAAAAAAAAATACGCATTAGTTGAAAAAGAATTCCAATTAAATAACCGGGTTAATTGCATTGAAGATCTCCAAAGTATGAAGTTTGTCTCATTTTAGTCCCTGAAGTATCAAATATATTTCTATATGGTCTCTCAACCAGACAATGTTCAGATTGCTAACGATTTTTTATTAGAAACTTATCACTTAATACTTAAATATAGACAAATTTTTTTTTTGATAACTCTTAAATAAAATTTGGATAACTATTGACAAAAAATGTGTCATATGAATTGCTTTTTACTAATTTGGATAACTTATGATCAAAATTGTGTAATTTACATAGCTATTTAACCAAAATTTAAGTAAAAAATTGATAAAAAATTATCCAAATTATTTTTTTGTCCATATTTAAGTATCATGTGACAAGTTTATAATAAAAAATGTTAATAATCTGGACGTTATCTGTTTAAAAAATTATATAAAAATATATTCAATATTTTAAATACCAAAATAATGTAATCCAAATATTAGAGAGCAAAATAAAATAAATTTCATATTTTGTGAACCACGAGTGCAATTAACACTAAATAACCACCATCTCCGGTCAACATATCTTTCTTGCGCGTGCGCACACACTTTTAGGGCTTGTTTGGTATGTTTTTTGGGAAGGGTTTGGATTAGGTTGTCCAAACTCGGTTTGACCCAAAGATGGGATTGAAAGATGGGTTTGAGGGAGTTAATGCTGTCCATACCCATGTTTGGTATGCGCGGGGATATGACTATTATGATAATATATTTATATTTAAATGACTATTTTACCCCTAAACCAATTTAATCCAAATTCATGTTTGTTTACGTTAAACATGAGTCTTGATACATATATGAGTAAACATGTGTCCTAATGGGTTAAATATATGATTAATTTTTTTTCCTAACTTATGAAAAAAAATCATGAATGTTGATAAAATAATAAAACATTAACCATAATAAAACGTAATAAAACATTAACCCAACAAGAAAGTGCAACTTTCTAACATTTACTTATACGGGGATACATACAAAATTTGTCCATTCACAACTACATCAAAATGGCAGGACATATTCTCATTAAATCATATTAAACATCATTATAATGGTTACAAAGTGTTCACGTGTATTGCGACATTAATCATCAACGATAACCAAGTTCACAGGCCTATACCATGAATCAAAGAATTATATGTGTTACTGCATCAACAGAAATCCCTTGGCCAACCATTTCATCAAAAAGTCTCACACCTTCTTTCAACCGACCTGAACTACACAGACCGTGAATTAAACTGTAAACAATGACATATGGGGTAACACCTTCACGAATCATGTTGGAGAAAAAATCAAGTGCCTCATTCATCAACCCATCTTTGCAAAGAGAATCAATGATCATGCTATAAGTGAGGACATTAGCTTCACAATTTCTTTGCACCATCTTCCTATGCAATTCAATAGCAAGACCAGTCTCTCGAATTTTACAGAGGCCATTTATAAGAATCCCATATGTGAGCACCTTTACTTCAACTCTCTCTCTCTTCAGTCATTTTATCAAGCAACTGAACTGCACTCAAAACCTTCCCCTCCTTACACGTACCTTTAACCAAAGTACACAACGTAACTGAATCTGCTTTCAAACCCCTCCTCAACATTATGCCAAATACACAAAACCCAGCATTTATTTCACCCAAATGACAGCAACAATTAATTAAAATATTCAGAGTATACAAGTCAGACTCAATTCCTACCAAACCCATTTTCCTATACAATAAAAATACATAAAATAGCATTTAAGTTTGGAGATAGAGCCTAAAATATGATTAAATCTATCGATTGACGGTATGGGTTGCATTTGAGCCATTTCATTGAAGTACTTTACTGCATCTTTGAGCTTAATGTTACCTGATTTACACTGATCCCTCACGTAACATTCGAACCAGTTCGGAAGACCAGTAGCATTCTTTCTTGAACCAGATTTTCTGGGTTTGGAATTTGAGGAGGAAATCTAAGGGGGGTTTGTAAAGAAAGAAGAGAGAGAATGTGGGAATTTATTAGTCTTCCCGTCTGTGTTGAGCGATGGCGATGGAAGTCAGATCACAGAGATATCTGAATGGGGGTAATATGGGGTATATGGAACAAATGGGGGTATAATTGTCATTTACTTACTGAAACCCATTAACCCACTTTTCAAACCCACCCCCCAGCAGGTTTCTCCAAACCCATATTCCTGGGTTTCATTCACGGGCCCTGGGTTTCAAACCTAGGCGTAAGTATTTGTGTACCAAACATGGGTTCCAAAGGATTTAATCCCAAACCCATGATCCTAGACCCACCCAAACCCTTATAACAAACAGCCCCTTAAGATAACATTAAGCCACCACGAGCCAGTACTCTTACGAACAGACCTCCGGCACGACCAGCGTGAGCTTTGAGCTCGGAGCCATTGCTGGGATTGACCCACCACTTTCAGTTCGTTGTTTTTTTTCTGGTTCGCAAGATTCCAGGAGCCGAATATCGGGCACTTGACTCTCAGATGCCTTGTGCAGTTGGTTATATATCTGTTATATTGGTGCAAACATAGGTATAATTTTTACAAGAGGAGATGATTCAAATATCCTCTGAATATACCCAATTCCACCATCACCAACAATATCATTCCTCAGTGCCATGGAAGCCCATTGTTTCTTCTTCTCCTCTTTTGTCAGCTCAATTTAGAGCAAAACCCCAAATAGAAAAATGGTTAATTAACAGGGATTGCTGGGGTCTTAGTAGAAATTCCCCAAGGCATACGCTAGCCCCTATCGCACCGGCTTCAGTTTCATCGAATTCTAAAAATAATAATGGTGATTTTGTGGAAATTATTGATTCCAAAACTAGTAGCAGCAGGAGTGGTGATGGAATGTTTGATGGGAGGATTTCAAAAGGGTCGGGAACCACAGCTAGAGGGCGGAGATTGCTGAAGATTCGGGAGGAGAAGAGGAAACGCGAATATGATCGTCTTCACAACTACCCTGCTTGGGCAAAGTCATTCTCTTTTCTTCTTTCAATGTTTTTTGATTGAATGACTGTGCATTTATGTCTAGCTTATTAGCTTTTGTCTCCTTGGGGAATCTGTGTTTTATTGAAGTGCATTGACTTTTGTGTAGGGTCCTCGAAGATGCGTGCAAAAACGATAATGAGCTTCGAGCTGTTCTTGGTGATAGCATTGGGAACCCTGAGCTGATGAGGAAAAGGGTACGTGGGATTTATTCTATTTTTTTATATTTTAGGGTTAATTGTACCAAAGGTCCTTAAAAGTATAGAATTTGTCATATTTTGGATTCCAATATTTTAATTATATCATTTTGATTCATGAAGTATTGAATATATTTTTACGTAGTTCTTAAAGTCGACAACATTCGAATTGTTAACGGTTTTTATCATAAATTTATCACGTTATATTTAAATAACAAGGGCAAAAAGCAATTTAGAAAGTTTTTGACCAAGATTTGGGTAGTTTTTGACCAAAAATATGTAATATAGATAGTTCTTTATCAAAATTTTGATAGTTCATAATCAAAACGTGTATAATTTGGGTAATTTTTTTTATCAAAAATTAGGTAAAAATTTATTTAAGAGTTATTTAAATTATTTTTTTGTTCATATTTTGGTATTACACGAAAAGTTTATAATAAAAAATTGTTAACAATATGGACAGATACCACATAAAAATATATTCAATATTTCAGGACTAAAATGATGCAATTAAAATATTGGGGACCAAAATGAGAGAAACACGATAATTTGAGAACTTCTAGTGCAATTAATCCTATATTTTACTTTGCTTAGTTGAGGGTTTGGAAAAATGTCTTTAAGTTAACTTTCGAAGTGCTTTTAGGTTTGTTTATTGATTAGTTTCGATATGACAACCCAATGAAGAAGTACATTATATCCCTAGGATATAATTTGTTTGAAGTTTATGAAACTGACATTAATCTTTATTAATGATTCATCAACATGTCTCATTTAAAAGTTATGTAGTTAAAATAAAGAGTAAATTACACTAATGATCACTAAAGTATGCACTAAGTTTCACTTTGACCCTTTAATTTCTTATTGCTCATTTTGGTCCTTAAAGTTTTTAATTTTTATTTAATTGTCATGTTATTAACTTCCATCCAAATAATTGAAGGTTAGGAAGCACGAATATAGGTACGAGATACGAGCTAATGATACGGATAGGATGATAAAGTAAAATCTTAAAAAGTACAATGCAAATACCTTTATGATGTGTCTGTCTTATTTTATGACTAATCATAACTCGTGTTTGAAGGCACGATAAAACATAAAATTCAAGCGCCCAAAAAATAAAAATTATGTTAAACTACAAATTAATCAAAAATTATATGGTTGAACATATGATGGAAATAAGTGATGTGATGTTTTTAAGATGGAAAATATGTAGGAGATAAAAATTCAAATTACTATGTGTTTTATTATATAGATATATGAATAAAAAATTATACAATATATAAATAAATTCATAGGATATTATAATAGTATTCGAGATTTGAGGGGCTAGATAATAAAATACGTCCCAAATTAAAAATAATATATGTTGCTGACATAGAGACCACATGCACGATGGCGTAAAGAGGTTTACAAACAATGGATGTTTTGGTTTCTCACTGATTTAACGTGAGAAGACAAAATAAAGATTTTATTCTATATATTAAGAGACTTGAAACACAAGATTCATGGAGAGATTTTAGGGGAGAAATTTTAGATAATAATATACACATATGATAAATAAAAGTTTCCTAAAGCTATTTAACAACCCCCTTGATGTGCACGTCTTTAGCCTTGACTTGGCATTACCACAATCTGGACTCTTGATCCTGATACTCTCCCTCAAGCTAGGCTGAATTTTATACATGCAAATGCAAAAATATCATGTGGAAGCGGTTTGGTAAAGATATCTACTAGCTGATTGAAAGAAGAAACAATCTAGGTCACAAGAGAGCCAAGAGCAACCTTATCACAAACGTAGTGATAGTATACTTCAATATGTTTGGATTGACCATGAAAAAAGGAATTGACAGTTAGATAAACAGAGCTCAAATTATCACAAAATTATGTAGGTGGATATGCCAAGAGAATCCCGATGTCTTGAAGTACAAACCCAAGCCAAGTAATTTTAGCTGAAGCAGATGCCATGGAACGGTATTCAACTTCAGTACTAGATTTGACTACTATTGGTTGTTTCTTGGCACTCTAAGAAATATAATTTGGTCCTATAAATGTGCAAAATCTAGATGTAGACCGCTGAGTGAAGGGGCTACCAGCCCAATCAAGATCTGATTAAACATGCAAATCAAATGATCCATCGGCCTGAAGGTGTAAGCTATGATCAAGAATGGCAAAAATATATCCAAGGTTCCCTTTCATAGCACTATAATTCGCTTCAATAGGACAAACCATAAAATGAGAAACATAATTTATACTGAAAGAAATGTCTGGTCGAGTCATAGTGAGATATTAAGTCCATAGAATTACACGAAAACATGTGAAACATAATTTACATCGAAAGAAATGTCAGTTTGTATATTTTGTTTGAGAGAAATGGAGTCAACCATGTTGTTGTGTAACCTCTATGCCAAGAAAATAATGTACAAAACTGAGATCCTTCATAGCAAATTTAATACACAATAACGAGATAAAATGATGAAGCATATCACTATTATCACCAGTAACCAACATATGATTTACATATGGTAAAAGTATAATGGTTCTGTTAGATCAAATTTGTAATTGGCTAATTTCATGTAGTCCATTATAAAATCTCAACCTATTTTAACCTATTTCATGGTCATAATACTATCATGTTCAAGATCCAAAAGCGTAATTGAAGAGAGGAGACCAAACGTCAAAGCAACATTATTCAACTTTCGTATGCATTTTCATGTTTAAGACAACGTAATGACCTAGACAGCTGAGATAAACTCTTAGTTATTATAACTTGAGTTGATTAGGATACAAATGGAATTGGCAGCAATCCTATTATGACTTCTAGGTGATTTTAAAAGAAAAGACTTTCTAAACTATTTATGAGTTTTGAAAATATAGTTTGAATCACAATCAAATCCCTTTTTGAGCAGCACATTTTAGTGCTCAAAATGACAAGTTTTTACATAGTTTTATGCTTAAAAACTTGTAGGGACAGATTTATTTTTGCTTGTCTTTGCTAGAATGGTCTTTTTATGACTTACTGAAGGAAATAGGCAAAAGCCACGAAAGGCAGCACAGGGCTCACTCTATGAGGTTGCTCGAGTGTTGCCGTCGCTTGAGCGGTGTCTGCCTTAGTCATGTTTGAGAGCGGTGTCTGCCTTAGT
>CM042184.1:17060372-17081314 GCA_023539305.1 Ilex asprella
GAGCGGTGTCTGCCTTAGTCATGTTTGAGAGCGGTGTCTGCCTTAGTCATGTTTGAGAGCGGTGCCTACCTATGGTCACTCTAGTCTAGTAACAACTACCCTCTCACCGATCGAAAAGTCGTTCGCAAATCTGAGTTTTCTTATTTACTAAGATTATCCTTATTCTGGACCTATAAATATGATGAACTTTTCCCACATTTAGGTTAAGCCTCTTGTTAGATTTCTAAGAGAGAAAAAATCATACTTCTACCTTGAAGGCTTCCACTACAACCTATATCCCTAAGACCTTAAAGGCTTCTACTAGAGATTCTATCCAACCTCATAACTTCGAGAAGAAAATCTTAATGGTTTGATAAACTCATTGGTATATGCATATTGAGGATCATTGGTGTGCCTGTGATTAATCAAGGCCTAGACGAATTGTGCAGTGGGAAGATCCAAGTGAAACTGCACTAGACGTCAAAGGAGGGTCTTTGGCGTAGAGACAACAAGGAAAAGAGTATCTAACAATGGTATTGGTTGAGGTATAAATCTCGAGTGCTTGTATGTTGACTTAGCGAGTAATGAATTAGGTTTTGGTGAACTAAAAATGTTTCTTGCAATTTTTTCCAAGGAGGGTTTTTTGCGTCAATAAATCACTCGTATTATTTATTGTTTATCATATATACTTGTGATTGTGAGGACACACACGCACTATGTGTTTGTGATTTTAATTGATTGAATATTCATTCAGTCATAGTTGTGTGTATTGGGATTGGGGTTTTAGGGTTGCCGTGAGATTGATTATGAGTGAATTAATTGAATATTAATTAAATCAATCGTCATGGGTTGTTGTGACTAAAGGGGTTCTCACATTCTTTGCTAAATCTTTGTAGGATGAGGTAATTGTGGTAGATTAGGTTTTTAATTGGTAATCAATTGAGTTTAATTTGAAAAACCTATTCATCCCCTCTAGGTATAGTGTTTTGAGCTCCACGTGTATAATCATCAAGGAAGATCCACATCTGGTTCTCCCGCATTCCCAAGTTCTACTTTTGTTATGACATACAAACATAGAAGGATTTGTTGTGATATAATAGAATCCCAAGATTAGAAGAAAATTACCATCTGAATCGGTCAAATCAAGCACCTTGTGCTTGGTTAAACCTGTAAAGAGCTTTCTTTAGACACCATACAAAGTCTAGATGAGAAGAATCTTCAACCAGGTGGTTGCTTCATGAAAACTGCTTTAGATAAAATGCTTATGAAGGAAGACATTTTTTACATCAAGTTGGTGAATATCCCAATCTTTCATAAATGCAACAGGTAAAACAAGACGAATGCTTCTGGGATTTACAATAGGAGAGAAAGTCTCAGAAAAATCAAGACCTTCAATTTGGGTAAATCCTTTGGCCACCAATCAAGCTTTAAGACATTCCAATGAACTATCAGATTGAATTTTGGTCTTATAAACCCATTTGCTACCAACCACATCCATATGGGGAGAACAAAGGAACAAGCTCCTAAGTATCGTTATGCTTGAGGGCATCAAGTTCTTGCATGACCGTGGTCCATCTTTTTTGTTGAAGAGCGGTCTTAACATTCTTGGGCTCTTTGGGAAATTCAGCAAAAGAAAGAAGAGCATAGCGTGGCGTGGATTGGGTTTAACAACACCAGATTTGGACTGAGTCACCGTAGAGTGGCCACCATGTATAGAAGGATTGGAGGGTGAGCTAGGGCTTGAAGGATCTACAATTAGACTTCCAACAAAAATAGACCTCGGGCTCTCAGTATTGGACAAAACACTTGGTGAGTTCGAGCCTTGCATGGTTTGACCATTTGGGCCATAAGTCTCCCTTTGTGCACATGTATCTGATCCGGTTTCTAGGAACATGGGCTTGGATGGAAACCATTGGACTTGCCAATGGTTCCCTTTGCTTATTGCTAGATCTCGTGGCCCATTTAGAACTGGAGATGAAGTAGAGACAGCCTGGGTAGTCTCAACCCACTCCTTGAATGTGGTCATGAGATGATTTTCTTGTGAAACATGCAATAAACTTAGGTTAACAAACAGAAAAATATGTTCATAAAAAATAACATGATGAGAAGTGTAGATAAGATTTGTAGGAGGGTGCAAACACCAGTATCCCTTATATTTGGAATTGTGTCCAATGAAAACACAAGGCATTGATTTGGGTCCAAGCTTATTTGAGGCATAATCACAAAGATAAGGGGAAGATTTATTGCCAAAAAACTCCAAAGAATTAAAATTAGAATCTTTGCTGAATAATTTTTGAAATGGCGAAGACATGTTAAGTGCTTAAGATGGCAATCTGTTAATAAGGAAAATTGCAGTAGAAAAAGCATCAACCCAAAAGTGTTTGGGAACCATTGATTGAGCCATCATGGTGAGCCCAAGTTCAATACTACTAAGATGTTTTTTTTCAGCTATGCCATTCTATTCAGAAGTTACGGGACAAGACATATGATGAATAATTCCAAGTTTATTAAGATAACTTGTAAATGCTACATCCTTATACTCACATCAACCATCTGACTGAAATATTAAAATCTTCTTAGCAAATTGTCGTTCTACCATTGATTGAAAATTAAGAAAACACCGAAAGAAATAAGATTTATGCTTAAGAGGATAAAACCACATAAATCTTGTGCATTCATCCACAAAACTAAGATAATAATGATACCCATCATGAGAAATAACACGTGAAGGCCCCCATAAATCTGAGTGAATAATAGAAATAGGTTCAGTAGAGCAATTCCTAGTTGAAATAAATGGTTAACGACAGGATTTTCCAATCTATATCACAAATAGTCTTATTATTTTCCCAACTATCAATTTTAATCCAATTGTCTTTATTCAAGAACTGAACCACCTTTAAAGTCACCATTGCCATACCCTTTCACTTGCACTTTGGTGACGGTTGGAGAAGGCAGCTTGTTTTTGAATGTCCTCAAGTTCATATAAATTTCCTTGCCTACTTCCCTTGAACATGATACTCTAGGTTTTCCAATCCTTTTATCACAAAACTGTCATTTGAGAACTCAATGCAACATGGATTATAAGAAGTGAATTGCCTCACAGACAAAATATTTTTTTTGAGTTTCAGCGATGAAAGAACATTTTTAATAACCATCTGACCGTGACTAGTATTAAGGAAAGTAGTATGAGAAATTTTAAGCATATCAGCAGTGGCAATCAGAATATGATTATGACCATTGTAAGTTCTCAGATTAACCAAAGTACCTGAATCACTTGTCATGTGGGTGGAAGCTCCAATGTCTAGAAACCATGCACTATCCAGTCTATCTGTGATAGTCATAGCAGCAAGAGCCTGTGGAATATCACTTGGAGCAAAAGACTAATTCAACCTGTGCCAACATTTAATTGCAATATGGTTTTTCTTTCCACATATTTGATATGCTACATTAGATCTAGAATAAAAAAATTTGCCATGCTCTCTTGAATTTGGTTGCCGAGGCTCTTGGTTTCTAGTATTCGGTGTAGGATTAGGAGCACTATTCCACCGATTTTGTTGGCTAAACTAGGTAAATCTCTTACCCTTTGAAGAAAAAATGTTGCTTCCATGTCCCTTCTGAAAAGAGTCATACTTCTTTTGGCTCACAAAGGCCACTGTTTGATCACTGGAAATAGGTGGTTCATTTGTAGTAATCCAAGTTTCATGGCTTTGCCATAGTGATATAATCTCAGTGTAAGATGGTGTTGGTGTTTTTAGCATAGTTGTGACAAAAGCCTTATATTCAGTGCGTAAACTATTCAATAACCAAAATACTTTCTTTTTTACCTAAATTGGTTTGCCGTAGAAATGAAATCATCACAAATGTTTTTAAAATCTCTGAGATATTCAGTCATGGTTGATGTGCCCTTCTTAATCATTTGTAATTTTTGAGTTTGATGAAATTCTCTCTCTTGAGTGTCTTGGGCAAAGGAATTATGTAAAGCATCCCATACCTCTTTTGAATTCTCAAGTCCTACGACAAGGCTCAAAGTATCTTTAGTGGGTGTACCCGTTGTCCATCCTCGAAGTAGACGATCCGAACGTCTCTGTGCTATAAAATCAAGGTTAACAACTCTTTTTATGGTTTGTAGTTGAATCTGGATTAGGTGCCATATTTGGTGGTGGTGCAATTTCTCCATCAATGAAACTCGTAAAATCTTGGCTTTCAATTGAGCCTAAGATTTGAGTGATTTTAATTGACACAAAATTACCAACATTCAAAGTAGATGGGTAGGGATACTGGCTATGTTGATTAGCCATTACAGAGTTGGAAAAAAAAGGGGATTTGATGATTTGAGGCACAAAAAATATGACTGGTTCAACCCACACAACTTTTGTTGTGTGTGTGCCTCTGATACCATAAAGAGGTTTACAAACAATGGATGTTTTGGTCTCTCACTGATTCAACGTGAGAAGACACAAGGAAAACTTTATTTGATATATTAAGTGACTTGATACACAAGAGATTCTTGGAGAGATTTTAGGAGAGAGATTTTAGATAATAATATACACTTGTGAGAGATAAAAGTTTCCTAAAGCTATCCAACAGCTTCCTTGACGTGCACATCTTTAGCCTTGACTGGAGCATCACCATTGTCTGGACTCTCGGTCCTAATAGTGTCCAATCTAATGTTCTTTGTAATCCTAAAGCTGAATATGTGCCATCCTTCAAGAGTACTTAACTTCGACGTTGCATCTAATTGCCATAGAGTCTATTGGTTTTGACATAAGCTATAGAAAATGATTATTCATCTCAAATAAATTGTAAATCATTATCAAAATTTCAAGCCCACACTACTCTGATACGTATTGTCAATTATCAGTGCTTCATAGAGTAAAAGATAAGAATTTATGTGTCTTTTTGTGATGGTTGCCACATATCCACTTTTGTTAACTATTTAGATGAAAGTTAGTAACTGGACCATTTACAAACAACGTGCAAACTTTAAAGACCAAAATGACAAAATTGTAAGTTGAGGGGCCAAAGTGACACTGAACGAATCCTTCAAAGACCAACAATGCAATTTGCCCTAAAATAAAGAGACGACTAGGATTTAAAAATATCCGCCCAAATGTTTTGTGATGCTTTTATAAATGTAGCAGAGTTGGTCAAATACTTGCGGATATGTTTTATCCATGGAATTCATTCCAGTAAAGCAAATTGTTGATTATTCCCTTCTTTTTCCTCCTCGGAAACTCTGAGGAAGTCTGAATGCAATTTTGTTATGGGTAAGCCTAAAGAAATGTGTTTAAATCAAAGGAACTTTACCTGTTGGAAAGTTCCATGTCATTTAGGCAAACAAGTTAGCAGTTGAAACTGACCATATCGACCAAATCAAGGAAGTTTGTGATTACATGGTCTGTTTGTAGTTTTTTACCCTTGGCTTGAACTGCCAAAGTGGCTGTAGCTTTATAAATCGGGAAGTTAACTGGATTGTTGTTCTTTCTTGAGGTTCCTTCAAACAATCTCTGTGGACATATTTTCTCACATTTTCCTATCTATCTAATTATTCATGTTTATATACATATATATTTGTTTATTTACATTCACATTTGAGAAGGGTAGATTAGGGAAATGTTGTATGATTAATCCTTCTTGAGAGGTCTTTCTCTGATATGAAATAGCAATATGATAACTGTCACCTTTCTGGGATGTTGCTTTGACTTTGCAACAGTTTGTCTCGGTGTCCATATTTATGCACATCTCAATGAATAGTGGCAAAAGCAGGAGACTTGGACCAAACATGGGTTGGATCCTTCATAAGTAGGTTAAATATGTAAACTAATAACCAAACATGACTTTTTGGGGGCTCTTAAAAAGAAGAGGATAGATAGGTGCACAAGTTGAGAGGGAGAAGTTCTGACTAATCAAGTAGAAGTTTACCCACGAGAGTCAGAGGCAGTATCAGCACCTAAAAAGCGGGGATAAGTGCAGTTGCATTCGAACAAGAACCGGATCCCTGGATACAAAATTGATGAGTGAAATGGGAATTAGCATATGATGGTCCTGATGCTTTTCTTAAAGGGTCTTAGACGAAATTCTTGGATGAGGCCCTTCTATTTATTCTTGTGATAATCAAGGTTTTTAAGATTGAGATCCTACCTTGGATCAATAGGGAAGATTATAGGATCAAGATCGTAGGATCAGATTAAGAATTGTAAGATCCTACAAATTGAAAAGACGAGACACAAAATATATGCAAGCATAGTATATATGTAGATTGAAGTGTTATAAAAAAACATAAAACTTAGAGATATGATTAGAATTTGGGAAACTACTATCTGAGCATTGAAGATGGTTAAAGAGTAAAGGTGGACTATTAATCTTGTGGGATATTGTGAGGAATAGAAGAATTAAAATATTTTGATCTTGACTTTGAGAGATAGAGACGAACATAGAGAAGAGACTGGAAAGTTGAGAGATTGTTGGATAAATAACTTTAATGGATCAACATATAAACAAAAAAAAATAGAAGAGAGTGAAAATGGAAGTCTATTCTGCAATTATCATTTGTGAGATCAAACCTAACGATTGTTTCTAATTTTCAATGAGAAAGATAAACGAATGAACAAAGCTTTCTGTGGCAAAAAGAACTTTATGTAACTTTTCTCAACCATTGAAATTCTCTAATCGACTGGCAATTATACAAGACAGACACATTTGGATTGATTCTTCAAGTATTAAAACAATAAATATGAATTTTGTCATCTTGGTAACTAAATGAGCCAATAGACAAACCTAATACGATCGGTAAAATTACATTTTGGCTCGGGATTCTATATTCTTATAAAATTTGGATCTCGATTCATTACAATTCTATCAATGTAGGATGCTACAAGAGATTTAGATCGATTTGTTTGTTTTGGATTGTAGTATCTTAAGATCTTAACATCCGCTTCAGGATTCTGATAACCATGGTGATAATAGATATACTATTGATTTAGTTCTCTAAATAACCAAACCAAACCTGAAAATATATTTGTTTAAAAATTATGTTCTTTCGATTTGAGTTGCAAATTTTTTTAAACTGGTAGAATCCTCTCCAGGTCTAATAGTTAATATAATATTAAGATACTAAATTTTTAGTCGAAAACTAGATAAGTAATGTGTCTAGCATTTAGTCTAGGGATCATAAAAATAAAATTTGACTTTATTGAATGTGGATCTAAAAGCTTTCATATCAAATTTTTAGGGGCTCTAAAAAACAATTTTGGATTTGATTAATCTAGGTATGAAAATTTTAACCAAAATTGGAATTAATTAAATCTAAGTGTGGAAATTTTATGTGGAGACTAGAAAATAAAATTAAGCTTACAGGTCTAAAATCTATATTTGGGCCTTAAGAATTTTTTTTGACTTAATTGAATCTGTGTCTAAAAAGTCTATTTGGGGCCCTTATGATAAAATTGGGCTTAATTAAACATTGATTTAAAAGTTTGTGGGGAACTTCTAAAACAAATTTAGACTTAATTAAACTTGAATCTAAATGCCCTGAAAATAAATTAAGCTTAATTGAATCTAAATCTAAAAAAATTTGAGGCCCCTAAAAATTTAGGGCCCTAGGCAGCGGATTTGGTAGCCTACCCATTGGGTCGGCCCTAGCTGGAAAGATTAAGATATAACTATGTAAGCCAAGTATTTGAAGAACTGGTAATTGGAAGTGAAAGAATTCTCCTAATATATTTTACTTTTATATAAAAGAAAAGATGTTCTAGAGGTCCTTACAGCTGCTAAGAGTACTCCGTTATTCCTATTTATGTATGTTATTTGTTTGGAAATTTTATACGGTGCATGTTAATATTTTGATAGGTTGAAGAAAGAGTTCGGACGAAGGGTCGTGATTTTCAAAAATCTAAAACAGGCTCTGTCCTTGCTTTCAAAGTCAGCTTTAGAGAGTAATTGACCTCTTACACTTATTTATTATACTTGTTTGCCACGCTCTTGTTCTCTTCGTATGTTGCTCTCTCTCTCTCTCTCTCTCTCTCTTAGATAATCAATTAATGATATATGGATTGTGTCATAATTAGTCAAAACCTCCTATATAGATATCTCGTTCGATTAAATGTCATTTTACTTTTAAGGTTAATGTCTTTGTCATCGATTCTTGGTTATGCAAATACTTGATGCATCTGTTAGTTGTCCGATAAACTGATGCAAAATATGATCTCTAATTTGAAATCATATGCAAATTCTTTGACAAATTGTTGGAGCACTAATATATAGATTAATCCTAACTAACATTTGTGATTTATAATTTTGAAATGTGAAAAGCTTTATACAATTAGTTTGACAACTACTATGTGGATCATTAGGGCATTTTGGTTTTTTAACCATGTTAATTTTGGAGGGATTTTTTTTTTTTTTTGTTGCATGACTCATCATTAATTCTTTTAATTTGGTCATAATTGGTAGTTATGCACATTTGTTGCAAACCATACAAAGGATACATGTGACTTTTTTAAAAGGTGAAGGGGGTGATGTTCAGAGGGGTCTATTGAAGTTACTCTTTTATTTTTTATTTTTTATTTTCCAATTTTGGGTGCCTGGAGTCTGGGGTCGGGATTATTTGTATTTGGACTAGACGTGATATTGGGTGTTTCTTGAGCTAAATTGTAATATCTATTTTCAGATTGTAAAATTTATTTACTTACCAAAAAAAAGTGATCCAGAAACTGTTTAACTCTCTGACTTTTGAAACAACTCAAACTTTCTGATCATTGTTTTTGTTTTGAGATTATAATGCTCAATAAAGGCATAAACCTAGCTTATATACAATATATTTACTCCCATGGGTTGACACAAGAATATCATGGTATAAATGTTAATTGTGATTACTATGTACTACTTCAGTTCATTTTATACATCCGTTTCCAGTGACATATTATGAACTACGTCATATTTACATCGATTTTTTTGTGATTGACAGCTTCAATCCTGTTGATTCCTACATATGGTTTGAACTATATGGATCACCGTCTGATAGGGATGTTGACCTTCTTGGTAGTGTATGTAGATTCTTTTGCCTGTCTTTATCGGTTTCTTGCTACCGTATTGAGTTCTTGCTTATATTTCAAACAACAGAATTTGTTGACAAGAGTTTCTTACCTTTTGCCATTTCATTTCACTGGTTCACTTCGTTTCGATATAACTTAAGCTTCAAAGCAACTGGTGTGCAAAGGTTGATGGAATTTGTGCTGCTTATGTGACAGGTAATTCAATCATGGTATGTCATGGGGCGCTTGGGCGCATTTAATTCATCTAATTTGCAGGTATGGTCATATATTATCATAGTCAATTCCTTTCATGATCATCTTTTTGGTCATTACATTTTAATTTGTTGTTCGTGTCTGTATATCATATAGTAGGTTATTATTGTTTCATAAAGCCCATTCTATAGCCAGGTAGGCAACAGAAATTTGTTGGTCAGGGATGTGTTATCTATGTTTTTTTCCCATTTGGCTGATGGAGGATTTGATCATCCTATCCAATTCTTAAAAAACAAGAAGGTTCATGTGTGCAATCTCTGCACACTTATCAAATAAATAAATAAAAGTTGTGATGTTTGTATTCTTACTACATTTGGGTTTCAGGAACTATTCATCTTCAGTGTAAAGAATTGGATTAGGTAATTGAAAAGAAGAAAACACTATGAGGAATTTATGAACTGGTATCAATGACAAACAATTGCCAGCGATAATTAGGAATTCACTTTCCGGCAGTTAAAGTTTATGGACAAGGGGAATGCTGATTTTCGAGGGAGAAGCATCTGCCATGCTCTTTCAATATCTGGCCAAATGTTGAGCGCTTGATTGAGATTGGTGTTGAATGTTCTAGGGGATCACCAGAAAGATATTATGTCTTAAACTGGCTGGATAAATCCGTTGTGGCATAGATGTTTTCTGGGTGGATTATTTGTCCTCTGTTTTTTGTGTTTCAATTTTTGTCTCTTTGTTCTTTTGTAGTTGGAATAGGGAAGGGCGTGAGGCGGGGGATCAGTTGGCTGATTTTCCCCTTTTTCCTTATAAATTTTACCATTCATAAAAGAATAAGAACTTCTGCCGCAAACTCTCAACTTTTCCCATAATATTTAAGGCTGCATGATGCATTCTTGTAAGGAAAAGCAGAAGTGCATAAATATGTTAAGAGAAAGAAGTAGATGTCAGTGCTTCTAGAACTATTTGGAATGATTTCGATTGGTTCTTGGTCAAAAAACCTTCTGAAAACTATTGTTAAGAGATGTCTATGAGGTTATTTATGTACTTTGAGTTTTATTATTATAAATACATGAGACTAAGGGAGATAATTTAATTCTCTCATTAGCTCCCACTATTGATTCGCTTTGGAACATATAACATAAATATAAATTACATACTAATTGACTTTGTGTATATAGATTTATAATTATATATTATTTTAGATAATAGAAAATAGAGCACAAATGTATGATAAATAGTAACTGACTTAGTATTTATGGATGTTTTATGATATATAATGTTGTGTAGTAGTGAAAACGATTTAGATAAGAGTTCTAAAATGAATTGCGATCCAAAATATTGTACTAGTTAAATCTACCCTAATCATTACGCGTACCTAAGAAAGAAAAAGTGTCGTACTCCATATATGTACCCGTATCACGTACCAAAATGACTCACGATCTAGGTAACATTGGCCTCCCATAAGGCAATGCCTTCTAGGGTTGTGCAATACTAGTGTGGTAGCATGCAAGAGTGTTTCTAATATGTATATGAAGGGAATTAGAAAAATACTTATAATGAGAACATTGGCCTAAAGATGTGTTGTCAAGGCTTCCTGAACTCTTTGGGTAGAGGGGTAATATGGTCTTTTTCCCCTGCCTATCCTAGATATTCAAAGTGGCATGTGAGATTGCTAGAGGGGGGAATCCCAAATTTCATCAAACCTCATCTGTTAAGATGAAGGGGGGCATATAGAGTGAAAAACACATAGATGCCTCAAGTGTCCCACGAACTGGTGTCACAGGACCCAAATCAAAGTGGGTTTGCAATCCAAATCACTCAATTTTTTTCTTTTGAACCGACAGATCACTCAAATTGGAGACCCCAAATTGTAACTCAAACCGTAAATAGAACCACAATCTAAGTAATCCCAAATTATAGTCCTAACCGCAAATTGCAATTTTAATTGGTTATTTCTTTATTCTTATAATCTTTAGGATTATATATTGATTTGTAGTGATTTGATTATGGTTCTCTATAGAATTCTTATTAGAAATATAAAATAAATATTAGTTAACTATGTGTATATGGATGTATAATTACAGTGAAACCAATTCGAGTAGGATTTATAAAGTGAACCATGACCCAAAACAGTGTATGAAGTCTACCCACATCCCCTTGCCTACTGAGAAAAGTATTGTGTCACGTACCTGTACCACATACAAAATTAACTCATGATTCAGTTAACATTGTTCCAACTACTAGTTTTTAAACCAGATCAGCCCAAAAAACTGGGTTTGAAGGTCATTTGGCTTTGTCCAGCCAACTGGCATCAAAAGCTGGCTTCTCTCAAGAAATCAATAGATGACAACCAACTTCAAGAACAAATCAACCTTGATATAGGGAAGTGTGTCCAACCTAAAAGTATGTTTTAATTTACCTAGTCATTTCTTCCTTTGAGATCAGAGTCATCTGGTTGTTAAAGTTACCCTTGGCATAACTCGGTTCAACTTCATCTTTTACTTTATGCGCCATGATTCCTCCAATACTCTTGAGGCTTGTCTACAAGGTCCTTAAAATCGGGATCTTATCTTAGATCGATGAGAGAATTTAAAGGATCAGAATCGAGAATCGTAAGACCTTACAAACTGACAAATTGAGACTAAAATCATTAGTAACCATACAGAATTCTTAAAAATATTTGATAGAATAAACCTAGTATATGTGCGAAATGTAGAAATATTATGACAAACATATAGAACTTAAAGGGATAAAACTTGGGAAACTAAAATCTAGGTGTTAGAAGAAGGTAGAAAAGCAGAGGGGGATGGTTACGTGGGTTTTGTAAAGAGGATAGGAGAATCAGTTGACATGCTCTGATCTTAACTTTAAGAGAGAGATAGAGACAAATGAAATATCGGAGGCAAGTCCAGAGATTGTTGAATAAATAACTTTGACAAATCGACATCCACCAAAAAAGCAGAGGAGAGTGAAAATAGAAGACATTCCTGGCTGTGATCACTCGCCCAGAGATAAGAGAACAAACCTAACAGGTGTTTTTAACTGTTGTGCGAGAGATGTGAGCACAACCTAGAACTAAATTACCAAGTCCTAGACCTAGCATTTACTGCCATTAAATATACTTTATGAAAATGCAATGTAAGATTCTGGTTGTCGTAATAATATTCAGCTGATTTCATCTCTATCCTTGCTTGGGGAAATGAAGTCATCAAATGAGAAGAAATTTTTTTTTGTTGATTAAAAGCTTTTTCAGCTGTAAAATTAATCAATTAACCTGGGGCGACCATCAAGACAAGTTACCTTCTCCTATATATCATTCTTATTCATTGGAAACTGCTAATATGGTGCTCGGTTGTTTCAGTTGGCAAATTCATCAATAGAGTATGATCCTCTTTATGATGCGGATAAGGGTTTTCAAGTGATGCCATCATCATTCCATGATATTAGTGATGTTGAGTTTCAGGACAACTGGGGCCGTGTTTGGTATGTGTGTCTGGATTGCTTTTTAACGACGAATATCACATTATATGTTATTGTGTATTTCCTTTGAAAAGGAACTTAGTATCATGTATATGTGCAACAGGATGGACCTTGGTACCTCTGATTTCTTTGCCATTGACGTACTTCTCAACTGCCTGACAGTGTTGAGCTCAGAGTAAGCCTTTCCATTGAGAGTTCTAAAATAAACTAAAAAACAGAACTATGTCATTTTTTTTATAAGAAACAATTTTCATTAATAACGAGTAAAGAAACATTACAATTCAACACTTGGACGCATCAACCGCGGACAAGACGTCCAACCAATGACAATTGATATTTGTTGAAGTATGTTTGCCCCTTTATTCTGATAGTCCATGTTTACAAGCTCTTAATGAAACTCTTGCTTGTTTCCTTCTTATTGGGGCAGATATTTGGGCATTCAACAAGTAGTATTTGGTGGCCGCCGAATAGGTGATTGGGAAGAGGGAATGACTAGCCCCGACTATGGATACAAGTATTTCAAGATCTGAAAGGAGACTTGATCTGTATGTATGAGTGCATGTACATGAACATTGTGCCAGAATCATTTACAGCCACCCAAAAAGTAACAGTAAACGGACAGACACTGCATCTCTTTTTGGTGACAGAAGATCTATGTGAAGACCATATTAATGAATGAGTTCGGGTACAATCTGTAGTCAACATGACAACATTACGTGTCCGATCATATCACTGCTCTAGAGAATTGAGGATCCTTGCTCGAAGTTACATTTTCTACAGCAAAAACAATTTTCCATCTTCAGCATCAAATCAGTGTATTGAGTATTAAGAAACTTCAAAGACCTGGCATTGTATTTGCACTGCAGAAGGGCCTGTCTATGGACAGACTTTGAGACCACCTGCTCAGCTGGTTCTATCAAAGTTCAGCAATTTTTTTCAAACGCTTATCCTTCTAAACTTCTTCATTGTAACTTCCATATCAGTCTGTTTGGCCATCATATTTTTAAGTGATTCGGGAGACATTGATATAGCAATTGCCTCTGTAGTGACGTGCTCTATGCTATGAGAGTTTGTTTTTGAAAGTGCTCGTCTTGTCTCTTTGATGCGTGGTTTGTTTCACCTTATTAGCTACCCCCTTCAGCTTAGGATCAATCTTAAGGGAATACGTTCATGATCAAGATCTTTGAATCGTCCGCTGGATGATTTACAGGGTCTTTTATACGGGGGAGGACCCATAATGTCAATTGTGTCATGTTTATCGTGTTGTGTCTCATCTGTGTCATGTTATTCGGGATCATGTTGTGTCTCTGGCATTTATATTTTCGTGTGTCCCATCATAGAAGTATCTCGTTTACTCTCGACCTAATACACGTCATGGTTTGTCATTAATTTAAAATCTATTTAGAAAAAACTAAATCTAACCATTTTCAATTCTATAATAATTCAACTGATGCTAGATCAAAAAAAAATAATAATAATAATAATAAAAACCTAACACGAAACATGTTTAGTGTGTTAAAATCTGGTTATTTGTTTTCGTTACTAACTAAATTTATTTATTACTTTTTTAATTAGTCATTTAATTCTTTTTATTTGTGTCATGTCTATTTTAATTGTGTTAATATGTCATGCCAAAAATTGATCCCCTCAAACATCCATACTTCGGTGTAAAAATTAATGGATTGCTTTTTGGCTGAAAAGCCCTTGAAGTAGTCAGAATTTGTTTTGTGTAATATAACTTATTTTGAATTAGTAGTTGATTTAGGGCTTGTTTCTCGTCACCGTCGGTTTTGCAACGTGGATAATTAACATAAATAATACTTGTTAGAAAATAGAAATTCAAAGATAGAAAAATAATAAAAATATGACACAAAAATATAATGTGGTTTAAAACAACATATCTACCTTGGTACACCATACCTACATTCATGGATCAAAAACCTATATCGATGTATTATATTGAAGTGATCATCTAGTAACTGATTAAATAATATTCAACCCTATTTATAGGGATAAAATATTGTAACCTAAATTTATTAGGATACAACTTGATCTTTAAGTTTCTTATCGTATGTGTAATATATCTGATGATGCACAAAATAGATTTATACACAATCAACAGTCGAGTGTATGATAATTAATGAAGCAATCAATAAAACAATTAATGAAAGAGACAATATTGAACTAACACAATCAACACACAAATATATAGTGGTTCGGTCAGTGTGACCTACTTCACTTTGAAGACGGCAACGGTGGCAGATAGTTTTTATTGATGAAGTAGTAGGTGAGAGAGAAAGAGAGCAAGGGTATGCTCTTAGTAGTTATGAGAGAGATAGCTTCTGTAAGGGTTCATAGGGAGATGCCCCCCTCATATGAAGAAGACTTAAAATTTATAAGCACAAAGTCTAGGTTAAGGTGGTGATGTGATGGGTAGGTTTACTAGTTTTTCGGGGATGATAGTTACGACTAGAATATGTACAATTAGAGATAGTCTTGACCTTGGAGAGTGACTAGCTCGATGATTGTTTTTCACATGTATTAATCTTCTTGGCCTCCTTGAACTTTGGACTGGGCTGAGCTCATGAGCTAGACTTGACTTGCTTTTTAACTGATTTGGCTTACTTCATAGATTAGACTCCACCTAGTTGGATCCGGGCTCATCAATTTTCATCCGAGATTAACTTTCTTCTCCTTCCTTTGCTCTTGTTACAACTCAATTTGATTCAAATTTTTGTTTTTGGGGTTAGCATGTACCAACTGCAACAATACTATTCATGATATATTAAAAAACTCTTCCAATTTGTTTCATATTTGATTAGGTCACTAACAAACCTATCTACGGTTTATTAGAACTCTTAAATTTATTACCTAACATACTCTTCTTCATAATAATTAGAGTTTGAGTCAAATTCCAACAATGACAAATGAAATCAATTGTGTCGATTTTAATCAAAGCAAAGGTGTTTGTTGCATCAGTCGAGTTCAATCGTGTTCTCATAAAATGTTCGTAGGATCATAGGTTTGATCCGATAGATTTTTTTGGTAGATCTGTTTTATATGTCAATGACTTGAGTTTGTTTTCTCTGGCAAAAAACCAGTAGATGTGTCTTATAACATGATTTTTTTTTAGATCCAAGTAAATTATTTTTATACCATATCAAAATAGTTGGTTCTAATTTTTTGCCTATAGATTTTATCAATTATTTTTATCCCAAAATCAAAATTTTTGGTTAGATTAGTGGATTTCACTAATTTTCAACAATCATCCAATAGTTGTCAATTTGTCACATTGTTTAGTCTCTAAAATGTGGTAAAAACTTTTGGGACACAGCTACATTCAAAAACACAACCCATGATTCTAACTGACAAGCCAGGCTGCCAACTAGCCCAATGGGTCGTTGGGCCTCTTGTTGGTCCTCCGCTCTTTGCCGACCCTTATACTTACAATCCATGCATCTTATCACTTAAGATTACCAAGGCAATGGAAGCAATGAAAGTAGGCAAATATAAACATGCCCATTGTAAATGGACATAAGATAAATAATGTTATTTAGATTTAATTTATTAATTATTTATGTTAAATTCACAATAAACACTATTTAACTAATTTATTTATGATCGTAGTGAATTAGATCAATAAATAAAGGGTTAATTACATTACAAGTCTCTAAAGTATGTGGTTTGTTCATTTTGGTCATCAATATTTCAATTGTATCATTTTAGTTCTGAAGTATTAAATAAGTTTTTATGTGGTCCCTCAAGTATATAGCGTCCAGATTATTTACGAATTTTTATTATAAATTTATCAAGTAATACCTAAATATGAGCAAAAAAATAATTTGGATAACTCTTAACAAAGTTTCTACCCAAATTTTGGTTAAAGAGTTACCAAAATTACACAGTTTTGATTATGAGTTATCCAAATTTTAGTCAAGAGCTACTCATATTACACATTGTTGATTAAGAGCTACCCAAATTTTGGTCAAAAGCTACCCAAATTATTTTTTGTTCATACTTAGGTATCACGTGACAAGCTTATGATAAAAAATAGTTAGCAATTTGGATGTTGTTTGCTTGAGAGACTACATAGAAACATATTCAATACTTTAGGAATTAGAATGATGCAATTAAAATATTTGAGATCAAAATAAGACAAACTCTATATTTTGGGGGACATCCAATGTAATTAACTCATAAATTAAATCCAACTAATATATATATAGTCAACTATACTTAATATATACTTTTATCTATTTTTTATTTTTTTTAATATACATTTGACTTTTAATTTGTTTTGAACTCTTTTATAAAAAAATTTAAATTCTTTTGAACTTATTTATTAGTAGTGCAGTTACATAAAATAATCTATATTTATATGAAGAAGTAAAATTATATATTATGTTAAATTATCGAGCAAAACTATTGAGATCTAATTTACTGATATAATTTGTTAACTTAATTTACTTTGACATTTAGATTCACTGTAAAACCATCAAATATTGGAACTTCATGTTGATCAAATAATTCCTATGAAATCACATCATTATGTCAGCAAATTAGGCCATATTTTTATGTCCAAATAACATTACTCTAAATTATTATACACATGTTATCCCTAATTATTATGATAAAGTCAATTACACTCATCTATATACTTTTATCTAATTTTTTTTTACACTTATTCGATTTTTAACTTGTTTTGAACTTTTTTTTATTAATACTTTTAAATTATTTTGGACTTATTATTAGTAGTACAATTACATACAATTATTTATATCAATATAAAGAATTAAAGTCCTATATATGTTAATTATTATACACACATAATTATCAGGTTAAATTCCATAGTAAAATATATATTATATTTTATTTTTTAATATGTAATAATATAATAATATTATAAGTAATCTAATCAATATATGTAACAAAATAAAAATTAATAATTCTATAATATGATTAAATGTGTAAATTCTTAAAGGGGTCGAAGAGATACCTAAACAAATAATATATTAGTTACTCAAAAATTTATAGAATAACTCAGTAATTAAATTTAATAATAACTAAAATACGGATTAATTATTCAAAAATTAATTTATTATTTAGATATAATTCAATTTTTTTTATAAAAATAGTATTATTGAAATTAATTTATGTGCAATGGCGTGCGTTGCCGGTGTTAGAGATATGATCTCAATAGTTTCCCTGATTTTATAAAATTCTATTTGGCGTCTTTGGAGTGAGAATAGAACTGTTATTAGGGTTTGAGAGAGAGAGAGGGAGAGACCCGGGGGGGGGGGGGAGAGATGGGTTCCAATGGTATTGGTGAGGGTGGTTCTGAATGTGAAGAACAACCACAAAAGAAACAGAAAGTAGGGGATGATTATAACCAACAGGACATGACAGTTGTTCACGAACAACAACATTCAGTCTCTGACGATGATAGAATCTCTTCTAGTGGCGATCGCAGAATGACGAAGGAAGAGAATGTGAGATACAGACAACAGGTCAAGGAGACACAGGTATGTTCCAGTTTTCTCTCATTTACTCCGTAGTAATTTGTTCATGTTCAGGTCATGTTAGTTCGATTTTTTGGTGAGTTTCCTTTCAATAAATCATCACACTAACTCGGTCTGAGTTGATCCACATAACCCATAAAACAATAACCTATTTTCTAAAAGACCTATTACCTATGTCTAAAATCGTAAATTGTTAATTTCGTGTTGGGTTTATGTCATGTTAATGTGTCAGATTGTAATTGTCACCCTTAATTCCATGCTCTATATATCGTATTATTTTTATATCCGATGATCTTTTACTATTATATAACTTGATATTATATGCATACAGGGTTTTGACGTGGACAAATCCCGCGGTGTTTATGTGCACCCTGTAATTAGACCAGGGTGTGACTTGGAGTTGGATGAGAAACTCAACTGTTATTCAAACTTGGCTATTGCTCAATACAACGCTGAAAACGTAAGTGTGTGTGTGTGTTTCAATTAAATTATATTCCATACATTGTCTTACTAAATCTTCTTTTGGGCGTTGGGTTTAAAACTTTAAATTACTTGTTAAAATGCAAGGTAAATGTTATGAGTTTGTGAAAGTCGTCGAGGCAAAAATACTGGGTTTGCGTAGATTAATATATTATATTACGTTTGAGGCCAGAGATACTATTGCTGTTGATGAGGGAGGCCAGGCTATCGATATCTTTCAAGCTACGGTGTATTTTAGAGTGGCTCACATCGAAGTGAAGTTTTGTAGACTCAAACCAAAATGATAATTGCTGAGAGGTATATTTTGTTCATTTATTTATTATTAGTAGTGCAATGTGAATTTGGTCGCTTGTTCTATGTATTTGTTGTGCTAATCTAAGGGTTTATAGTTGTACTTGTATATTCGATGAGAAGATTTTGAGGCACTTTTTGTTTATGGCGAAATACTAATCACCTTAAATTTCGTCCTAAGAACTATAATTATATTGTGGCGTCACAAAATGGTAGTGTAACGTCATGGAATGATGATTCAGATTTCTGGGTCAAGTTGTTTGAAAGTCCACCAATCAACGAGTGATACATGAGGCCCATAAAAATGTGTGTCGATCTCGAAATGAAGAGAAATTTTATTTGGACCTAAAACATTAACCTAATTTGCTGACATAATGATGCGGTTACAGTAGAACCATTGGATCAACACCAAGTTCTAATGTTTGATGGTCCCTACAGTCAATCCAAAGATCATAATGAATTAGGTCAACAAATTAGGTCCCAATAGCATTACTTTAAAAGGTTCAGAGTCATATACGACTGGACCTTACTTTCTTGATGTTTTAAATCCAGCAAGCACAATTACTCTTGATGTTTCAAATATCTGTGCTGAACCTAGTTGCAAAAATGATCAGTTAATTAGAGAAATTGGAAAGAAATAATTCAAATTGAATTGGATTCTTTAAGAAGCATAGAACTTGTTTGATTGTCGTATTAAAAATAGATGGATTAGATAAAGTAATACAATTTAATGCGATACAGATAGACAAAAGACAACATTAAATATGGTATTAGAGTAATACATAATTTTATCTGGTGTTGACAATATACAATATAAATGTTAGATAATACTTATTTAATTTAAAACATAAAATTCTTATTTCTAAATGAATAAACAAAATTACACCATAGAATTCCCTTTTCATTTTTCGCCTTGTGTTTCTGTCCAGTGGGTAAATTTTCAAGAGTTTGGGAATTAAGATGGCAGGTTTCTGACACCACGTGTCATATGCATTACTTGGGACCCATTTGCTAGCTAGTCTTTTATTTTTTATTGTAACCGGTGATGTGATATTATTTTTTTGCTTAAAAAATATATATGTAATCTGCAATTTGTCAGGAATAAGAATAATCTAATTAGGTGATGTTTAGCAGCCATGTAGCTGATAAGACAATATAGTTCATCTTTTCATCATCTAACTCAATGAAACAGTTTCTGCCTATAGAATCTCTCCCCACTCCATAACTCCATTAGTTCTTCATTATTTTAACTGACTCAAAGATCCACCTTTGCCAAAGGCATATATATATACTAGTTGATATACAAACTATTTTTATTTTAGATTTTTATGATACGTATTTGAAGGCTTTTACAAGCTAAATTAATATAACATTGTAAGATGTAAAAAATTGCTTATTAAAATTGTGATATTATTTAGTCTAATCAAAATTTATTAAGTTTTACAAATTAAATCAAGTGAAAATTAGGACTGAGTCCTCCTGAATGAGCTTATAATGACTTGAGTCCATTAAAGAAACTTATTTGGTGATAAATCCATTTTTTATCTTACTAATAAGTACTTAAGTCCACTATTTTTTTTAAATCTTAAAATACCTTTAACAATATTATTATTTTTAATTATATAAATCTTAAAAACCTTGAAAGTAGTTTTTAATTAATTTCTTAAATTAAAAATTATTATCCCTTAATTCACTCATAAATTAAAATTAAATTTTATATTCTCTCTCCTTTAGGCATAGTGCCACCCCATGCCCTCCCATTTTCAGTCCCTCCACAAAAAGAGCACAAATCCTAACACCTTCATTAATGATCTCCAAATTGCTGGGCGTTATAATTATTACTGTAAGACCCGAGAAAACCAATTAGACATTCTATTTTATGTCGGAGGTTTAGATACAAGTACTTATTTTAGCCAATATATATAAAATTAAAATAGTT
>CM042184.1:17101314-17124722 GCA_023539305.1 Ilex asprella
AAAGTCTATTCGGGGTATACCATAGGGAGATAAAATGAAGTTTGCCATAATTCTATTTGCAATTTAACTAAATTTGAGCATTACCGCCAAGAACTAAAGGCAGGTCAACTAAAGCAACAGATTGGGATGGCTTAGATAATTTTGCTAGTTTGAGATCACATACAAACTTTATTAATCAAGATGGACGAGTAATGCAAATTTAGACCTTTATGATTCCTTTGTGTAAAAATCACCTGTCAAGAGGAAGCGAAATCAAACCTAATGCATAGCTGCAAGCATAGTTACCAGAATTCACTAAACTATTAACGACTCACGATCAAGGTACATTGATTATGAAAAAGGATGGGTTCGAGATATAGATCAACAAAATGTGTGATCCCAAATTGTACACATATCCCAAATAGTAAATACATATTATTTAGTTACGTGTATATAAATTTATAATTATATATTATTTTAGATAATAAAAAATCGAGCAAAAATGTAAGATAAATGGTAATTGACTTGGTCTTTATAGATGTTCTATGATAAATAATGTTGTGTAGTGGTGAAAACGATCTACATAAGAGTTCCAAAACAAATTGCGACGCAAAACAACGCACCAGCTAATCCTACCCCTATTGTACCGCGTATCTAAGGAAGTATTGTACTGTATATCCGCACCCTATGACTTACCAAAGTGACTCATGATCCAGGTAACATTGGCTGCAAATACTTACTTCCTAAAAAGAATTTAAAAAAAACACCAGAGGACAAATATAAAAAGGAAGATATGCATGCCAAACCAGTCCAAATAAATGACGGTGAACACTCACCTAAAAGCTGGGACTATCTTTGATTTGGGAACTCCTGTTTTGCAGGGTCAAATTCTTTTAAATTGTTGACCACAGCTTGAACCTTGTTTGATAAATGTTTGCTGTGTTCCTCAACATCTTTCATAAAGGCAATTAATTGCTCTTGATACACAGCACATAACCTTTTCTTATTCCGCAGCTCAGCAGTTAGCTCCTGAATTTTTCTATCCTTCTCATCCTATACACAAAAACAGAAAACCCATACTTGAGCAAATATTTGTCATCAAAACAAATGTGTATCCTAATGCTGATACAAATAGAAGACCTCAAGTACGTTATGTAAGCATGCTGACATAGGTTGGCAGAATCAAAAGTCTAGTCTAGAGGAGTTGAAGTATTAGAAGAATAGACAAGATTCAGTTCTGATACAATACAAATAAATAGAATTCAGTATCCTTTCATTTCTATATATTTTCATTCATATTCTATACACATGCAGGAACACAAACAAGCACACATGAATGCAGAAAACACATGTATCAATGCATACTGTATCTGCATTGGTTTTATTAAGATACATATGTGTGCATCTCTGTGCCCTTATTTATCTTTGAACACATTCGTACGTCTATAGACTATAGTGGGACAAAGTCTTTGGCCTCACCATGAAGGAAGTTGTATCGTCATATTGTCTGAGACTACACAGATACAACCATACCCACAAATGACTTACACAAATTCTTTGAAGACCATGAAAGAACAAGTAATAGGAAGACAATATAGCCATGTAAAACTCGTCATCTTACATGAACAGTTTAAATGGCCAACAGAAGTGCAACAACAAACTAACCACCAGGTTGATGCGGCTGTGTTCTATAATATGACACATCATTAACAATAAATTAATTACACAACCCACAGCCCATGCTCATGTGCACTAAAAAGACATCAATCATCATAACCCATCACTTCTTCAGCTTCACCAATGCAGAACCTGCAAAAACTTTCCTAATAAGATTTAGCCCAATTTCTTCGACTTAAAGACTCAAGAATTGTTTTTGAAAGACTTCACAGTGTTCCTAGAGACAAAAACTGAAGTTTATGGCCTGAAATGATGGACTTTCCGGATTGAGAAGACTTCTTTTTGCAGTTTGTCTTGGGTTGTCTTATCTTTGCCCTCACTAAGACTAACCTATATTGTCATAAACCCAAAATTCAGGGGATGTTTAGTAAATTGCCACAATTTTTGATTAATCACCTTCTCACTTGACGTAAGTGCAAGTATATGAGACTTTGTTTCCTTCAATCTAAACATAAATTTTGTCATTGTCAGCATATGGTCATGAACAATCTCAATTTTCCACCTAAAACCTCAAAAATACTGTTTCTCTGAATGTACTTTTGTGTTGACCCCCCCCCCCCAAAAAAAAAAAAGAAAAGAAAAAATACATTTGGTATCTTTCACTCAACTCAACAAAGTGGCACCACGTGAGAACATTCATCTATTCCTTTTTTATCATAATTACGTCATAACAAAATTTAAACTGTGAATTTTTCAACTAAAGATGCAGAAGGCATAGTTCTTAGTATCGTACGATACACGATACGTATTGTACGATACGTCACGATACGGATTGTAGTTCTATATCGTTTTTACGTTATATCAGCTGATACATGATACGTTTTTACAATACGATACGTGTCGATACGATACGGATGATATGTGCAAAGGATTTTTTTTTTTTTAACGGAACGACATCAGTTTTGGCTAGACAGACTGATTTTTTTTTTTTTACGGAACGACGTCGTTTTGGGCTAGGTAAGTACTTCAACAAACATGTGGTCCTGTGTACTGAAAGAAATGACGTTAATTTATTTACAAAGCCAAATATTTTTTTTTTTGTTTTTTTGTATCAAAATTTCTGAATCTTGATTCTTGATTAATGTTAATTTTTTAATTTATTTACAAAGCCCAGTCTCTTTGGTGTTTGAAGTTTGAATTAGTGAACTATGGTTATGAACTTTGCATTATAATATTAGTGGACTATGTTGATGACTTGGATAGTTAGTGGAATATTAATGAAATGCTATACTTTTATGAGTATGATTTTTTTTCAAAGGTATATATATATTTTATTATTATTTATTTAAAATTACACCGTATCTTATGATACACGATACGATATACTATTTTTAAAAAACGATACGCCTTCCGATACACAATATGATAACTATGGCAGAAGAGCATAATTTTGTGTTCTGGCTTCAACGGAATCTACAAGGTTGGGTCATGGACACAAAAATATCAGGTAAAGTATAAAAGCAAAGAGCCCATATCTATATAATAAAACAGGAGCATGTTTGAATTTTATCTCAGTCATATTTTTTCCCTCAAAACCATTATTAATCACTTACCTCACTCATCATCCCTTTGTCAGACTCAAACGTCAAATCACATCATTCATTTCTATCCCATGTTTTATCATTTATATATATCATCTCTAAAAACATTACATCATTCATTTTCATCATATATTTAATCATTTAATATTTGATTAATTTACAGTTAATATATTTTGAAAAAATTTAATATAGTAAGATCGATTTTTTAGACGCTAGAATTTTATATTTTATCGTGCCTTCAGGCATGAGTTATGACTAGTCAACTTATATACAAGCTTGCAAGAGGTTCCACTTCCACATAGGAAAATGTCATCATCCAAATCTGCTTTATAAAATATAGGAATAACTACAGAAAGCCTTCCTGTACTTATGGACAGTAACAAATATCTCATTGTCCTTCAAATTTTTGCACCAAATCTTCCCAAAAAATATCAGGTAAAGGATAAAAGCAAAGTGCCCATATCAGCTTATATACAAGCTTGTAAGAGGTTCCACTTCCACAGAGGAAATGTCACCATCCAAATCTGCTTCATAAAATATAGGAATAACTCCAGAAAGCCTTCCTATACTTATGGACAGTAACAGATATCTCATTGTCCTTCAAATTTTTGCACCAAATGTCCCTAAAAAATCTCAGGTAAAGGATAAAAGCAAAGAGCCCATATCAAATCTCCCCAAACTTGTAACCAAAGTACAAAAGTGACGAATTATGTATGTTCTCATTATGAGTGTGATGTGAGCTGTTAGTAGAATAATTAACTACTGTAAATAAGAAAAATTTACCCTTGACCAAATTTACACAAAAACAAAACCCATGATCAAACCATGGGACATCCCCATGCCCACACGCACAGTCCTTCCTTCATTCCCACTATGTCCGCCTCTCTATTTGTCTCACTCTGTCAACATCTCTCACACACACACATATGAGGACACAAACTTTGATTGACACGCTAATATCTCTCTACTTGGAAAATGGCTTTGGAGATTCCCCATTGAGCATAATAGCTTTTGTCATTTTGTGATCAAAAGTAAATATGAGATTCATTCTAATGTGAGTGAAAGAGAATGTTCTCCTTGTCCCTGGAAATTCATTTCACAAGGTTTATATCTTTTTTCTAGAAATGTGGCATATGTTGTAGGTAATGAGAAAAAAATCCGGTTTTGGAAAGATGTTTGGAGGGGTGAGTCATCTTTTGCATCCATGTTTCCACAGTTATATCAATTATCTAGATCTCATAATTCAACCATTGCTAGCATGATCTCATCCCATTTCTCCTCTATAATTTGGAACTTTAACTTCCTCATAAACTTGAATGATAGAGAACTTATTGAATTGTCCTTTTTTTGGGTTTTCTCTACAATGTCGTTTTTACTCACTCTGTGAATGAAAGAAGGTGGGACTTTTCGTTCTTCGTGTGAGTATTCTTGCAAATTGGTCATTGAATCCTTGATTGATAAGTCAACTCTTCCATTCTTTGAACCCTCATCTTCCATTTGGACAAGGCATTCTGCATGGTTGATTGTACGTAAGAAACTTAATGCTAACGAAATGCTACAAAAAAGAAGGCCGTCATTTTCTCTTCAAATGCAATGGTGTAACATTTGTAAGAAAGAAGCGGAATGTATGGACTATTTGCTTCTACATTGCTCTTTTGTTTCAAATTTGTGGAATAAGCTCTTTGGAATTGGTGGGCTTCCTTGGGTGTTTACAAGAAGTTGTGACTTTTTTTTTTAATTACAAATTTTGATGGCTTGGATCCCTATTCCAAAGCAAAGCTTTATAGAGATGTGCGGTGTTGGTTTTGTTGTGGTTAGTATGGTAGGAAAGAAATGAGTGAATTTTTTAAGATAAGGAGGCTCCTTGGGAAGATTTGTGGGAAAGAATCTCTTTTATGACATCTCTTTAGGTGTCTACGTACAAGGACTTCGAAGGGATTCCACTATTTGTAATTGAAGATCTTTGGGCTTGAGTGTGTGATTAAAGCTACCACACAATTCCCTCACTTTTTTTAAATTTTACTTTATTTTTTTGTGTTTCTAGCCTGTTAGGCTTTCTTTTTTCTTCTTTCTTCATATGTATATTGGGGACTCATTGTCCTCCCATATCCTTCTTTATAATATTTTCTCGTTTACTATCAGAAAAAAAAAAAAAAAAGTTCATAGACATGCAGGCTAATAAGGATGAGGAGAGATTCTTAGATTGAGATTTGACTCATTGTTTCAGGGATGCAGTATTATTTAAGGTGCAAGAAGCATCGAAGTGCTAAGGTCCCCTAGGGCCTAGGCACAAAGCACGAGGCAAGGCAAGGTGCGGACTTCATCGAAGTAAGACTCATGTTGCAAATAACAAGCAAATGTTTTAAATCCGCAAATTACTCAACATAGGCAAGGCCATAAATCATAAAAGTTCCAAGTCAACAAAAGAAGATCAAGCATATTGAATTCAACAGTACATAAACATCCAACAACTCATACCATATCTCCTTTATTACTTTGGTTGCCATCTATGTCCCTAATTAATCAATTAAACAATTTCATAAATGAAATAGTTTATGAATTACTAGCAAACAATCACAAGCAATCTACCAGTTAAGCAACCTAAGGATCCAATTCCAATCAAATAGACAATTAAACAAATTAAGCAATTAAGTAAAGGAATCCAAGCAAACATGGTAATGCAAAATTAAAAATATTACTATAAAGATTAAAAAATCAGAAAAATAACAAAATACCCTAGTTAAAATTTGATATTTAAACATGTAACTCTAATCTGGCAAAAATACTATCAAATTCAATAGATCCAACAGCCCAAATAACCATTGAAGGAAAAATACGTTTGGGCCTGCCTTGCCTCTGCCTCATTGAGATGCTTTAGGTGCGTCTCATCTTGCCTTGTGCCTAGGTGCATTTTTCAAGGCACTGTTATCACGAAGAAGGGTCTTTTATCTAGATTGAGTTGTGTATGGGTTTCGCTGAAGTCTCTGGAACTTGTCGAGTACATTGATGCAATTGATATTAAGAAATCTCACATCAGTGGGTGTGGCCTATTTGTGTCAAAAACATTGACAATGGGAACTTCTTGTTGATCCACTCACTATGTTTATATGTATGTAATTCACACACTTCTCATCTCCCTTCATTGAATCTCGAAAACCTATATTATTTACCAACTGAAAATCCTCTTTTGATGTCCCAAATACTCACAAAACTTGAGTAAAAGAAGAGTTGAAGAAAATCGTGGATTGTAGCAGCATGCGTTAGACTAGTTGAGGCACTATAAGATTCAGGTTTCCGCTTATGAAACTACACTATTAGATTCTTCTCTCACGCTAATTTGGTTTAGGTGTAATTTTCTGGATAATGAACTAGTCGTGGAGAAATAATTACCGATAAGTTATTAATGATTTGCTGGGTAATTGAGATGAAAATTCTCTCTCTCTCTCTCTCTCTCTCTCTCTCTCTCTCACACACACACACACACAATTGGAAGAGTTCTAAGGTTTTGCTAATGAAGATGTGCTTGATGCATGGGTGGGGTGGAAACTAGGCATTTTTTACGTCCATTTTCCATATATGCCACCCACAAGCAGTAAGGGGAGGCAGTGGTGTTTGTTATTGTCTGAACAGGGATGGGATGTGGGAGTGGGGATGATGAAGGCCATGGGGTGGGAGTGGGGGTGATTGGTAGAGAGAGAATTACGAAAAAAAACTTTGAAATATTACAATAGGTTAAAAAAAATGAAATGAAATGAAATAATGAGGATACTTTCGTGGATTCTGTGAGAGACGTCTATGTTTGCACAATGAAATGTTCTTTTTTCATGTGAAGAATGAATAAAGTATTTAGACAGCCATAACATATCATCACATTTTAACCATATCTTAATAAACATAAGAGTAGAAAGATCATTCCATAAACATTTCTGTGGGTAGATGACCAGCTCATAGATCCAAATTCTTGAAAACAAGAAAATTACAGAGACTCGTGATTAACCATGCCAAAGCAATAAAACGATTAAATAGAAAATTCTTAAGAAATAATGGAGATTCCATGATAAAGACCAGAATCAGTTCAAATAACCAACCACATCAAAATAATCAATTGAAATAACATTTTATGCTTATGCTATATCCAAAGACTAACCTAGACTATCCATCATATATCTCACCAGCAAAGTAAGAGAAATAGCAACAGACTCTCTATTTTACTTATTTTATCCAAGAGCACCTTATCAATTATCAAGATGAGCCTATAATTCACATCGTTTGGAGAGGCTCACAGGGCTAGACCCATCGCAGACCACAAACAAAAGCCTTTACTAAACAAAGAAAGGTGGCCTCAAAAAAGCATTTCAAAAGACTTGACCCCCGAAGAGCAGACCCAAGCAAGTGCATTTCAATAGTTGGTCTGCCAAGACCAGTTGGGGACTTTCCCAATACTCTTTTTGACATCAGCTCCGCAACAAACACTAATACAAAGAAGGAGAGCAGACTGGGGGAGGAGAAAAGGAAGAAAGTCAAGGATTCATTCACAGATGAGCCCTTGCCTATACGACAGAGACTTGTGTGATCGATAGAGACAACAATGCCACGGGAAGAGACCCATTCTTTATAAGAGAACAGGAATACGATATGAACCAATACACTCGTTTTGGATCGCTAGATAGAGACAAAAGAGCAACTACAGTAGCGATAGATTCCTCCACTCTCTTGTTATGATAATATCCCCTCAGTTCGAAAACAATCAATTGAGCAGCTAGCGGCCCCACGCCTGTCCTTAAAACCTCACTAGTGACGTTCTTTTCTTGAATCGGTCGAGTCAACCTTCTTCTTTCCTCCTTGTTTTTTGCAATAAATCACCAGGATTAAGTAAATCAAGCAATAGCGTAATAGCTCTTGCCCTTAGATTGAAATGAAAGACTGCAAGGTAAGAAAGGTATTGAGCAGCTTATGTATGGGTCGGTATCATCTTAGTTGAGGCCGATAGGATACGCTATTGGCCCTTGTTTATCTCGTTTATTTCAATAAAACACCCTGGATACGAGAACACCTCAAATGGGAGTCATCGAGAAAGCATTATTAACTTAATCCATGATTCAGTTTGGTCCTAGAGTTTGTAATGAAGATAGTCATCCAAGGAACATATGTATGTAAAGTATCAAGTCCCCACTACAGCTATCAAGTCAGCGCTTCACTATTTTATTGTTTTCCTTTCTGCCAGGACGAAAATATATGGCAATCATACCCATGCTGAGTTCAGAGTAACTGTATCCTTCCCATTAATGAACATGTATTGACATTGTGTTATGGAGAGAAAAACAAGATACAACCATAAAGATTGTTGAAACACCACTGAAACAAAATTATGAACGGAGCCCAAGGAATTCTTAAGTTCCAAGTATTAGCTACATGCTGCAGGAGTTTTGTATTAAGTAAGAATTAAAAAGTAAATTGCATGAAAAAAGCTTTGGCAAAGGCATAATAGATCTGAAAGATTAATGATATAGAAGAAGCTAGAAAATATATGACACATATATTGTAAGCACAGAAACATAGAGAAAAAGGAAAGTTCAGAACCAGAGAAAATAATCCCTAAATTCACAGCAGAGACAAAAGTGAATAAACCCACTAAAGTTATTTACATTTGATCTAACTGTAGAAGTTAACAAAGTGTCAGATGAAAAACATACCCCAGTTCAAAATCATGTAAATTGAAGAACTCACCATGGTGTGACGAACTTCCCTGGTCGAAAGTACAAGTGGATGATTATGTTCTTTCACAAATCTTGTGACGACCCATTTTCCTGATTTGTCAGACTTTATTCGAATCATAGCCTTACATCCTTCCCTTGTGCTAAGTCGTGGTTTCCTAACCTGCCCAAATTTACCTCGTATACTGACACAATAACCCTCTTTATTGCATCCAAGTCGCCGGGCAAGAATCCTCTTGTCAACTTCTGATCGGCGGCATGACATTACCCGCATAACAAATCCTACTCGCCTAGCATATTCATCGTAGAATACCATGGCAGCATCTTCAGAGTCAAACTCCATGCCCTCTTGCGGTTCTAGAACTGAGTCTCCCTCTCGTGCAACCCACTCCCCTCCAGAATTCTCTACTGTTCTAACCATTTCATCCAAATCCACTGCCAAATAATGTCATGAAACACATTAAAATCTTTTTTTTTACCATGAGAATAAACTCAATTATCAGGGAAAGAAAGAGAATAGCTGGAAAGGAAAAGAAAGGAAAAAGAGTTTTAGACAGTTGGGGAAAGAAAATGAAAAGAAAAAAGGGTACGAACAAAAGAGACAGCAAAAAATTGAAACAGAAATTAACACATGAAAAAAATTTAACTCCGTCTCCTCCGCAAAAAATCCATGTTTATCTCTCCTTACAAGAAAAATAGGACTTAAAAGTTTCAACAACAATTCTCATTTTTCAAGAAAAGTTTCTATCCTTCTCGGTATTCACCACAATTTAAGGATGAGAAATCATCCATTTTTTAATTCATTTTCCTTTCCTCACTAAAATCTAAGATCTAGGAGCATTTTTAAGGTGGTATTTGATAAAATTAAAAATTGAAGTCTGAACCCTGAAAATTGAAGAATGAAAGCTGAAAGCTGAATACGGAATTTACGGACTGTTTGGTATTCACTGAAATTTAAGTACTGAATTAAATTAAATTATTTGATAACTACATAGAACTGACGTCTAAAAATAAATTAATTTTCAGTTTTATCCTTCCACTCTTTAATTTGAAAATATGTATACAATATGTCATAACATAAATTATAATCACTATTATTATATTGTAGTCTACATTTAACAAATATTTGATCAAAATAAATAACATTTAAATAACACAATAAGTGAACAATAACAAATTAAATAAAATAATAAATGAACAATAACATTTGATTAAAAAAAAGAACAATAACTAATAAATAATCAATAATATTAAAAAAATATAATAAATTAGATTTTATTAATAATATATGTTTGCCATGTGTGTGTGTGTGCAATCCATGTGTGTAAGTATATGTGTGTTCAGTGCATATATCTGTGTAAAATTGTGTGTGTGCAGTACGTGCGTTTGTGTGTGTAATTATAATTATGTATATATATTTTTGTTATAAAAGACAAGGGAAAGAAAAAAAAAAGAGATTGACAAGAAGAATATATAGGTTAGGGGTTTTAGAGATAAGACTAATTAGAGTTTTAATAGAATTGTAAAATATTTCGGTGTATAATTATCATATTGTAAATATTATTAAAGATAATTTTTATGAGCACTTTTAGCTTTCAAAACTAAGTAAGGGATCTTCTACTTAATATTGTAGCCTATTTTTAAGGAGCACTTAACATATTAAGAGAGTTTAAATTATGGTTATCAAACAGGCTTAATTATTAAGTGTTGAATACATTTATTTTAAGTACTGAATTTGGGTTAACAAACGCTCTAACAAATCATCTAAAAAACACAAAATCTTTAAATTTTAGCTATTTAATCCAAAAATTACATTTTAACAAATTATCTTCAAAACATCTAAAATAATATTTTACTGCAGTGATACTCTATATTTAAAGTATCAATGTAGCAATATGTAAAAAAAAATATAACATTTTTTCTCCCTTCCTCTCCTTTTTTCCATTCTCTATCTTTCTCCCTTTCATTATTCTCAAAAAAAATAATACAAAAAAATGAGAAATAATATTTAAAAGGAGTATTTAAAAATATAGAAAATATTTTGGAGTGTGTATTGAAAAAGTAAATAACTAAAATAGAAAATGTTATTTTTTGAATAACTAAAATAGCTTTTATTGTTGGAGATGCTCTGAGAGCAACTCAAACCCATCTCAGCAAAATAGTTAGTCAAAATAAATTTAAATATTGTGTTGTCTACTTTAATTAGTCACTTTTTCAAATTCACTCCATCCACTCTCTAACTAACTATTTCAACTAACTTTCAATAATATAATTCAAAAATGTCACGTGGCCTAACACTTGAGTGTTATAATGATGACGGGGCATGATGGCGTGTCGTGCCACATCATCAAAATTTCAAATTTTAAATTTTACAACGGTCATATTTTTTAAAATATATAAATAGGACATCTTCCTTCTCATTGTCATATATCTCAAATTTATTTTACTGGCATTACACTCATACATTGTTTATTTGTTATGGCTCGTGATGGTAAATTGAAGACGATTCTGACTTCGATGGTGAGTTGGAGATGTTAGCAGTTGTTACTATGGCAATGGAGAAACTCAATACCGAGAATAGCTCTCTAATATATCGTGGTTCTAATCAAGGTTATTCTATTATTTTTCGCAATGAAGTTGATGGCATTAGAGACTTTATCATGATTATTTTGTTGAATCGTCCACCTGCCACCCAAATTTACTTCGGAGATGGTTTCAAATGAATCGATCTCTTTTCGTTCGTATTCTATCCATGATGGAAGCTAATGATCTATACTTTGTCCAAAAAAACTGGATGCTCTTGGGAATATTGGTTTGTCTCCCCTTCAATAGATAACTACTGCTATAAGAATGTTTGTCAATGGAGTTGCAGCAGATGTTGTTGATGATTATGTGAGGATCGACGAAAGCACCACAATAGAAAGTCTGCAAATATTTGTATCTGTCATAGTAGCAATTTATTCTGATGAGTACCTCAAGTCACCAAACAACGCAGACATTACTAGATTATTGACAATCGGTGAGAGACGTAGGTTTCCTAGGATACTAGATAGCATTGACTTCATGCATTGACGATGGAAAAATTGTCCAATAGTAAGGAAATGTATGTAATTTAGTCACGTCCATGAACTAACAATTATTTTAGAGACGGTGACTTCATATGATATATGGATTTGACATGTCTTTTTTGGGTTACCTAGATCCCACAATGATATCAATGTGCTAGAACGCTCTTCTGTTTTTACTCTTCTTTCAAAAGGTAGGGCTCCTCCGGTCAATTACTCCGTCAATGGAAACGATTATACTATGAGATATAATCTTGCTTATGGTATATATCCAAAGTGGGCCACATTTGTCAAAAAAATTGTATCTCCAAGTAACAAATATATTTTGCACAAACTAAAGAATCAGCCAAAAAAAATGTTGAGAGAGATTTTGGAGTACTCCAAGCACAATTTGCTATAGTTCATGGACCATAACGTTTCTGGAAACTTGAAGTGCTTAAAGATATTATGAAGGCAAACATAATATTGCATAACATGATTATCGAGGATGAGAGGGACGGTAATGAGATGGACTTTAGTTATGATGCGTCAGATGAAATTCCTATTCCTACATTGATATGCGAATAGAATTCAAAACTGTTCCAATATATTCATACTCAACATCGCATTAGACGTAGAGACACTCATTTGAGACTTCAAACTGATATAGTTAAGCACCTGTAGAATATACATTGAATGTTTTAGGCACTAATATGCTACGAATTTTCTACAAATATTTAAGTTTGCATAATATTATAGTACTTGATTGTTGTACTACTACTCAAAATTTGTTAGTCTGTGGATAAGAAAAAACTACATTTTCTTTCCCATGATTTTCATCGGGTTGCGCTTAAAATATTTAGCTTGAATCGGAGGCATGTCACTTGTGTCCATTAACATTATTCTCTCTTCCTCCTTCAATTGCTTGACTTGCGTCTTCTCTTCGTCATGAGCTAGCCATTTTGGTGGTGGATTCTATTTGAGGTGATATTGGTGAAGAATGACCTATTTGGTCTACTGATTCAGTGTTAAACTCATCTAAATTTGTTTCGTCATTCAAGAGATTGATGAAGTAATATCCATATTCAAATGGTTTCATACGTAATGCCTAAAATTCAACTCAAAGCATACATTATTCATGTAATTCAACTCAAAGCATACTATAACAATAATTCTAATCAAATTTCAAATCATACAACTTAATAGCAATTTAACACCCATCTAATTTAAATAACAAAAATAATTGATAATAGTAATTCAACCATACATTGTATAAATTTAACTACCTATTTAACCAAAAATCAATAGCAAATTAACCACCTATTTAACCAAAAATCAATACCAATTTGACCACCTATTTAACCAAAAATCAATAACAATTTAACCACATATTTAACCACAAATCAATACTAATTTAACCACCTATTTAACCAAAAATTAATAACATTTTAACCACAAATCAATACTAATGTAACCACCATTTACCCAAAAATCAATACCAATCAATAACATAAATCAATAAATCAATAGAGATGAGTTTTGGCATTGAGAGGGGGGAAGTGGGGGTTGGTTTTGGCAGGAAATTAGTGGGAAAGGGGAGGGGGTTTCGAAAGTAAAACAGTGGGGAGTGGTAGGTGGGTTTCGGCAGCAAAATAGATTTCAGGAGTAGTAGCTAGCAACAACAAGGAGCAGAGGAGGAGATCTATACCTGGTTGTTCACAGTTGAAGAAGTTCAGAAGACAGCAGCAGCAAGGAGTTGCGAGCAAATTTGGCCTCTCCAGATCTGGCGAGCATGAAGACCTCCTAGATTTGGGTGAGGATGATGGCTAGTGGGTTGGAGCTGATTTTTGGAGTGAAGCTCGCCAAAATAGCTAAAGAGTGGAGAATGACTAGTGGGTTGAAAATGCCCTAAGGGAGCCTGCATGTTTCTGAAGTGAGTTGCTCAAAGAACTATTTTTTACTTATTTATTCAATTACTCTTTTGATGTATGGCAAACAAAAACAACTAAATTTTGAATTTCTAAATTTTAATTTGTTTGAAAAAGGTAATCTTCCCTAATTCCCATGTCTAAATGAAGTTTCCGAGTTGGTAACATTCCTTTCAGATATTTGGGTGTTCCAATCATTACTACCAAACTCAAGAGTCAAGACAACAAATATTTGAAGCTTTACAGGTAGAATATTTGAAAGTGTTAGAACTAGAATAGTAAAGCCTTATCCTATATAGGAAGGATTCAGCTAAAAAAGACAGTCATCTTTATCATTCAGATTCTTGATCTAGTTTATTTTTTCCCGATAAAAAACTATGATTTCAATAAAATAAAAGAAAAAAGTGATACAAAAACCAAACAAAGGTGGACAAGTCATCCAACCTAAAAATGGGTAACAAATAAAATCATGAAAAACACAAAAAGTAGGACATTAAAGATTAAATTACAATCCACTTGAAATTGTCCAGCTCATTGTAATACTAATTAGAGGAATATTTTCAAAATTCCTTTGACACAAATGCCCAATGAAGTCAAGAAATGCATTCGACGTGATAAACATTCAAATTTCTCTTGTTTATCTTCAAAAATTCTCGCATTCATCCCTCTCCATAAAACCCATATGGTAGCACAAAATGCACAATGCAAAAAGGTCTTTCCTTTTCTACTTCCTCCCAACCCCCTAAAATCCAAGTAAAGCATAGATAACATTCACCTCCAGGCCCCCAAGAAGGGCCAACAAAATCAAACAATTTATTCCATAGTAAAAGAGCCAAATAAATTATCCACATTCTCACAATCACCTCTACACATAACACACTACTGTTGTAAAAGATAGTTCATATGTCTCTTTTTTTGAAGCACACCATTGGTATTAATCTTCTCTTGAGTAGTTATTAATTCACAAACTTGCACTTTTAAAGGTACTTTGGCCTTCCAAATCTTTTAAGATTGATGAAATAACGGAATTGAAAAATCAACAATTAAAGACTCTAAATAAGATTTTCTAGAGAATACACTTGAAGGATCACTAATCCAAACTCTTGTATCCAAAGAATCCAAAATCTTGGCATAGTCCATCTTACTGATACAAATGTTTTATCACTTAAAGCAGCGAATAAATCATTGTTCTCAAAACATGGATTAAGTATGTCAAGATTACCTGGACAAAGTTATGATGGAGGCAGTAATATGAGGAGAGAATTCAATGGTCTCAAAAGTTTCATCATAAAAGAGTATGGATCTGCTTTTTATGTTCATTGTTTTGCTCATCAACTTCAACTCACACTTGTGTTTGTTGCAAAAAATACAATCAAATTGCATTGCTTTTCAATATTTTTGCTAATTTATTGAAAGTTTTTGGAGCTTCATGCAAACAAAGAGATATTTTAAGAGAGAAGCAAGCTAGTAAGGTTATTCAAGCACTAAACAATGGAGAGTTATCAAGTGGGCGTGGTTTGCATCGAGAAAATAGTCTTCAAAGGGCCAGTGATACACATTGGGGCTCACATTATGGCACTCTCATAAATGTGATTTTTTTGTGCTCCTCTATTATTGATGTGCTTGAGATTATTGTAGAGGATGGTATAACTTCTGACCAAAAAGGTGACGCGTGTGCTTTATTGGATTAAGTTCAATATTTCGATTTCGTATTCAATTTACATTTGATGAAAAGTGTATTGGGAATTACAAATGAACCATCACAAGAATTACAAAGGAAAGATCAAGATATTATAAATGCTATGAGCTTAGTTAAAGTATCCAAAGAACGTCTAAAAATGATGAGGGATGATGGATGGGAGGCTTTAGTCGCCGAAGTCTCTTCTTTTTGTGGAAAACATAATATTATTATTCCGAATATGTATGAGATATACATGGCTCGAGGAAGGTCACAGTGTGGTGAAAAAGTCACTAATCTACACCATTGTCGTTTTGAATTATTTTCTACGGTGTTAGATATGCAACTTCAAGAGCTTAGCGATCATTTTACTGAGGTGAACACCGAGTTACTTCTTTATGTGGCATGCCTAAATCCAATGGATTCATTCTCTGCATTAAATAAGGAGAAGTTATGTCTTGCTCAATTTTATCCTTCAGAATTTTCCCCAATGGAGCTCTTGATATAAGATAATCAACTTGAGACTTATATACTTGATATGCGCTTCAATAAATTTTCTGAAGTTAAAGGAGTTAGTGGGCTTGCATAGAAGTTAGTTGATGCCAAAAAGAATATAGTATATCCATTGGTATATTTGCTCATCAAACTAGCACTTATCTTATCAGTTGTCACTCCAACTGTCGAAAGAGCATTTTCAACAATGAACATAGTAAAGAATTAATTACATAATAGAATGAGAAATTACTGGATGAATGATTGATTGGTTGCATATATTGAGAAAGATGTTGCAAGTATCATTGAAAATGAACGAGTATGCAACGGTTCCAAAATATGAAAACTCGTCGAGAACAATTATAAAGATTTATTGCATGTTCGAGAATTGAGAGCTCCTTTTGTACATGATCTCGAATACGAAAGAATATTTTTTATGTGAAACTTTTTTGTTGCCTTTTTTTGTACATAACTCATATATATGAGTTGCGCCTCTAAATGACATTATTTTGATGTAACTATGCTTATAAATAATTTATAAAGAATACATATTTTGATGAAAAAAAATGTTACAATTATACTTTGAAATTTAAGAATTTACGTTGCCCCCGCTGAGGCAAAATCCTGGCTCCGCCCCTGGGACAATCCGAAAATCCAACTAGTCGGTGCTTAAGTCAGGCTAATTCTTAAATTAGATAGTTTAAGAAATTTACTTGCCCAAAACCCATCTAAACGTAATTTTCATGAAACCCCTTTAAGCCGGACGATTTTGGATAAATCCGGATGGGTCCATTTACTTTCATAAAACTAATTTGTTTTCCACTAAAATAAAATACTCAAATTTAGTTGTGGTTGTCTTGGCTTAGCTCATCTTGTGGCTTCGATCAAATGTTTATCACTCGATGTGGCACAATTAGAGATTAGATATTTAATAAAGTCTTTGGGATCTACTACTTAACGATCTATGTTGAAGTAGTGTAGGAAGATGATGTGTGTAACATTATTGTTTATTTTATACCTTTAGATGTACGTCTTTTCCTTTCAATTTTATTTGTCTTTTTGTTTGGTCATCGCACTCTTACAATTTATTCCAATCTTCAGTACCTGTCTTTGGATTTGTTTGATATTTTATTCAATGTTATAAATTATCTAAGAAATTCAATGAATTGTGGATTTTTTTAATTTTTTTTATCTACTATAACATAAAATATGTATTTTTATAATTATTCTATTTTTCTTAGCATATCCATTATTTTAATGATTATTTTTTAATTATATGTCTTGTTGTACTAATTAAACCAATTACCCCTTGGCATAGTCTCTATCTCGGGTTGACGCACAAGCTAGGTTTAATAACTATGGGTACCATATGATACATACATGTCGATATGACAAAACCAAAAAAAAAGGATAATTAATTATAATAAACTCTTTAATAGCAATAAAAAAATAAGTTTTTTTTTTTTTGGATTTCAAATAAGCATAGATCTTCTCATCATGGTATACCTAAAAAGTGAATGTAACTAATTACAAACTAGAACCAACATTTAAGTACATGGTTTCATTAGAAAGACTTTTTACCAAGAGATAGCTTGTAATTAACTTATTTTATGTTCTTTTAATACGTGGTAGTAGATAATACATAAAAATCGGTGAACTTACAAAAGTAGGGGAATTAATTTTTCTACCCCTGTTTATGCTAATCAAATAGGCAATGTACTGACAATTAAAGTAGATAATAAAATTAACCACAAGCAAGACACAAAATTTACGTAGTTTCTCCAAACTCGAGGTCGTACATCAATGAACTATGATCTCAACCTTTCACTATAATCTAATAATGGGTTTACAACAATCTTCCCTAGAACAATTCTCAGAGGCTATAATTCATCACCCAAGAAGAATATCAACAAAATAACACAAAAATATCTCACCTAATAGGTCTTAAAAAATATTAATCCAAGAAGACTATTGACAAAATAAATTAATCACTGCATAATCTTTATTGTTATAAACTGATGATACCTAAGAAATACTTAAGGTTAAACTCGGTTATCCAGCCCAACTCTCCCAACTCGGGAACCCTGTCGCATGAAGATTCTAACTCCAGACCTCGAGCTCCTTGAATTCGCATATCAAGGAAGACGGTGTGGAGTACAATTGTCACCCTCCAAGCACCCCCTCGATGGCAATCGTCACTTATCCAAGCACAAGATTCGTAACTGCCCCAGCACACCCCGCAACCGTTGCATAATTCAGGCGGCCTTTATGAGAAAGAAGCAAAGATCTCACCTCAGATATAGCTAGGCACAAAATTAGCTATAAATAATAAACAAAGTCTGTCACACCCCCACCCTGGATCACATAGGGTGGGCGGTAAACCGGGCACCCAGGCCTTAACTGACCAACCTTATACATAATAAATACAAAATACAATAGAAGACAAATGATAAAGTGATCCTCCACTGATCTAATGAATACTAGAGGAATAAACTAAACATCACTAATGTTATTACTAAATCCATGTAAAACAATAATTAAACTGTAAGATTCACTACTATAAACATAAGCAATATTGTTCCCAAAATAATTAAGCATTTATCTCAAAACTATAAAAGACTATTATTCCTGAAGACCTACAGTAAAATAAATTTTCAAGTCCTCAAATCCTTTATCTATCTGTGGACTTACTCAACCACCTTTAATGAGGTATGAAAATAAGCCTCACAGTTTATATACAAAAATAAACTTTAATACATACATAAGTACAAGAAATGGTACCCCAATTCCTCCCACATAATCATGTAAACAAAATGATCACATGATCACAAATAACTTTACAAATGAAAAGAAATTTATAACCTAAAACACTCACTCATTTTCATAAATTATCTCATGATCACACACACATTCAGTCTCAAATACATTTGTCAAATCATGTTTGTTACCACAAGCCTGGTAACTAGTCTCGTCTTTTGTTACCACTAGCCGAGTAATTGACCCTATCTCTTGTCATCGCTAGCCCACCCAGGAAAATTTTGAAATTTGTCTGAGTAAGGGCAAAATAGTCATTTTATCATTATAATGCGGAATTAAAATACTTATTTTATAGACCTTGTATGACACAACAGACTTTGCTGTTGGATTCGTATCGTGAAATCTATTCATTCTATCGAATTTTGTCAAATTCTGAGATAGTCAAATTTTACACATCGTTCGAGGTGACTGGGTGGCGATTGACCTCACAAAGGTCTCCAAAAATAAAAATTATTAAATTTTCTTAAAATTGGATAAAAGTTCAAATAATATTAATTTGAACTTAAACCGGGATGAAATAAAAAATTTCAAGCGAAAATGGACTCGGATAAGTGGGGGACAATTGGCGCGATCTGAGCCAAGCCTTGAAAATTATAAATACGAACTTAAATTAGATATTTCAGTAGAAATATCTCCCAACTCAGCTGGTCTCACACGTTAGAGACGAAGAGAGGAAATAAAGTGGGTTTCAAGCTTTCTTCCGCCGATTCTCGGAGTTCCGTCGGTCAGATTCCGTCAAGCCAAGTAAAGTCGCTCTTCTCGACGAGGGCTACACAGTCATACCAAGAACGAGTGATTTCACCAAAGATCCAAAAGAGAGACTTTGGATAAATCAAGATTTGGGGGCTTTATTGGTGTTCTTGGAGCTTCTAGCCCTCACTTTACTCTCCAAGAGATAGAGTTTCTCCTACTTGGGTTGATTTCTAACCTAAATGTCCATAGGAATGGTTGGGTGCATGTGTTTATATACATACATCATTTGCCTATTAATATGAAAATGAGAAAGTGAGCATAGAAAGGGCCTAGACCAACATCTAGATTGATTTTGATGCATGAGAGTTACTTGGATATTTTCTTGTAACTTTGTGAAATTGTGGGCATAACATGAGTTTAGCATGATTGTTTTTCTTGAAGGTGTTTGATAAAATGTCTTGCATGTATTGAAGTTGTTGTTTTGATTAAATAGAAATAACATGATTAAGTTATGTGATAACTTGTATAAATTATATGTTCTTGATATAATTTGCCTTGAAATTGAATGGTATGTGTTGATTAGTCCATATGGTATTCATCACATATGAGACATGACATTATTATTGCGATGGTGCATTACATTGTATTTGCACGGAACATCTCATCACATGGGTGTATGCATGGTTGTCGTCGATACCACACTTGGTGATTGACTGAAGACTTGGGAAAGTTGGGCCGAAAGCCTAGCTAAGCTGCATGGAAGCATGATAAATTGAATTTTGGGTTAGCAAGAAGGGGCTAGAAGATCCCTCGGATGAGAGACCCAGTGATTGAATATGCACTCCGTTGGTATAAGAGCCCATAAAGTGTGTCGGTGTACGCGAAACCGTTGGTAGAAGTTCATGAATTCGGTGTCGGTTGGGTGCCGTTGGTGTAATTCCATGAATATCCACCCCCAAAGAAGACCCTAGTTTTGTAAACGTCATTTGATGTGTAACATGGATGATGAGTTCATACGCATTGACACTTGCATGTGTTGAGGAGCCGGAAAAGGCTCGGATTGAGTGCATGAATGAGTTTCACCTCATTACATGACATGTCATAAAAGATTCTATCATTGAGTTGCAGATACTTGATTAGAATTGTTGTGGATAATTATTTGTTGCATGTGAGCACTCCATGTGCATCTATATGGGAAGTAGTCTCTGTAGGAAATATTCTACTAAGCGTGGCTTACCCTATGCGGGAACACATTTCAGGTGCGGGTTACACGTCGGTAGACGGATCTCATTCGGACCATCAAGGGTGAAGAGGGGCCGACTTGTGACCTTTAACCTTGAATTTTCGTAAAACTATGTTTTTGGCATGAAACTTTATGTAAATGATTGTAATAGAACCTTGTATGGATCATGTGTAATGTTGAAAAGTTCATTATACATGTTTAGGATGATTTTGGGAAGGTTTGAAGTGGATTGGAAATTGAAAAACAGGAATACCAACATTCTGGAATTTTGTTGGCGTTCAAACGCCAATCCACGTTCGAATGCAACGTTCGTTTAAACACAATCCACGTTCGAACGTCAGAGCACTTCGAACGTGGGAAGCTTACAGTACTTTGGTTTTTATCAGAGCTTAGATGGAAATGCAATAGTACTGGGAGCAAGTGACGTTCGAACGTAAAGCAGACGTTCGAACAGCAATTAACGTTCGAACGTGAATCTGAAATTGAACTTTTAAGATTCCAGCGCTATGCTTTTGGGCTTGGATTTCTTTGGTTCAAAGGACACATAAGGACCTCAAATGAGTTATATTAGGGTATATGGAACCCCGAATGATTTAAAGGGTAACATATACACGGGTTTCACATGTGGGTTATAATCCTGACTTGAGGGATAATATTGATTGATATAGATGTGATGTCGGGTTATGCGACACTCACTAGTATTTCCGCGGGTTGACGGGTGGTCAATGGTCAATAAAGGAACCCCGGTTTTAGGGGGTGTCACAATGTGCACATCCCTATACCGGCCACGCCGGTATACAATCTTGTTACAATTTAGACCTGGTAACCCAATCCCCGTCTCATAAACATGATTTTCACACACACCAAAACTATAATTTTAGTCCCAACGCACACAAAATTTCTCTTTCATCACTAAAAAAATGATATAAAATCATCCCACAAGTTTTTCAAAATTCACATGTATAACAGTTCACAATTTTAAAATATTTAATTACAACCCCAAATATCAACACATATATCATATATATGAAAAATCCACACGCATACACTCACCCACACATTTAATATTGAAAATCCTCCCAAAAGAAGTAGTAACTACTCACCTTGATTCCCAAAATTCAATTCAAAACCCACTTTCTCAACCTCAATGCAATCACCACCTAATTCAAAATAACATATAACAATCAATCCATATTCCTAAATTCGGTGTTTCACAATTCTATATTTTATTTTTATACTTCCTACTCATTGGTATATACTTAACATATCATTTATATATAAATATTCTTTCTAATATGAAGTAATAGGGTATAGAAGTATTATGGATTGTTTAGAAAAAATTTCTAAAGTTTTGAGGTCAAATCATAATGTTTGAAACTTTTGAGATCAAAGTGTAATTTCTTTGAAAAACGAATTTTCTATTTTCGGGACTGCCATAAAATTTCCAAAAATCTATTCTTCCAACTTACCAAGTAAAACAATGGTTAAAATTAAGTTTAAAAGAATATAGTGGTCAAAGTAAAACTCTCTTTCTCTCTATTTTCTTCTTTGTTCACGGGACAACCCCTCCACAAGCATTCTCACCAATAAAAATCCTACAAACTTAAATATATTTATATATACACAAAGAGTTTGACCTATCCAACAATATTATCCTATTTAAACCACATGTGTTATAGTCTTAATAGTTTTTTATAATTATCTGATATTTCCCCCTACACCCAAAAAACCAAATTATCTCTACTGATTTTCAAAGTATATCTATAAGGATAGACCCCAAGCCAAACAAAAATCTAAAACTTCATAAATCCAACTTATTCACTTTATTATTATTATTATTATTATTATTATTGTTATTGTTATTTCATTTTTTTCCTTGAGTATTACATTCTCTCCCCCTTAAAAAAATTTTGTCATCGAAATTTATATACCTTGTGAAAACAAATGAGGATATTCAATTTTCATCCTTTTATCCACTTCACTAGCACCTTCATCGCCTGAGTGACTTTTCTACAATTCCTTGACTAATGAAATTATCTTGTTACCTAAAATTTATTGACTCCTCAACATAATTAAGAGTTCCTTAGGCTTAATATATTGCTCTCACCAATATATAAGGAGAATCAGGTATATTGTGAAACCAGAGCATGCATGAGCCAAAAAAAAAATAAAAAAAAATTTAATTATTGGAAAATATTTTTTAAGTGCATATAATTATAAAAAAAAATTTAAAGTTGAGTTATTTACGGAAATGCCATTGCATGACATTTGCTTCCAAGCTGCTGCCTGGCAGTAGAGGAGTTCTCCTCAACCATCTCCAAGCTTCCAAAGGGATTGAGGAGTTTCTTAAGACTTCAGCAACTCTCTGGATAAGGCAGAACCGCCAAGAGAGGAGATAGGGAGAAGAGAGAAGTAAGAGAGAGAAAATTAAATTTTGAATTTCGAATTTGTGGAAGAAGCTACTTCGAACGGTTAAAGGTATGCCTCTAGCCTAATTTGGATGCTAGAAATTCATTGGTGTGGTTACTTTTTGATTTGGGTAAGTGGTTATGCTCGAATTTGAGTTTTAGAGTTTCGGATTTTAGGTTTTCATGAAATGGGT
>CM042184.1:17125122-17149510 GCA_023539305.1 Ilex asprella
GATCTCATTCGGACCATCAAGGGTGAAGAGGGGCCGACTTGTGACCTTTAACCTTGAATTTTCGTAAAACTATGTTTTTGGCATGAAACTTTATGTAAATGATTGTAATAGAACCTTGTATGGATCATGTGTAATGTTGAAAAGTTCATTATACATGTTTAGGATGATTTTGGGAAGGTTTGAAGTGGATTGGAAATTGAAAAACAGGAATACCAACATTCTGGAATTTTGTTGGCGTTCAAACGCCAATCCACGTTCGAATGCAACGTTCGTTTAAACACAATCCACGTTCGAACGTCAGAGCACTTCGAACGTGGGAAGCTTACAGTACTTTGGTTTTTATCAGAGCTTAGATGGAAATGCAAAAGTACTGGGAGCAAGTGACATTCGAACGTAAAGCAGACGTTCGAACAGCAATTAACGTTCGAACGTGAATCTGAAATTGAACTTTTAAGATTCCAGCGCTATGCTTTTGGGCTTGGATTTCTTTGGTTCAAAGGACACATATGGACCTCAAATGAGTTATATTAGGGTATATGGAACCCCGAATGATTTAAAGGGTAACATATACACGGGTTTCACATGTGGGTTATAATCCTGACTTGAGGGATAATATTGATTGATATAGATGTGATGTCGGGTTATGCGACACTCACTAGTATTTCCGCGGGTTGACGGGTGGTCAATGGTCAATAAAGGAACCCCGGTTTTAGGGGGTGTCACAATGTGCACATCCCTATACCGGCCACGCCGGTATACAATCTTGTTACAATTTAGACCTAGTAACCCAATCCCCGTCTCATAAACATGATTTTCACACACACCAAAACTATAATTTTAGTCCCAACGCACACAAAATTTCTCTTTCATCACCAAAAAAATGATATAAAATCATCCCACAAGTTTTTCAAAATTCACATGTATAACAGTTCACAATTTTAAAATATTTAATTACAACCCCAAATATCAACACATATATCATATATATGAAAAATCCACACGCACACACTCACCCACACATTTAATATTGAAAATCCTCCCAAAAGAAGTAGTAACTACTCACCTTGATTCCCAAAATTCAATTCAAAACCCACTTTCTCAACCTCAATGCAATCACCACCTAATTCAAAATAACATATAACAATCAATCCATATTCCTAAATTCGGTGTTTCACAATTCTATATTTTATTTTTATACTTCCTACTCATTGGTATATACTTAACATATCATTTATATATAAATATTCTTTCTAATATGAAGTAATAGGGTATAGAAGTATTATGGATTGTTTAGAAAAAATTTCTAAAGTTTTGAGGTCAAATCATAATGTTTGAAACTTTTGAGATCAAAGTGTAATTTCTTTGAAAAACGAATTTTCTGTTTTCGGGACTGCCATAAAATTTCCAAAAATCTATTCTTCCAACTTACCAAGTAAAACAATGGTTAAAATTAAGTTTAAAAGAATATAGTGGTCAAAGTAAAACTCTCTTTCTCTCTATTTTCTTCTTTGTTCACGGGACAACCCCTCCACAAGCATTCTCACCAATAAAAATCCTACAAACTTAAATATATTTATATATACACAAAGAGTTTGACCTATCCAACAATATTATCCTATTTAAACCACATGTGTTATAGTCTTAATAGGTTTTTATAATTATCTGATATTTCCCCCTACACCCAAAAAACCAAATTATCTCTACTGATTTTCAAAGTATATCTATAAGGATAGACCCCAAGCCAAACAAAAATCTAAAACTTCATAAATCCAACTTATTCACTTTATTATTATTATTATTATTATTATTGTTATTGTTATTTCATTTTTTTCCTTGAGTATTACATTCTCTCCCCCTTAAAAAAATTTTGTCATCGAAATTTATATACCTTGTGAAAACAAATGAGGATATTCAATTTTCATCCTTTTATCCACTTCACTAGCACCTTCATCGCCTGAGTGACTTTTCTACAATTCCTTGACTAATGAAATTATCTTGTTACCTAAAATTTATTGACTCCTCAACATAATTAAGAGTTCCTTAGGCTTAATATATTGCTCTCACCAATATATAAGGAGAATCAGGTATATTGTGAAACCAGAGCATGCATGAGCCAAAAAAAAAATAAAAAAAAATTTAATTATTGGAAAATATTTTTTAAGTGCATATAATTATAAAAAAAAATTTAAAGTTGAGTTATTTACGGAAATGCCATTGCATGACATTTGCTTCCAAGCTGCTGCCTGGCAGTAGAGGAGTTCTCCTCAACCATCTCCAAGCTTCCAAATGGATTGAGGAGTTTCTTAAGACTTCAGCAACTCTCTGGATAAGGCAGAACCGCCAAGAGAGGAGATAGGGAGAAGAGAGAAGTAAGAGAGAGAAAATCAAATTTTGAATTTCGAATTTGTGGAAGAAGCTACTTCAAACGGTTAAAGGTATGCCTCTAGCCTAATTTGGATGCTAGAAATTCATTGGTGTGGTTACTTTTTTATTTGGGTAAGTGGTTATGCTCGAATTTGAATTTTAGAGTTTCGGATTTTAGGTTTTCATGAAATGGGTCTCGGAGAAAACGAGTCTTTCTTCTTCAATTGAGTCTTGAATTGTGTTTTTGGGTTGTTGTAGAGTTGTTTGGGAGAATTTTTACGGCTTGTCGTGGTGTGTGGTGATGGGATGAAGAGACCCCTTATGGGTTTGAATTTTTAAAATTTTAATTTTTGATAAACTTGATTAAGCTTTGAAAGGAGACTTGGGTCTAGTTAATTTGAGGTCAAGGAATCTATTTCTGACCTCAGAATTTGATTTTGAGGTCATTTGGGGGTGAAACGGGCAATTGCAGGTCTGCCCATGTGTGTAAAAAATGATTTTTAGCTAACTTTGACCAATGATTTGATGATGTTAGAGTTAAATTAGAAGGCTGAGTTTAGGAGGGATAGAAACTATGTAGTTCAAAGAGTATTTGGGCAATGAAATCAAAGGAATAGTGTATTATAGTGGGAGAACTTTGGGGTCCAAGTGGGGTGGTTAAGCAGAAATTTCTCTACTTAGGGTAAAAGTCAAAATGAACCAAGAAAGAAGATGAATGAGGGGGAGGTACACTAGTGCACCCCGACAACGCGTGAGGGTGTGTCTGACATTCGATTGACCTCTGGTTGGTCCTAAAAGTTTCGTAACGTCCTTACGGAAGTCTTGATAAAATTTCAAGTCGATCCAACGGCCGGATCAAAGTGACGATACAAATGACTGTTTTGGCCTCCGAGGCCAATTTTACCCAGTTTTAGGGTGATTTTGGGAAAATAAATTTTATATTCATTCTTATATAGGTTATTTGAGTATGTGTATGAAATTTCATTGAAACTAACATCGTTTTATGTTTGGCTATTTCGGATCAAAAAGCAGCACGGGATAGGATTTTTCAATTTTTGGATCAGTCGAATCTTTTCAAATTCATTTTGAAATCATGTATTACATTATTTATGAATTATTAACATATTTTTAAAACTTATGATCGATGATTTTGAATTTGGACCGAAAATCAGGGATCCGAATTAGGGTTTTGAGTGCGGTAACACACAGTAGTCCGAAACGATGCATTGATTTGCATTAGTTAGCCTATTTTTGATTTGATACTCATGTGCATTAATTTATGTGTTAACTGTTAGGGTCGGAGGCTACTATCTCAGTTACACCTAGGGATCGAGCATAAAGCTAAGTCGGTGTGTTGGTTGGCGGTGACAAGTGAAGTGTACTGCTTCATAATACTTGGAAATAAAAGTATATGATATATCAAGTTATTCTCTTATATGTGAGAAATCAATTTTGTCGAATTGATTTGAGTTGAGTTGCTTAAACTATGGATCAAATATTTTGTTGAGAAGCTTGTGATTTGAGTAATATCCACTGTGCTAGAGTTGTTGATAGCTCGACATGGCTTACATAGTGTTGATTTGGACACTGTGCAGTTGTCGTGAGATAGCTCGACATTGCTTAAATATTGTTGATAGCTCGACATTGCTTAAATGTTGTTGATAGCTCGACATTGCTTAAATGTTGTTGATAGCCTGACATTGCTTAAATGTTGTTGTTGACTCATAACATATGTGGACTATTTATTATGTTGTTATATTGACAGAGATTATGAGATTTCAAAGTGAGATGAAAATACTTTGATTTTGACGTTCTCCTCAGATTGTGAACATATTTTGGTGAAATGATATTGATCCATATTTTTAATCTTTCCATTTATTATGATACGCAGTACACTCAAGAAAATTATTGGTTTTAGGATTTCAAAGTTTAGAGTAAGGTCCACTACTGCACTAGCATGGTAGAGATGGAGGAAAAACTAAGGAATCTTATTATGTATATACTGTACAAGAGTGTTTGTTTTCCCTGTTGTTTGCTGTAAAGGGATGGAATCTCTAATCCTTTAATTTGGCAAAAAGGTCACTGTTTTGTACTCCATATGTAGTTTTCTATTTTGATTGTGGCATTAGGTGGCATTATTGATTTTTAAATGCATTACTGCATTATAAACGCAAGTATCGCCACGCGTTGAGTTACGCTTCCATCTGTAGGAAACCAAAGAGGGTCTCTCGGGATGGGATGTGACAGTTTTTGGTATCAGAGCTAGTGTTTATAGATTCTGTAGACATGTCGTGGTCTAGTGTTTGTAGTGGACCGTAAGAAGTATGTTGTTAAGCTTGTGGAAGTGGTGTATAAGTCGTTTGTCAAGTTTCAAAATGTCTAGCGATTGTATAGTGCGTTAATACATCACTATATTATGTTATATATTGACATATTCTTACTAATATAGTGCAATAAAAACCACCCTATGTTGTTGAAGAGGTATACTTTGATCCATCTGGTTGGCTATGACACAGGGTCCAACATACCATAGAATATACATAGTGAATTTAATGTTGCACATGCGTAGTTAAGGGTGATGTAAAAAGTAATTCAAAGTATCACTAGACTGATTGAACAAGATATTTTGAGTGACACATAATAGAGAAAAATTTTAGTCTTGATAAGTAGAGATTTTGAAGAAGACTAAAGTTTGACATCGTACATGTAATTCGTGTAGGGGCATTGTATTATTTAATACATGATTTTTCTCAATTGGACTAAGATTTTTTAGGCTTGAAATATTGGAAGCTAAGACATATAGCCCCTTTGTGTTGATGAGTATCTTAATTTATTTACATGTTTAGTGAGTAGTGCAAAGAGTAGTACTGGTATTATTATCGGGAACCTTAGTTTTGGGAGAGAAATTACCAAATACTATTGTATGTAGCACATTTGCAATGACTTGATATTCAAGCTATTATGAAGGTTGTTACAAATATACTCTCTATCTCTTGTTGAGATTTTTTAGGTTTTGATATATACATATATATGAGATTTACATGGTCATTTGTATAACTTGCAGTTGGATCGATCTTTTACATCGGTGGATTCTGGTTAATCTATTGTTACTGTTGTAGGAGAGATAGTGTTATCAGAAAATGTATATGGAGGTTGTGTAGAATGTGGAAATTAAATATTTATGTGTTGATTTTATGTCCCTAGATATTTAAGACGTTGCTATGATTCTTGAGATGAACTGATTGTAGGAATATCATGCTATTATAGAGTTTTCAGAAATGAGATGATATTTCAGCTACCAAATGAAAGAGTATGAAATTTTTCGTGATCGAAAAAGGAAATTTCAAATGTTTAGTGTACTATGGCAAGGATAAGCTGGGGTACTTAGCTTATGTAGCGGACAATAAAGAAGGAAAGATACAGTTGAGATATATTTTTGTGGTTCGGGTATTTTCAGATGTATTCAAATAAGAGTTACCTAAACTATCATTAAAGACAGATAGAGTTTATGTGTTAGTAGTTTTTGAGTACTTCACTTATATTTACTATTTCATAGAGCAGGGTTTTTACTGAGCAAGAGGAATTGAGAAATTCAATTGAGATATTTCAGACCAAAGATTTATTTAACCTTATAATTTGTCATGGGGTGTTCATGTCATGGTTGTAAAGAAAATGATGGGATTGTGAAATGGTACGTTAGTTATTACCAACTGAATAATGTAGCAATAAGTAGCAAATATCTTTTACGTGGTATTGATGATTTATTTGATCAATTGTGAGGAGCTATAATATTTAGAAAGATTGATCTTAAGTTGGGTTATCCTTATTCAAAAGAAATAAGTGGTATGTTATGAACATAGTTTGTCGAGCAGGGATGTCCATTTTGTATTTTTCGTGATGTTGAGGGTGACAAATGCTACATTTGTGTTATGAATTGACTAAATTGGGTATCTCAATTTTTACTAGATTCATATGTTACTGTATTCAATGATGTTGTACTTGTGTGTCCACGTAGTAAGGAAGAACATAAACTTCATTTGAGAATTATGAAAGAGACTATGAAAAAATAAATTACCTACTCAGGTGAGTAAATGTGAATTTTTGGCTAGATTGAGTTGTTTTGTTGGGGACATTTAGTTTTTGGTGATAGTATTTTTGTTGATCATAATGAAGTTTATACAATGTAAAGTGGGAAAGATCAAGTACACTAATGGAGAGTTACAATCTTTTGGGTTTAGTTGGCTATTATCATTGGTTTGCACAAGAATTTGAAGTATTAATAATGTCTTTGACATATTTGACACATTAAGGATAAAAAGTTTGATTGGGATGATGTTTGTGAAAATAGTTTCAAATATGAAAGCAAGAATTATTTTTTTTAGCCCCAAAGTTAACTATACACTTGCTACTGATGGATATGTGATATACGATGATGCTTCTCATATTATTTGATATAACACAGTAAAATGATTGTTCATGCCTTTAGACCATTAAAAACCCCTGAAACGAATTATATTACTCATGATTGGAAGTTAGTTGTTGTTCTGTTTGTGTTAAAGTAATGGAGACCTTATTTAGACGAAGAGACATGTGGGATTTGTACTTATTATCAAAGATGGAAATATTTATTTACTCAAAAGGAATTCAATTTGATGCAAAGGAGATGGATGTAAATGATTAAGGATTATGATTATTCTCGACATGATCATGCAAGAAAAACTAAGGTTCTTGTTGATGTATTGGGCACAAAAGTATTAGGAAAACTGCATCGTATTTACCAATATGAATAATTTTATGGATTTGAGATAGATAGGGATATAACTGATTGACACGTCATTGGACCTTAATTTGAAACCAAGGTTGGGGCTAGACATTGCATATACCGTGAGTGCAGTTAGTCAGTTCATGCAGGAAGCGATAGTTAGCTTAATATGATATAGATTGGTACAGAGGCATTATTAGTTCAATTGTTGACTTTGCTCATCCACCTAAAATTACACCATCAGTTTGGCACCTTCTGTGGGAACTACTGTTCTCATTTTACAAATACACTGATCCTCCAGTGACTAATGGTCTCAACCCGCAATATGAGCCGAAGTCAAACCAATCCACCGCGCATGCAAGACCAACAGGAAGCCACAAATGGCAGACAAGCAGAGAATGATCCAGAAACTAATCCCCCCATAAGGGATCCCCCAACGAATAATGAGTTGGATGCCCTCCGTCTTGTCAATCAGCGTCTGCTACAACAAAACGAGGAGCTATTGAAACTTTTGAAGTGCCCACAGGAGGCACGACCAGCCTAAGAAGGCCCGAGTAATCTCCCTCGCAGAGAACAGCACCACCTCGACCCCCTCAGAGAGGTCAACGAAGGAGGAGAAAATAGCCAGACCATGGGGAGGGATCCACAACTACCTCCTAGGAATGGCCACAACGAAGAGGTGCAAAGCCAGAACAATAGAGGGAGAATGAGTGATTTTCTCCCCTACCAGCAGGAAAGAAGAGAACAGTAGTGGGAACAACGCTTCGAGGATATCAAGCAAAAGCTCAGCCACATGAATGAAGCTGTTAGGAGCAAGACTCCTGTCACGATGGATGCCCTAGTGCAGCAGACAGAGTCACCATTCACCATGGGGGTGTTGCATTTTTTCCTCCCTCCAAAATTCAAGTCGCCTCAGATTGAGGCCTTTGATGGGACCAAAGACCCCATGGATCACCTCAACACTTACAAAAATCAAATGGAGCTGCATGGGTATCAGGATCTCGTGCGGTGTAGAGCCTTTGTCATCACTCTTAAAGGATCAACCTTAGTGTGGTTTAATAGACTTCCCCCGACTTCAATCTCTTCTTTCAAAGAGGTCTTAATCTTCTTCGTATCCCACTTCATAGGAGCTTGGATATAAAGAAAGCCAAGTTACCATCTGTTAAATGTAAAGCAGGGACCAAATGAGAACCTCAGATCATACGTCCAGAGGTTCAATTCAAAATCTTTAAAGGTAGACGTCCCCGACGAAAAGTTTGCAATTACAGCCTTCATTGTAGGGCTCAGGGTACAATCGAAGGATCTGATGTCAAGTATAGCTGAAGTGTTGGCTAAAGCAGAGAAGTATATAAATGGTGAAGAAGCACTCCTCTCAAAGCTGGAAAATTATTCGTCACGAAAAGAGAGGGGAAAGGAAGAAAAGAAGAGGGAAATAAGTCCCGGAAAAGAAAAAGAACAAGAACAAGACAGATCTCCAAGGAGAGATAGAAATCGTTCCCCAAAGAGGAGAGGCAATGTTAGAGATTGCTTGGGTCCCCTACAGCTAGAGCTGCAGCCGAGGTACCCACCTCGTCAGCTAACCCCCCTCACCGCTTCTATATCGCAAGTCTTGTATGAGTTGCAGAATGAGAAGTTCCTGAGATGGCCACCCCGGATGAAGGCAGATCCAGGAAAGAGAGATCTCACGAAGTACTGTGATTACCATAGAGATCATGGCCATCACATGGATGACTGCATTCAACTTAAGAAGGAAATTAAACTTCTGATCCAGCGAGGACAATTATGTCGCTTTGTGGTCTAGGACAATCAAAACTGAGCTCTCCCACCTCCACCACCATAGCAACAGGCTCCCACGCAACATCAACAGACTATGGGGGAAATCAGAGTGATATCCGGAGGATTTGTAGGAGGGAGAATCCAGCGCGGCCAGAAAGGCCCATCTGCGCAGAATCCGAGCTGATGAGATGCTAGAGGTGTGCGCCACATCTAAAGCACTATGGTTAGACACGATCATAACCTTTTTAGACTCGGATTTGGAGGGCTGCCACTATCCCCATAATAATTCGTTGGTAGTAAGGGTTGTCGTGGCCAACAGAATATTGCATCGAGTCCTGGTAGACAACGGGAGCTCGGCAGACGTCATCTTTGCGTCTGATTTTGACAAAATGGGCATAGGAAGAGAAAAGGTAGAGCCAGTAAGTACCCATCTGTTGGGATTTTTGGGAGAGAGGGTGTTGCCCCTAGGGTCAATTCAGCTCATACTTACCATAGAGGACCCTCCTTGCCAGGCCACCATAACTGTAAGGTTCCTAGTGGTTGATTCTCTCTTGGCATACAATATGCTGTTGGGGAGACCTTACCTAAATGCAATGAAGGCCATCTCTTCAGCATATCACCTTGTCATGAAGTTCTCGACAGAAAATGAATGAAATTAAAATGGTCAGAGGAGACCAGTGTGTAGCTAGAGAATGTTATATGGTCTCTATGAAGCATAAAGAAGTGGAGAGCATCCAATTAGACAAGCTCGACATGAGGGATGAGCTAAAAACTAGACCAACGCCGTCAGAAGAGCTAGAGCCTGTTCAGCTCGATGATGAACCAAAACATCTTGTCTACGTCGGGTCGAAGCTAAGCAAGGATATTAAAGACCTTCTCATCCAATTCCTGAAAGAAAACGCTGAAGTATTCACTTGGAAGCAAGAGGACATGGAGGGCATTGACTCCTCGATCATCACTCACAAGTTAAGCATAAATCCTGTTTGTAAGCCCGTCAAACAAAAGTGAAGAAGCTTCGCCTCTGAACGCCAGAAAGCCATCAATCAGGAGGTCCGCAAGATTCTCTAAGCCAAGGCCATCAGGGAAGTAGATTACCCTATCTGGTTGGCTAATGTAGTCCTTGTTAAGAAAACCAATGGCAAGTGACGGTTATGCATAGACTTCACTGACCTTAATCGAGCCTGCACCAAGGATAGTTTTTCTTTATCTCGGATCGACTTGATAGTAGATGCTACCGCCGGGCATGAGCTCCTCAGCTTTATGGATGCCTTCTCCGGGTATAACCAGATCAGAATGGACCACAGTGACCAAGAGAAGACCTCATTTGTGATGGAACAAGGAACGTATTGCTACCAAGTCATGCCTTTTGGCTTAAAGAACACAGAAGCTACCTACCAGCTCTTGGTGAACAGAATGTTCCAAAGGCAAATTGGAACAACTATGGAAGTCTATATTGATGATATGCTGGTGAAGTCGTTAAAGGCCGAGCTCCATATCCAACATTTGGCGGAATTCTTCCAGGTTCTCAAAGAATACAAGATGAAGCTCAACCCCGCCAAATGTGCTTTTGGGGTTTCAGCAGGGAAGTTTTTAGGCTTCATAGTGAATAGTAGGGGGATAGAATTCAATCCTGACAAAGTAAAGGCAGTGCTAGACATACAACCACCCTCAAATACAAGAAAAATTCAGCGACTGACGGGAAGAATAGCTGCATTGAACCGTTTCGTATCTTGATCAAGTAACAAATGCCAGTCTTTCTTTCGAGTACTGAAGAAAGCTTTTGAATGGGATGCCCAATGTGAAAAGGCATTTAGGTCTTTGAAGGTTTATCTGAGTTCCTCCCCCATTCTGGTCAGTCCCATAGAAGAAGAAGTGTTCACCCTATATTTGATTGTCTCAAATTTCTCTACCAGCGCAGTGCTTGTAAGAGAAAGAGATAGAGTTCAGTACCAGTGTATTACTGTAGCAGAGCTCTGAGGGGTGCAGATTAGAGATACCCGAAGATGGAGAAGCTTATCTTGGCTTTGGTCACCATAGCCAGAAGGCTCAGACCATATTTTCAGGTCCATACCATAGAGGTCCCGACGAACCAGCCGAAGAAGCAGGTGTTACACAAGCCTGAATCCTCAAGGAGATTGGTAAAGTGGGCCACTGAGCTCAGCGAATTTGACATCAGGTATAAACCAAGAACAACTGTAAAAGGTCAGATTCTGGCAGATTTCATCATAGAATTCACAGTAGGAACGCCTATGAAGACCACACAGCTAGTACCTGATCTCCCAATACGGAAACTTTCAGTAGACGGTGTAGCCAATGCCCAAGGAAGCGGAGCAGGCCTAATTTTAACCTCACGAGACGGAGTAGACGTCGAATACGCCCTCAGGTTTGGGTTTAAAGCCTCGAACAACGAGACAGAGTGTGAGGCTGTTATTGCGGGGCTCAATCTAGCTTACTCGATGGAGGCAGAACAATTAGAAATCTGTAGTGATTCAAAAATTGTGGTAAGGAAAATAGAGGAGTCTTATGAAGTTGAAAGAGAGAAAATAATCCTTTTCCTCAGAAATGTATAGAAATTGATTAAGAAATTTGTATAAGTTAAGGTCAAGCATGTTCGCAGATCTAAAAACTCAAGAGCAGATTCCTTGGCAAGACTTGCAACTGCCTCGCAAGAAAGTTTGGAGAGGCTAATTCCAGTGGAACATCTAGCGAAACCATCCGTTGACCCTGAGAATGAAGAAATACTCCATGTGCAAACCTCACCGAGCTAGATGGACCTTATTCTGGGATACCTTCGGAATGGAATCTTGTCAAAGGACCCCTAAGAAGCAGCAAAGCTAAGAACCAGGTCAGCCAAGTTTTTAATTTTGCAAGAAAGCCTTTACAAGCGAGGTTTTTTAACACCTCTCCTTAAATGTGTGGAGAATGAAGACGTCAATTACATACTCAGAGAAATTCATGAGGGAGTTTGCGGCAACCACATTGGGGCACTGACTTTGGCAGGAAAAGCATTAAGACAAGGATATTATTGGCCCACAATGCTCAAGGATGCCGCGGATTTAGTCAGGAAATGCACAATCTGTCAAATGAACGCCAATCTCCCCCATTGCCCACCAGAGCTCCTGACCTCGGTGGTTAGTCTTTGGCCCTTTCAGCGGTGGGGTCTGGACATACTCTAGCCCCTTCCAATCGACATGAGACAGTACAAGTTCGCCATCATTGGAGTAAACTACTTCACTAAATGGGCAGAGGTAGAGCCTTTGGCTACGATCACAGAGCAGAAAATCCAAAACTTCACATTGAAGTCAATAATTTGTAGATTTGGAATCCCTAGGACAATAGTTTCTAACAATGGAAAACAATTTGACAACCCCAAGTTCAAAAAATTCTGCGCTGAGCTGGGAATAAAGAACTACTTCTAAGCCCCAGCTCATCCCTAATCCAATAGGCAAGCGGAGGTAACCATCAAAACCATTAAAGCCGCGTTAAAAACCAAGCTTGAAGCTCTGAAAGGAAAGTGGGTGAAGCATATCCCAGAGGTGTTATAGGCTTATAGAACAATTGCGAGGTTAGCAACACAAGAAACACCGTTCGCTTTGGCTTATGGAACAGAAGTAGTATCTCCAGTAGAAATCGGGATCCCATCTCCAAGGACCGAGCTCACAAATCTAGAGCACAACGATGAGTCTCTCCTACTGAACCTTGATCTCTAGGATGAAAGGAGAGACAGAGCTCTGCATCGCATCCAGGATTACCAGAGGAAAATCGCAAGATATTACAACAAAAGAGTCAAGCACAAAAGCTTTTTGGTGGGAGATTTAGTACTTAGAAAACTCCTACTTGCCAGGAAGAACCCCTCCCACGGGAAGCTAAGTTCAAATTGGGAGGGTCCCTTCATCGTGTCCAAGTTATAAGACCTAAAAATTACGAGCTGCAAACCGAAGAAGGGAAAGTCCTACCCTATTCCTGGAACATAGAACATCTCAAAAAAAAAATTCAGTAAGTATTCTTTGCAATAGGATTACTTCTAATAAAGTGGTAAATTTTTGATTCAGACAAGTGCAATTCTCAAAAGTAGCTAAAAAGCCAAAGATGATCTCATCAGCTCATAAAATAAACAAAGAGCTCAAGATGAGCTCATCAGCTCATACGATAAACAAAGAGCTTTATAGCTCAAGATGAGCTCTTCAGTTTATAAATTAGCAAGCTTCATAGTTCAAGATGAGCTCATCAGCTCATAAAATAAACAAATAGCTTTATAGCTCGAGATGAACTCGTTAGCTCACAAAAACGGTGAAAGAGCCCTACAGCTCAGAAAAAGAGCCAAACAGCTTAATAAGAACTCATAAGTTCACTCACGATAAACTGCCCAGTTTATAAATCAAAAGAAGAGTTTCACAGCTCACGATAAACTCTCCAGTTTATAAATCAAGGAAGAGCTCCACAGCTCACAATAAACTCTTCCGTTTATAAATCAAAGAAGATCCCAGTAGCTCACGATAAACTCTTCAGTTTATAAATCTAAGAAGAGCTCAAATGGCTCACGAAGGACCATTCATAAAGAAGAGCTCCATAGCTCACGATGAACTACCCAGTTTATGAAAATAAAGGAGAGCTTCGTAGCTCATGAGGGACTTCGCAATTCATAACTCAGAATAGAGCTTTATAGCTCATGATGAAATACTCAGTAGAGAAAAGCTCTGCAGCTAAACACGAGCTACATAGTTCGTGGAAAAAGCTCTGCGCTTCGGGAGGGACTGTTCAATTCATAAAAAAGGTGACAATCCATGCAAATCTCAATGAGCTATATAAGGATGAACAAATAGAATGCCATGAAGTGTCCAGAATTTAGCAGATCAGCAATAAAGAATAAAAAGTTGTTCAGATTACATCGAAGGGCTAAAATAACTGTTGAAAACAAAATTACATAAAGAAGGCCTCTGAAGTTTCTAAGCAGAACTGCTAGTTCTCCCCCAAGCGTTTCTTCAACTCAACCACATCCTCCTTCAAACGAGCGTTCTCTTCCCTCAATTTTTTCCTCTCCTTCTCGGCCTTCGAAAGTGCATTGAGAAGTTTGCCTCCAGCAGAAGAAAGAAAAACTGTGCTAAGAGAGGAATCAGAAGATGAAGGAGACTCGCACAACTTACATCTTTTGGAGGACGGTCCCACCCCCTCGTCCTCCTTAGACTCGGAGGGAGAGAGATCTGGTGAGCTGCAACAGAAGTGAAAATCAATAGAAGCTGCCACTGCATTGAACAAGAAAAGGTTACCAGACATCATCAATTTTGAGAAGGACATGGGGGTGGATTGCTTCACTTGCTCAATCCTTATTGCCTCTGGTAAATCTCGGTCAGGCATGCCTGCACAATAAAGCAAAAGTCAGAACAGAACGCTAGAGAAAGAGAATGATCAAGAAAATCGTCGAGCCCCTTACTTATGTGATCAAATTTCTTCTAAGAACGTGGGATCCTGTTTCCTCGTCGGCGGTCCTCAACAGACCTCCAAGAATCCCCAAAAGCAAAGAAAAAAAGGTTGAGCCACCCCTGAGATGGAGAAGGAACGTCAACCACCAGTCAGCGTTCGGAGAAGTGTCTCCACCTAAAACAGCTGAAACAAGGAACATCGTCGTCCTCAAGACAATGAAAGTACAGAAACTCGACAGTTGTGGGGAACTGGTCATTGTCCTGGAGGCGCCAGAACAAAAAGAAGCTGATTAACACAGCCCAACCTCGAGGAGATAAACGGGAGGGGGCAGACCATAATACTCCAGAATATACCCGACAGAGGGATGGGTAGGGAGACGAAGGCCCATCTCGAAGGCATCTTCAAAGAAGCAGACCTCACCCCAGGGAAGATAGTTAGGAGGTTCGTCTGAAGTAGGAACTCAGAGAGGCAGTTTCAGTTCTTGAAAGAACCATTTCTTAATCCCTTCCAGATCAGATGAGGTAAAAGAAGAAGGAGCCTAGAAATGAGACTGAAATTTCCAGTCTATTCCGAAAGAGGAGCTGTCTTCAAAGAGAGACGAAGTAGGAACAACCATTACAAATCCCAAGCGAAGGACCAAAGGAATGAGAAAGATTCAAGAAAATCTTCAAGATTTAAAGATAAGAAAAAGAAGGCACGGAATTTAAAGCCTTAACCAGTTTTAGAAGGCCCAAGAACCACGCTGAAGGTTGGCTATTCTTTAGGCTTCCAAATTTATGAGGACAAGTTTGGTTTAGGAAAGCAGGGGAGTGATACAAATTATTCCATCAATAACAAGTGGAGAATCTCCAAACAATTAAAGTTCACGAAAACTGAGAAAATAGTCTAGAACAAAAGGGAAGGCAAACAGTAGTGCTTACTCATCATCATCTTCCTCGACTTCATCCTCATGACTAGCAGAGAGTCTAGAACATCCGACCTCGAGACCCAACCTAACCCGGGGTTGGACCACGCATACTCCTGAGGAGATTCTTTCGTAGTTAGCTAGGCTGAGGTCGACTCGAATGGACATATGGACCTCTGGAAAACATATCCCCCCAAGGTCACCAGCCCAGAACCCTTAGGATATACTAGCCAAATATGAATTGGTATCTCTCAGATTCGTCAAGGCTCCCGTCCATATAGAAACATGCTTGTGATGAACCTCAGCATCTCTTCACTGTGAGGAAAGTCAATCAACCACCCAATGTTCCCTCGAGGACACAAAAAACACAACTATCAGCACTAAAGAGCTCGGATAGACCTCCTGCCTTCATACGGGATCAGGTTCCTGATTCTCCTTATCCACCTCAACCATGTTTAACACTCACAAAGAAAGGAAAGTCCAGTACATTAAGCTGCAGCTCCAAATTTGAAGAGTAAACTAAAAAGCCCATGATAAGGAGGCTCGTAGGCATATGCAGCTGTAAGGATCATACCACCAACAAAGCTAGCAGGTGTGATTTGTGTAATTACATCCTTGTTAAGCAAAACATATGACAAGCCGATGTTGGGGTATGCAATGCTTGTTCTTGTCCTGATTAATCAAGCGAATCCCAGCATGGCTCCAAGAATGATAGCCTACCTAACCCTGTCTCCTTCTCTTGGATTTGACTTGGAAATGCTTGGAGTGAGCCTCCGACTTTTGAGATTTGATGAAGGCCATAGACGCAGCAGCGTGAACCCCTCTATGGGTATTCTCCAGACCCTTGATATCCAGCTCAGCTTATATGATTCAACGGATCTTTCTGAAAAAACATGTCAGACCTCTTTAGGGTGAGGTTAGCTCAGACCTTTCAACATGACCCCTACAGGGAAGTTCTAAGCTAAAGTTCTCAAGGTTGTTTGCCCTAAGACCTCTTCACAAATTCAATAAGATTGCTTCAAGAAAACTTAAAGGTCTCCTCCAAGCAGAGGGAATGAGCTAAACACATACAAAGCTCAAAGAAGTAAGCACAAAACAAAAAAAAAAAAAAAAACAGTCTGGGTCAGAGGAGAAAATTACGTAGAGATCATACACTGGAATCACATGGAGCGTGCAAGAAGGAAAATTCGCATTAAGAGTCAAAGGAAAAAGTTACACAAATGACATGTTAAATATCCTCAAGTATCTTAAAAAACATTCAGGTATTTTCAACAAGAAAGTATGTTCAGCCTTTGCCTGAATAACTTAAGGCAGCAGAAAAGCAGTAAAGTAGACTACTCTTTGAACCTAGTAATTTTTGCTTTAAGGAGAGCTCAGCACCCCTCAAAGCAAGGAGGGCAAGGGGAAAGGGGAATATATAAAGCAGAGCAAGAAAACACACAATTCTAAATTCAAAGAAATTATATGTACTGACGACAGCATTACTTTTCCAACAAACAGCTCAAAAGTCAAAATACATTTCAACAACAAAAATTACAACTGAAAATCCTAAGTCTCTGGAGAAGGAGTGAACAGAAGATCATGTAATTCAGCAGATGCAGCCTCAGTAGAGCCTGACAGCTCAAAAGGTAAGGTCCCAGAAATTGAAAAAGCTGGATTCTCAGGGAGACTGACCCCAGGAACCTCCACTTTGTCTGTTTGTGAATCTCGAATAAGAGCCTCTTTCACAAGGTCAGTAGAGAAGGAAGCAGTTCGGGGAATAGCTGGCAGAACAGGCACGTCCTAGTTTGATGCTTCAGTGGGAAGAGCTGAGGTATCCTCGTAGCCATCAGAATCAGATTCTTCCAATTCCTTTTCGGTAGGGACAGAAAAATCGAAGTTCAGGTCCGAGAAGGTCTTGAAAGCTCTGCGCCAAAAAGCAAGCCACCCAGAGGCCTATTGAGTTGTAGCATCATCCTCCAGCTCGGCAATCAAGCCATTCTTCTCCTTGAGATCCGCATAAAGGATCCCATTCGCCTCACAATAGTATCATGCTCTTGCTTCCTGAGCTCTAGAGAACAACGGGCATCGAAAGCATCTTGATTAGCCTTGGACGAGAGCTTAGTCTTATGTTTCAGCTCATCTCCCAAAATCCTTAGCTCATCTCAAGCCTTCTCCTCTCTCTCTCTTCAGCGTTGTACTTAGCTGCTTGAGAGCCATGGAGATCAGAGGCTGGCTTCTCCGTCTTGTCTTGAAGACCTCGCACCTAGGGTTGCTAATCAAGCCGAGCTTGGACACTATTTTAGACTCGTTTATAAGTAAATAGTTAAATGAGCTAGCTCGTTTATATGTAATTTAGGCTTGACAAAGGCTCAACAAGGGCTCGATTAATACCCCTACTCGCACCTGAGCTCTGAGATCCTCATTCTCAAAAGAAAGCTCGCTGACCTTGATCTCATAGGCCTTCAAAGATTTGACATAACTCTCAGAGGACCGGATCCTACTCAGCAAACCTTTTACATGAAGAACCAGCTAAAAAAAATGGAGAAAAATAAAAAGGGTCAGCATAAAGATACAGCAGTAAGCCAAATAGGAACATGAAAGCGCAAGGACTTACGACAGTAGCTCCTTGAAGAGCTGAGTCAATGGATTCTTCAAGAGGCATAGAGGAAGCCCTCTTAATGTCAGAGTTAGAAAGGATAGATGCCATAACCCCGACAGCAAGCTCAACATTCTCAAAGAATGAATCCTCTTGCTCCTCCACCTTGGCATGTTTTCCCTTATCAACCCCAGACCTCATCTGGGAGGGCTCGATAATTTTTCCAAAGGGATTGAATAGAACAATTCCAGGTTAAACTTGAGAAATCAGCCCCAAGGCCCTCTCGACCTTAGATGAGGTGAGAGAAGGTAGGCCTTGCCCATCAGATTTGTCGGAAGAAGGTTGAGGTTGTTGGGAAGAAGAGACCCCTGTATCTTGCGGAATGCTCATGGGAGGGATCTGAGTATTAGTAATCGAAGCTGAAGAGGAAGAGGACGCCCCTAATTTTTGAGCCTTAGCTCGAATGATAGGGCTGCTGCCAGAACCGACCTCAGCCTTTCTCTTGCTGCCCTTTCTACCTTTCTGTAACTTGGCAATTTTGGCCTCAAGCTTCTCAGAGGACAGCTTCATTATGGAAGATCCTGGAAAGTCTGAGCCAGAACAATTAAGCAGATCAGGGAAAGGAGGAACTAAGATACCAAAAGCTCATGGGGGACATGAGATTACTAACTACTTCTTCAAGTCTGACAACAGAGATGGGAGACGGGGCTTCTATCGTTACCTCAGGTAGACTGAATCCCTTCTCAACTAGGACATGGAATTGGATGAGCTCGGAGTACCTTCTCAGAGTACACTTCACCAGTCTCAACTTCACCCCTTCATCCTCTGTGCTGAGTTCAAGTCTGATACCTGGAAGCAGCATAAGCAGAGCAGATTCAGAAACCTATGATTCTCAGAGCAAAACTCGGTTAATTCAGGCAATGACTCACCCAAGTTCTCTGGATTAGACTAGGCGCTAGGGATACCAAGAATATCCGTCTTATCAGCAGGGTTATACTCCCAGTTAGTGCCCTCAACAAAGAAGAAGTATTCTTTCCAGTGCTTATGAGAGGTCAAAATATTAGAGATAAGTTGCTTAGCATTGGCTCGCTTGGAGGCATACAAGAAGTCTTTCGATGAGGTCAGCTTGACGTTGAAGAATTCTAGGAATAAGGGAAGAGAAGGAACCCCGAGTTTTAGGTCATTGAAGAGGACCATGAGACCCACCAGGACACCCCAGAAGTTAGGAGAAAAATGAAAGGGGCATACATTAAAATACTGCAGAACATTCTTGAGAAAGGGATGTAGAGGAAATTGAAGGTCATTCTCAAAAGCAGCCTCGAAGAAGCAGACCTTTTTATGAACTTGGGCAACGTAGGGAGTAAAACTGTATGGGCACAAGGGTTGGACACCAGGGGAAAAACTATAGCGGCACTGAAAATTCTCAAGAGTGAAGGGTCGATTTTACGAGGTTCTATGAGCTCGGCTTGCTTAAGAGCAGCTCCTAGGTATGATGAGCCACCAGAAAGCCCAACCCCACTGACCTTACCCTTGCCTTTGTTAGGCTTGGGAGGCATAAGAGCGGATGATGAGGGGAGCTCCTCGGCGTTAGCTTCGGGATCAAGGGCATCAACACCAGAAAAGTTGTCGATCTCGTCACTTACTTCTCCTAATTCGATCTCCTCCCCAGCAGACCTGTCTCCTAAAAGAGAGACAGATGAACGAGTGACTCCAGAAGAAGTAGACATGATAAGGCAAGAGAAGGGAAGATTGAAAAGGCGAAAAGGTAGGGGAACACTAGTCAGGCACTCCTTAATAACTCTGGGGTCAGCATAGTAACTGTCAACACCAAGGATTCTCACAATGGAACCCTAGTTTACGAAGTGGGGAAGAGGAGACAAACAGAGGTCACGGTTCTAGAAGTAAAAGAACCAATGAGCCCAAAAAACGCAACAACCACCTCGAATTCGAGGGATCTAGAACGAGAAAAGGTGAAAAGGAGCAGGAAAGCGTACCTAGCTAGAAGAAAGCAGCGAACAACAGCCCAAAGACAAATCGAAGGAAGGAAGCATTGCGAATCCTTGGACCGAACACAGAAAACTTAACTTCGAGTGAGGAATCAGAAGGCCCCAAGCAAAGAAGTTCGAAATCGCGAAGAGGAGGAAAACTGAAGAACGAAGGAAGAAGATGAATAGTAGGAAGGCGATTTTGATAGCCGTTTGAGCATTTAAAGCTTGAGGGACATGAAATGAAACGTGTGCGGGAATCGAGGGAGTCATGATTATTAGGAACCGTCAGAAGGCATCATGTACGTGCAAACTAAGGTCAGCCACGTACTAGTCTAGCTCAGTTAAAAATAGCTCAGCCCCTGCCCAAGCTCGCTTGGGCCAAGGGCTGGGGGCAACTGATGATACCAAAAAAAATAAAAAATTCTAAGTGTAAGTTCAGACCTCCAAGTCAGGTCAGGAGGTCAGTCAAGACAAAAGAGTTCAGGGAATCAGAGGTCAGCTTCATTCAAACGGGATATTGAAAAGAATGGCGTGGGGATAACCGGATAACAGAAGATACCCCCGAAATAATAGCCAAGCTATATTCAAAGCATAAAACTCTCAACCAACCAAGATCCTCTCCCAAAAATCAAGAAAAATCTCACGGATGCAAGACAAGGATCTCGGTGTAGATCCCTTAAAACTAAGAATTAGTCTATATATGCTGAACAGTGCCTCCATTGAGGAAGAAGAGACCTGAGAGGCACAAACACTATTCTGTAATTCAAGTTATCAATAAAGAAAAGGGAGCAAGAGCCTCCATTAAAGAGTGGACTAGCCAATCTCAATAGCTGGTGAATCACTATGTTTTTACTGTGTCGCTGCCACCATATACAAACTAGCCCTCACCCTCATAAACCATTCCACGAGCCATGCAGCTCTAATCTCACCTTAATATTACATTCGTGGACTTTGCTCATCCACCTAAAATTACACCATCACCACTAAACCATTGAATATTCATCCGTTGCCTTTTTACTGTTGCCTTCAAACCTTTGCTTCAAACCAAAGCTTTACACTTTTTCAGTTGGTATTAATTGTTTCGAAGAATTCCGTCTTGGTATGAGATTCATTTTTGAGATATCCTATTTCTAAAACAGTGGGTTTCGGACAGAAACATTTTGTGGACTTTTCCCCACATTGTGACATTTATATATACCATACCTTGTGATTTTACGATTTGAGTTGTGAACGAATAAGAGTTATTCACGATACTTCAACATTTACGAGTGCATGCTTATGAAGAAGTTATAGTTGAATTATGAAGGGTAGAATATCATAACCTGCTACACCGTGTTTTCAGAGGAGCAAAAATATATTTTTAAAGATGCTGACTACATGCCTCTATTGATAAGTTTTTTTACCTTGTTTATTTTCTGTTTGTAGCATTCTAGACTTGAAATTTTCACAACACTTTGTTTTTGATAATCATAGACTTGCAAATAGTCGGCATCCAATGGGGACTCATAGAATATTTGAATGTTGTAAAAGCATTCGTATAGATACTTTGTATTGTTGAATTGCTCATTCGGTCAATGTATTATATTGGAAATGCTTTTATGAAAGAAAATCAAAAAAGTTTGTGTATTTGTGGACCATTATGACTATTTGATCTTACAATTTTCGTTTTTTCAGTTTCTTTATATGTAGTCGTACATGCTTCATTAATTTTGTGTAAACCTAGGTTTGTGTTCAATTACTAATTTCAGGAGTTTTTGGTTATCTTTTGGGTGTTGAGGTAGCCAGTACAACTACTTTTGATCAAACTGAATTAGATTTATTGTTATTGAATAGTTGGACATACTCAACGATTACTACTTTGTGGATTTACTACTAAGTTTTTGTTTCTTTTACCTTGAAAATTTTGTGTCTTGGGCTAATTCAGCAAGAAATACTTAGGATATAAAGATTGAATTTGATGTTCTACAAAGAAAATCGTAGTTGGTTAGTGTGTGTATTATGGTGTTCTTTTAAGATTTTATATTTTATATATCTACAAATAAGTAATTTTGATCAAATTAAACCAAATGAAGACAACTGTTTTCATGAGGAAGAAGATAATATTTTATATGCGTCATGTTAAAACCGCAAAGTTTCGTACTCGAAGAAAAGGCTCTTTATACCAGAAGTTTTAGGTCAGAAATTTTTTTGTGCTGACTTTTACTGTCTCTGGGAAAGCTCTTAGTATGGGGGATGGAGTGGAGAAGTCTTTTGTTTGAAATTAAGGCATAAAAGTAGGAATGGGGGTGCGGTTTTCTTGGCATTCTCCTAGCAAGATAATGGAGAATTCCTCATCTTACGAGGTCAGCTTGATCAAATCTATCAAAAGAATTTTACCAAGAAAAATGTTACATAAATGAAACTCAAAAGTTAAAATTTAAATGCATGTCATCCATTTGATGAATGTGGGATGAGTGAGTCTCATTAAAAAAACTAATGAAGCCCATTCATCCAAGAGATGATATGCATTTGAGTTGTAACTTTTAGATTTTCATTTGAATTTTGTAGCATTACTCTTTTAATAAAGGCGGGAGAAGGTTGCTTGAAGGCAACGGTTTGCTAACTGAAAATAAGGTGGGATTTTGGTAGATTGGACTTAGAAGAAGAGAATCAAATTTGGTTTTCTCCTCCACTATAACAGCAGCAACTAATCATGATTTTAGGGGAGTGGTCAAACGCGACTTGGTTTGATTAGCAAGTAAATGTTGGAAAACACACCAAAGGAGAAAAATAAAACATAAAACTTTTTTCTTGTTTGTTTAGCAAGAAAAATGGAAAAACTACAAGAAAGTGAGATTATGGGGCCCACTAAATTTTCTTCGTATAGCTCACTTTGGTTTTCTGCAAAATTAACAGGGATTCTTTTGAAAATGTGAGTTACTGTCCACATTTGACCTTTTTGCCCATAGTCATCTCTTATCTTTTCCCACATATGGATATCAAATTGAACAACAACATTAACTAGGAACCAAAAAACAAAAAGCTCTTAACAAAGCTAAACTTGATTTAAAATAATTAATGAGAATTTAATTATAATATATTTTTTCTTTAGATCAATTTTAATATAATTAAGAATAATTTAGATAATTAAATAAATTTTCTTTTCTTTTAAAAAATAGAATGAATTTTTTAGAAAAAATTCTTACAAGTTTTGTTATTAATAAAATTGACCATCTCTCCAATGAGGTTAACTTAAAAAGGAGGAGTTAATTTGAACTTGCACCTTGAAAAATCACTTGAATCTCAATTTACACTCTTAAAGTTTAAAAATATTAATTACACCCTGAAAGATATAAATATGTATCAATGTGCACCTGAAACTAACTAACATTTATTTTGTCTTTAAAAAAGTTTGGATTAATTATAAACTGCACCCTTCAGAGTTTAAATATTTTGCATTTATGTTCTAAAAATAATTTCATCAATTAATGTTCGTTAAATAACTCTCAATTGTATCGTGTCATAATATTTTTGTGTCATGTTCAAGTCAATAAAAAAATATTTTTAATACAAAATATTTTTATGCCGAGTCAATTGCATTTTTTCATATATTTCACATTTACAACAATTTCTATAATATTATTTAATATTTTTTAAAAATTAAAGAATATCTATTTTTTGTCTATAATACTTCTTAAATAATTATTTTTTGTCTACAGTTATGTTATTCGTATATAACTTTAATTTGATCGGACAATCAAAAGATTTGTGTCTAATTGTAGACAAAAAATAACTATTTAACGAGTTGTAGGCAAAAAATTAGGTATTTTATAAATTGTTTTTAAAATTTTGAAAAATATTTTTTTATGGATCTGAAAATGTTATGATACGATACAATTAAGAGCTATTTAACGAGTATTAATGAATGAAATTCGTTTTGCATCATAAATATGAAATATTTAAACAATGAGGGGTACAATTTATAATTAGCCCAAATTTTTTTAACGGCAAAATGAACGAAGTTAGCCTCAGACACACATTGATATGAATTTATGTCTTTTAATGTATAAATTAATATTTTTAAATTTTAAGGTTATAAATTAAAATTTAAATAATTTTTTGAAGTACAAGTTGATATTAGCCCTTAAAAAAAAAGAAACTTGAAATTGTGTTAAGAGTGGCAAGAGAGGAGTTTGGCGCAGATCTCAGCTTTTCCATCTCTTTATTTATAGGGCTTGTTTCGTTACCGTATTAAAAATAGATAGATTGGATAAAATAATACATTTTAATATAATTCAGATAGATAAAAGCCAAAATTAAATATGGTATTAAAATAATACATAATTTTATCTAGTGTTTAACAATATACAATATAAGCGTTGAATAATAGTTATTTAATCCGATCGATTACTTGGTTAGAGAATTATTTCATCGTATTAATATTGAATTAACAAAAATATCCTCAATTAGTATTTGTTATATTGATGACAACTTGATTTTATGTAAACCCCTACATGTTTTATATTAATATAGTAATGTACTTGTTTAGTGATATTTATATATGTAATAACATAAGAATAAACCATATATATTGAAACCGAAAGAATAAATACTAG
>CM042184.1:17149520-17178584 GCA_023539305.1 Ilex asprella
ACATAAGAATAAACCATATATATTGAAACCGAAAGAATAAATACTAGGAAGGCAAATTGTTGATAAATTTAATTTTTGGAGGTGTTTAAGGTTGATAAGAGTAACAAAGTAAAGTTCTAATATAACTAGGAAAGTAATAATAAAGTCATAATAAAATAAAGTCCTAATATAGCTAAGAAAGTCCTAATAAATTAAACCTACATTGGAATTTCGTGCATCAAGTTCAGCAGGTGAATAGTACACTGGCTGTAATTTCAAGCCCGATTTAGAACTTGATGCAGTCAATACCTCGCAAAACTCAAAACATGAAAGTTGTAGATCTCTTTCTTAGAATTCCATAGTATTTTGAATCATCTCAATCGGAGCTCGAATGAGAGAGTTATGCCCAGATAACGAAGCGATGTCAAAACAGTTCAATTAGCTTGAACAGTGCACGTGAATAGTGCACTGATTGCAACTTCAAGCCCGATTTAGACCTTGATTCAGTCAATATCTCTCAAAACTCAAAACATGAAAGTTGTATATATCTTTCTTAGAATTCCATATCATCATGAATCATTTCAATTGGAGCTCGGATGAGAGAGTTATGCCCAGATAACGAAACGATGTCGAAATAGTTCAATTAACTTCGTTTTGCATTTAACGTCTCCATTTGTATCCTAAATCAAAATATAAGAATAATCAGTACATTTAGACTTTAAATAAGTATAAAACACTTTACGAAGAACCTTTTATCACATTTTATTTGCAAACATCGCAAAATTTTATTAATAGCCGGTTAGGATGGGAAAAATAAAAATTTTAGTGTTTCGGGTGTACGTTGACTTTGGTTTTGAGATAAATCATAAAAATAAATATTTTTAGGTTAAAATAACATTTAAAAATGAATCCAGAACGTCAAAAAAATCTTAGGGTAGTCATATGGATCAAATTGGAGATTCTTAGTGATAAAATCGTAATTTTGAAGAAAATCAAAATAGACTGTGAACAGTATTTTTCGGGGCTGCTATGTTTTAAACTCATTTTCATCCCATTTTTTCCTCATTTCTTTCACTTCACTCACACCCCCCACACCTCTTGGAACCCTAGAGAGCATTAGTGAGGAAGAAAGGAAGGGAAAAATAAGAGATTTAAGGGTAGATTCAAGATCAAAGCTCAAAATCTTCATACAAACTAAAGATTCAAGGTAGGAGTTTCCTTCCATTCACTTACATTGAGGCTAGGGTTATTATATATGTAGGATTTGGACTTCTAATCATATCTATTTGCTATGGGTTCCTTGACTCTTGGTATTATTATAACTTTATTATGTTTTGAGAAAAGTTATGGGTGGAGAGCGATAAAAACCTTAGTTTGTGAGAACATGGATTTCTCTCTCTATCTTTACTCAAACTTGGTTGTGGAAACTATAGTGCTTTTTGTGTTGAGCATTGAAATGCTATTGTGCATGATCTCTTGTATTTTTCTTCATTGTTTTTTTGAAATTGTCTCATGATAGGTTTGTGGATTTTATGGAATTTGCTTGAAAAAAAAAATTGGGGGTTTATGGTATTGTTGGTTATGTGAGATATTTGTTGGTATTTTATCTCTTGCGAGGTTGTATGATACGAACATGGATTACTATTGATCGGGTATCATGTAGTGGGTAGACGTCTTTATATGCCACGCGGGTATGAACTTTTCCTACCACATGGAGTGGGTAGACACCTTTGTACGCCGTATGGGTATGAACTTTTCCTATCACTAATGATCACGGATTAGTAACGTAGGTTCTGTTGGACATACAATGTGGGTTATCGTACATTGTACCAAAAATGGTTTCGACAAGAGTTTCGGGAAGTTTGAGATTCCGCGAGAACTTGTTGGAAATGGTTTATGGTAGAATGGATTATCAATGGTATATTGTGTTTATTTATCCATTTCAATTACTGTTGCTATCTAAACTTGAGATCTGTTTAAATGTCCTCGTTTTACTTCTAATGTTATATATGTTATTTATGAAATGAGACCGACTGCTTTATATACTTTTCTAAACCTTGTTTGGGTTTCGGATGATTTTTCTACAGAGCGTCGTGCGCATCCCCTACAGTTGAACATTTTTCAGATTTTATGCCTAAGGATGAGCTCGGTGCTAACAAGCTGGGCCATGAAGAGGCTTCACTAGAGGGATACTTGGATCCCGAGTGGGACATTTAGAGATATCGTTTAATTTTGTTCTATATTAGAATATTCTTTTAAAACACTGTGTAGTCTAGATTTTTTTTGTAATTTTTGCTGCGCTATAATAGTAAAAAATAATTTTTTGGGAATATAAAGATCAAAGATGACATATTCTTTTGGGATAATGATGTAAATGTTATAAACGATTTTTATGAAGTCTTATTTATAGATGGTTTATTTTAGTGCTCTCATGATGTAAATAGATTTAGTATGTAATGCCGTCCAAGGTAGTTTTGGGGGCGTTACATTTTATTACTTAGGGGGTTATAATAATAAATATATAGAATAATACATTTAAGTTGGTGGTATTAAAAAACTTCATAGTATAGGTCTATAGTATAAAAAATATACGATAAATATATTATTAATATACGTTTTTGAAATTAATACGGTATTAAAGTTACTTATCAAATAAAATATTAGACCTGATTAAATAAAAAATAATACAATCTAATATTTAATCCTAAATGAGCTCATAGGTTATTGGCGTCAAGTTTTAGTATTTTCGATGGTTTTTTGTTATATAGTGGGTGGAGTTTTTGACGCTTGACAATGACAATTTTTTACTTTTGCGTGACTTATTTATTCATGGTGAAATACACTGTTAATCATTATTGTATAGTTGGACTTTAATATATAATATGCAACTGTGAATTTTGTTGGTATAATATAGATGTACTTTTGGTTTGGATTATATGATAGTTGTAATACTATATATATTTTTTAAGTTAAATTATTTAATTTATGGCTGACATTGTGTACAATGGGTCTGTGTTTGCCAATGATACACACATCCAAAAGGAGAGAAAGTATTGTTTAGGTTATAGATTTAATTTTAGTCACATGTAATAATTAGTACATATATATAGTAATAAAATATAGATTGAATTTTATTTCTTTATATAAATATAGACATAGATGTAAAAAACTATAGGCAAATATATTATTAATAAATGAGTCCAAAAGAATTTAGAAGTTAAATAGGATTAATAAAAGAGTTTAAAAAATTTAGTAGAAGTCAAAAAGGTATAAGAAATAAAATTTGTATTAAAGTAATAAAGAATTTAGAAGTCAAATAAATACTATTTATAGAAGAGTCCAAAAGTATTTAGAAGTCAAATAAATATAGGAAATCAAATTTGGGTGAAAGTAATAGATAGATATCAGTGACTTTATATTAATAATAATTAAGGATAGAATAAAAAATTATTATTTTTATTTATAAATAGTATACAAGTCACATGAGTTTTTATTTATAAAAACTCAGAACTAAGAACCCAGAACCCCTTCAGCGAAAAAGATACATCCGATCGTGCATTAAAATCAATCTCCGATTTGTTCGATTTCCTTCGTTATCAATTCTGTCATCATCTAATAGATAGATATCAGTGTCTTCGTATATTTTTGTTTGGATACGCACATCGAAGAACCATTCTAGCCATCATCTAAGGAGATTTTTTGGTCGACAGTTTGCTTCTTCTTCTCATACTTGAAACTATACTATATATAACCAGGGCCTCTTTGTGTTCTGTTCTTGTTTGTTGTGCTTTAGGGTTTTTGGGATTTGGTTCGACGTTTCGGGATGGCACATGGAGGCGGTGGTGCGGAAGCACACGCCCGATACAAGCAGTACGAATATAGAGCCAACTCCAGTCTTGTCCTGACCACCGACTCTCGCCCTCGCGATACGCACGAGCCCACCGGCGAGCCTGAGTCCCTCTATGGTAAAATTGATCCTAAAACCTTTGGTGATCGTGCTTATAAGGGTATACCACTTGAGTTGGATGGGAAACTGACAAAGTCTAAAAAGAAGAAGGAACGGGAACCACTTACTTCTGATCCCATTCCTAGTCGGCAGAGCAAGAAAAGACGATGCCTTGAGGAAGAAAGCGTCCTGACGTCCACCGACGAAGGTGTTTACCAGCCCAAGACTAAGGAGACAATGGCCGCTTACGAGGCCATGCTCAGTGTGATTCAACGGCAGTTGGGTGGTCAGCCACTGAATATTGTTAGTGGGGCGGCTGATGAGATTTTGGCTGTCCTGAAGAACGAGACCATAAAAAACCCTGAGAAGAAGAAGGAAATTGAGCAATTACTGAACCCCATACCAAACCATGTCTTTGATCAACTGGTTTCAATAGGGAGGCTTATTACTGATTACCAGGATGGGGGTGACCAAGGTGGGTCTCCTTTGGCTAATTCCAATGATGCTCTTGATGATGATTTTGGTGTTGCTGTTGAGTTTGAAGAGAATGAAGAGGAGGAGGAAGAGAGTGATCTTGATATGGTACAGCAGGAGGATGAAGAAGAGGAAGATGACGTGCTAGATGCTAATGGTGCTGCGGCTATGCAGATGGGTGGTGGGATTGATGATGATGATGATGATACGCAGGAAGCTAATGAGGGAATGACACTGAATGTTCAGGACATTGATGCTTATTGGCTTCAGAGGAAAATTTCTCAGGCTTACGAGCAACAGATTGATCCACAACACAGCCAGAAACTTGCGGAAGAAGTACTTAAAATTTTAGCTGAAGCTGATGGTCGTGTAGTTGAAACCAAGTTGTTGGTGCATCTCCAATTCGATAAGTTCAGTCTCATTAAGTATCTGTTGCGAAACCGGCTGAAGATTGTGTGGTGTACCCGCTTGGCTAGGGCTGAGGACCAAGAGAAGAGGAAGAAGATTGAAGAGGAAATGATGGGTATGGGGTCAGATCATTCTGCGATTCTGGAGCAGTTGCATGTCACCAGGGCCTCTGCAAAAGAGAGGCAGAAAAACTTGGAGAAGAGCATAAGAGAAGAGGCTCGCCGGTTGAAGAATGAGAGTGGTGCAGATGGGGATCGGGAGCGAAAGGGCCTAGTGGACAGAGATGCGGACAATGGTTGGTTGAAGGGGCAACGGCAGTTGCTTGATCTTGATGGCCTTTCATTTCACCAAGGCGGTCTGTTGATGGCAAACAAAAAGTGTGAGCTTCCTGTGGGGTCTTATAGGAATCATAATAACAAGGGATATGAAGAGGTTCATGTGCCGGCATTGAAGCCAAAACCCCTTGCTGCCGGTGAAGAGCTTGTAAAGGTTTCTGCTATGCCAGACTGGGCACAACCCGCTTTCAGAGGGATGACCCAGTTGAACAGAGTCCAGAGCAAAGTTTATGAGACAGCACTTTTCTCAGCAGAAAATATTCTTCTGTGTGCTCCCACTGGGGCAGGGAAGACTAATGTTGCAATGCTCACAATACTTCAGCAGATTGCATTGCACACGACTGAAGATGGGTCTTTCAACCACTCCAATTACAAGATTGTTTATGTGGCACCAATGAAGGCCCTTGTTAATGAGATAGTTGGCAATCTCTCTAATCGTCTGCAGCAATATGGTGTCCTGGTGAAGGAGCTCAGTGGGGACCAGACGCTGACTCGACAACAAATTGAAGAAACTCAGATTATTGTCACAACCCCTGAGAAGTGGGATATTATAACCAGAAAGTCAGGTGATCGCATCTATACTCAGCTTGTGAAACTTCTCATCATTGATGAGATCCATCTTCTGCATGATAACAGAGGACCTGTACTTGAAAGTATTGTTTCAAGAACTGTTAGGCAAATTGAGACCACAAAAGAACAAATTCGACTTGTTGGGTTATCAGCTACACTCCCTAACTATGAAGATGTTGCATTGTTTTTGCGAGTTGACTTGAAGAAAGGACTCTTCCATTTTGATAATAGCTATAGACCTGTCCCTCTTGCTCAACAGTATATAGGTATCACAGTAAAGAAGCCGTTGCAGAGATTCCAATTGATGAATGATGTGTGTTATGATAAGGTAATCAGCCGAGCAGGAAAGCATCAGGTTCTTATATTTGTCCACTCAAGGAAAGAAACAGCAAAAACAGCCCGTGCAATTCGAGATGCTGCACTTTCTAATGACACTCTCAGTAAATTCTTGAAAGAGGATGGTGTGAGCCGTGAAATTCTTCAGAGCCATACAGATCTGGTCAAGAGCAATGATCTGAAAGATCTGTTGCCCTATGGTTTTGCAATTCATCATGCAGGGATGGTTAGGACCGATCGTCAGCTTGTTGAGGAGCTATTTGGTTATAAACATGTTCAAGTGTTGGTTTCCACAGCAACTCTTGCTTGGGGTGTCAATTTACCTGCGCACACGGTTATAATTAAAGGCACACAGATTTACAATCCTGAAAAAGGAGCATGGACTGAGCTGAGTCCGCTGGATGTTATGCAAATGCTTGGTCGTGCAGGGAGGCCTCAATATGATTCCTATGGGGAAGGAATCATTATCACTGGACATAGTGAGCTGCAGTATTATCTTTCTTTGATGAATCAGCAGCTTCCTATTGAAAGTCAGTTTGTGCCCAAATTGGCTGATCAGTTGAATGCAGAAATCGTCCTTGGAACTGTTCAAAATGCTAGAGATGCGTGTAATTGGCTGAGTTATACTTACCTGTATGTTCGCATGTTACGAAATCCTATGCTTTATGGGTTAGCACCTGATGCTCTGACACAGGATATACTATTGGAGGAAAGAAGAGCCGATTTGGTAAGCACTAGACCCTGTAGTTTAGCTTCTTTTGGTATCCTTTGTTCTGATATTAGAATATTGATTGTCTGTTTAGCTTCTGTTCAAATCATTCTCCATAGTTGTGGTCATTTGTCAGATTCTTCGCTAGATCTAGTTGATGGTTTTCATCTTGGTTCTTTGATCCTCTTGGTTTCCCTCCATGGCTACAAAAAGCGACAAAATGAAGGAGTTATGGTTCATGATATCGATAGTAGACCTTACCAAATTGCAAGCCACTTTGTAACAGAAAAAAGGAAGAACTTAAATTGTTCTTGCCATGAGGTTAGAAAATTTAGAATCAGTACTAACTCCCTCACACCCAACTCAAAAACAAAACAAAAAGAAAAAAAAATTGATTCTTGTAATGTAAAACTTCCATTTTATACTCACTTTTTTGATGCAGACAAGAGGGGAATACTGTACCATCAATTTAGATCCTAGCTTTTTCCTGTTTATTATAAATGTTATTAACTTATTACACATTTACGTTGCATGTGGATCATTTTGAACTATAGTCTTGGTTTTTATTTTATTGGGTTTATTTGTTGAAGATTGGGGCCTTTGGATATGTCTCTCTGGCTTCTTTTAAGAAAAAAAATAGACGAAAAAGTACACAACACTGTTATATTCCAACTCCGAAGTTTACATTTCCACGATTTGTTCCAACATCTTGCACGTCTGATGAAGTGAATAGAAATAAAGTTAAAGAGCTGCAAAAATAGTAAAAGTATTTCAATGAAATATTTAAATAATGGAATGCAATAGTATTAAATAAAAAATGGATACAACTTTTGTGGTGATAATTGTATTCCACGTGCATTTAAGCAATTGATGAACCATTGTGCATTGTTCATATAGATAGATGTGATATTAGAAACAACTAATGGGAGCTTAATTGTGTTCAGTTAGAGATTTGAGAATATAAATAGGGAATTAAAGAACATTATGAGAAAGAAAGAGGGAAGAGACCGTGGATTATTTGATGATATATATACTGAAGAAAGTCTCTAATACCAAAAACCGAGCGTTAATTGTATATCTTTTATATTTTAAACAATAATTTATTTTTTTAATTAAAGTAAGAAAATAAGAGAGAGTTAGGTGTGGATTAGTAGAGCTGTCTAGCATTGAAGAGTGTATTGGTTGAGTTATCTGACATTGGGGGCCGTGTAGGGAGGATGATGTTTTTGTGCAAAAAAAAATACTTTTTTGAATGAATTTTGTACCATTGAACCCAGGCAAATGAAATTTGGATTAATCTTGATTGTGTTGTACTTTTATAAGTTGAGAATTCAACTTCTTAGCAGTAATATTAGATAGATAATTAATGGGCAAATAAACATACGTTGACATTACATCCGCAACTGTCAGATGCTGACATGAGGTATTAGTGAATTTGAGATAACGAGAGATGTGTCTTTAAGCTAGGACAATCTACAAGAGGTGTAGATGACTTTTTTTAAATATCAGTGGAGTCATTTAAAAGGTATTAAAAGACAGTGTCGTCTTGATGGATTTTTTAAAGCATAATATAATTAGTCAAACATTTTTCCAACACCGGGACATTGTATAGTTTAGATAATAATATTATTAGTAGTAATAATAATAATGATAATAATAATAAAATTACATGTTATCCTTTTGAGTTGCCTCAACCTTTATTAAGGGATGGGATTTGTGAAAATGGTACAATATGTGAAGTTCTGCCTGTAAATATGTTGTACCTCCTTTTGTATTGGAAAAGGAATACAGATTTTCAATTTTTTTCTATGTTACTTTTACTGGAATCCTCACTAGGAAGTTACCTTTCCTTCAGTATACATTCCTGAAGAAGTTTTTGTCGACTTGTATGAATGAATGTGTAGAGAGTATGGCATGCTTTTGTGCCATGTTACTGTTCATTGTTATTTGACTTGTATCTCTGTAATTGTCCAACTTCTTTTCTTTGGTCGTTTGACTGTTTGCATTTGTTCAAACACTCTTTGTGTGATCCTACCTTCATATTCATGTTGACATGTATTATATGGCGTCCCACCTGGCATGTAATTTTAGTACCTAAAGCTTTGACTAATCCTTTATTGCATCTCTACTTGATAATTGTGTGCAAGTGCTGCTGTGCCCATGTTGTCATATGGCTCTGAAATGTGCACCTTTTGCAAAATCCATACCTTCTGTTATCTTCTGAACATCAGACTTTATGTTACCTTGTCTACTTGATACTATGCCCATTGCGCGTGATTATATTTATCCCTCAATTTTTTCAACTTATAGAAACTTGCACTTTCATTTTCCTTCAATGCCTGCAGAAGCTTTTTACAGTCTAGGCTGTATTAGATTTGTTTTTCATATCAGTTACAAGAACTTAACTCGAAAAAAAGCACAGCACTTAAATGCATGGGATAGACTTTAACTGTTGTCTGCCATTCTTTTACCTATGGTCTAACTGATATTTCAAGGCCACTGAGATTAACATGGAAATCAAAACTCTTATCACCTGCCCAAGAAGGAACTTTTGTGCATTTCAACTACAAAGGGTATGTGAGAGAAGGTGGTAGTACCATTGATTGAATCCTCAAAATGGGCTCACTTGACATGGGTATAACCTCTAAGGAACTCCAATCTTCAATGAAAAACGATGTACTATGAATAATGATCTAATTACAATAGCAACGTTATTATTTTTAAAGAAAAAATATATATATATATATATATATATGCGTTAGTTTAGCCATAACCTGTACTAGAAGACATGATACAACAAAAAAGCCAATCATCCAAAAAATCGATCCTACTATATCAAATAGTAATTTTTTCTTCCTTCACTTTCTATGATCTCAAAAAAATATCAGCATGTGTACACTATCATATATCCACAAATTAATCAAAAATTAAATGATTTAATTTGTAATAGAAATGGGTGATGTGATAGAAATGAGCCAGAAAAATGTGGGGATAAAATTCAAAGTTCTAGCTATCTTATTGGATAGGTTTTATTAACACCCCCAAGATGTACCAGTGCTTTGGAGAAAAAAAACATAAAGTGACTGTGTTCGTGATTAAGAAATAAAAAGTTTAATTTGTGGTGCATGTCCAACTCTCTTCGCGACATGTCCGACACTTATTGGTCGTCACCCTATGATTAGAGAAAAAAACTCATTGCCGACACTTCTTGAACACTTGATAGCATGTGATAGTTGAAGTTTGCTAGCAGTTGAAGACTAGTAATGTTAAAAGTTGTACTTAACATGTAGTGATGTAAATGGTTTACTACTGAAGAAGGTTGGGAGGCTGAGCAGTAAATTTTATACATAGAAAAACACTACAGTTTAATACGAGACACAATTGTGTATAGCATGTTCTGGCCGTTTTTTTTATGATATGTCATGTCTTTGTGTCTTATTGTGTAGCATCTTTTCCCTGTGTGTGTGCTGTGCTTTACAGATTTGAATGTGCCAGCAAGCCTGTCTTGTAAAGTCTCTAGGTAATCGAACCAATCCTAAGAATCAAAACCCTCCTTGGTCGGGGTGGAGAGGGATATGGGTAAGGGGAGAGTTTCCCAGCATGTAGTTCCAATGTTTCTACCGCTATGCTATGCTGGGATTAAAAGAGATACTTCGTAGAACATGTATCGAGGCTCTGTTTTTGACTGTTTTCTTCTCCTCTGTTGATTATCTCATTCAAATTAAGGTGCTTCTAGGTGCTCGATTGCATTTCACTATTCTGCCTTTTTTGGAACTGAACGTTGTTTTCATCAGTTTCACATGTGCAATTTTCTATCACGAAATGATAATTTTTTTACAGGTCTTACAAATTTAAGAAGTTCATCATATACTTTATATTTTTCATCTGTTCATCTTATGTTTTCGTTTTTCATAAGTGTTTGACTTGATCCAATGGTATTTGCAGGTTCATTCTGCGGCAACAATATTAGACAAAAATAACCTGGTTAAGTATGATAGGAAAAGTGGGTATTTCCAGGTTACTGACTTGGGTTGCATTGCTAGCTACTACTACATTACTCATGGGACTATAGCCACATACAATGAGCATTTGAAACCAACAATGGGTGATATTGAGTTTTATCGATTGTTCTCCCTCAGTGAAGAGTTTAAATATGTGACTGTGAGACAAGATGAAAAGATGGAACTGGCAAAGCTTTTAGATCGTGTTCCCATTCCTATTAAGGAGAGTCTCGAAGAACCTAGTGTGAAGATTAACGTTTTACTCCAAGCATATATTTCTCAGCTAAAGCTTGAAGGACTTTCTCTAACATCTGACATGGTATTCATAACTCAGGTTTGTTATAGCAATTTATTTTAGGCCTCTTTTATAAGTGAATTCAAGAATCCATTACTTTTTATTTTTACCACCTTGTGATTTCAGGCTGTAACAATTTACCTCCTTATATTTCAAAAACCAATGATTAACCCATTTAAAGTTTAGAACCAAAAGCCAACAGGTTAACAGCTTACTGTAAAACTATAATGGTACCGTTCATCTTTTAAAATTTTTTAGCATCTTTTCCCCGTAAGAAATTTTAATAATGGAAAAATATTCTTATATGCCTAGAAAAAGAAGAAGAGAGAAATAGGTTGGTTTATTCTAAAGAGAAAATTGGAAGAATATGATATGTTCTGGAGTGTAAAAGTTATTTTGAGAAGTCATTATATTGAAAATTTTAGGATTTTCATCTTTCACCGTCAATTTTAATAGTTGTTCTAGTGATCACATGGTGAAAACCACAAGGAGTGCAATGGTAGGCTTCCGGATTAAGGAGATAAAGTGTTACCTTGAGCCAAGAGAATGTAAAATGTAATTTACCCTTATTCAGTTGTTAGATGTTTGTTTTTCGAGCTAAAAAAGTCCTATAAATGTGTGCACACTTTTTGTTTATGTTTGTAATTTACTTTTGCAGAGTGCTGGACGTCTCATGCGAGCTCTTTTTGAGATCGTTTTGAAAAAAGGATGGGCTCAATTAGCTGAGAAGGCTTTAAAATTGTGCAAAATGATTAACAAGAGAATGTGGAGTGTCCAAATGCCTCTGCGCCAATTCCACGGGATTCCAAATGAGATTTTGATGAAGTTGGAGAAGAAAGATTTGGCTTGGGAAAGGTATTATGATCTGTCTTCACAGGAGATAGGTGAGCTCGTTCGTGTCCCTAAGATGGGAAGGACTCTTCACAAGTTCATTCACCAGTTGCCAAATCTTAAACTGGCAGCACATGTTCAGCCAATTACTCGCTCAGTTTTGAGGGTTGAACTGACCATCACACCAGACTTTCAATGGGAAGACAAAGTCCATGGGTTTGTAGAAGCATTTTGGGTTCTTGTGGAAGATAACAATGGGGAATATATTCTTCATCATGAATATTTCATGCTGAAGAAGCAATATGTTGACAGGGACCACACTTTGACTTTTACCGTCCCAATCTATGAACCACTACCTCCTCAATACTTCCTTCGTGTTGTGTCGGATACATGGCTTGGTTCACAGTCTGTGTTGCCTGTTTCTTTCAGGCACCTTATCTTACCAGAAAAGTATCCTCCACCCAATGAATTATTGGACTTGCAGCCACTGCCAGTGACTAGCTTAAGGCATCCTTTGTATGAAGCCCTTTATCAAGAGTTCAAGCACTTCAATCCTGTCCAAACTCAGGTTTTCTCTGTATTATACAACACAGATGAGAATGTCTTAGTTGCAGCACCAACTAGGAGTGGGAAGACTACATGTGCCGAGTTTGCCATACTGAGGAATCATCAGAAAAGACCTGAGGGTTTCATGCGTGCTGTGTATATTGCTCCTATTGAAGCTCTTGCTAAGGAACGGTATAATGATTGGAAGAGGAAGTTCGGAGAGGCTCTTGGAATGAGAGTGGCTGAATTAACCGGGGAAATGGCCAGAGACTTGAAACTGCTTGAGAAAGGTCAAGTAATAATTAGCACTCCTGAGAAATGGGATGCTTTATCCCGCCGCTGGAAACAGCAGAAGCATGTGCAGCAGGTTAGTCTTTTCATCATTGATGAACTCCATTTGATTGGTGGCCAAGGTGGTCCTGTTTTGGAGGTTATAGTCTCTAGGATGAGATATGTTGCAAGTCAGGTTGAGAACAAGATTCGTATAGTGGCTTTGTCAACTTCCCTTGCAAATGCCAAGGATCTGGGGGAATGGATTGGAGCTACCTCTCACAGCCTTTTCAATTTTCCACTGGGGGTCAGGCCAGTGCCTCTAGAAATACACATTCAGGGCATCAACATTTCTAACTTTGATGCGAGGATGCAGGCGATGACGAAACCAACATATACTGCAATTGTCCAGCATGCCAAGCATGGGAAACCTGCCATTGTGTTTGTTTCTACCAGGAAGCATGCACGCCTCACTGCTGTGGATCTGATGACATACTCAAGTGTGGATAGTGGAGAGAAACCGATGTTTTTACTGAAGTCTGCAAAAGGTTTGGAGCCTTTCATTGACAGGATCAAGGAGCCTATGTTGAAAGAGACGCTGAAATACGGTGTGGTCTACTTGCATGAGGGCTTAACTACTACAGATCAAGATACAGTGAAAATGCTGTTTGAAAAAGGATGGATCCAAGTTTGTGTGATGAGTAGTTCGATGTGTTGGGGAGTGCCCCTCTCTGCTCATTTGGTTGTTGTTATGGGAACTCAGTATTATGATGGTAGCGAACATGCTCATATTGACTACCCAGTCAGCGATTTGTTGCAAATGATGGGTCATGCTAGTCAACCTCTTGTAGATAACTCTGGGAAGTGTGTCATCCTTTGCCATGCACCACGTAAGGAACACTATATGAAGTTCTTATGCAAAGCATTCCCAGTTGAAAGCCATTTGCACCATTATTTGCATGATAATTTGAACGCAGAGGTGGTTGTTGGTGTCATTCAAAACAAGCAAGATGCAGTGGACTATCTCACTTGGACATTCATGTATAGGAGGCTTGCTCAGAATCCAAATTACTACAACCTTCAGGGTGTTAGTCACAGGCATCTCTCTGATTACCTCTCAGAGCTTGTAGAGAACACACTTAGCGATCTGGAATCGAGTAAATGTGTTGCTAGTGAGGATGATTTTAAACTTTCTCCGTTGAACCTTGGCATGATAGCATCATACTATTATATAAGTTACACAACAATTGAACGTTTCAGTTCTTCTTTGACATCAAAAACAAAGTTGAAGGGTCTCCTGGAGATTCTGGCTTCGGCTTTGGAATATGAACAACTTCAAATTCAACCAGGAGAAGAAGAGTTGATTCGCAAATTGATTCTTCACCAGCGATTTTCCTTGAAGAATCCCAAATACGCAGACCCACATGTGAAGGCTAATGCACTGCTACAGGCTCACTTCTCAAGGCAAATGGTGAGTGGTAGTCTTTCCTCTGACCAGCAAGAGGTGCTTATTTCTGCCAGCAGGCTGCTTCAAGCAATGGTTGATGTTATTTCCAGCAATGGGTGGCTTAGCCTTGCTCTTCTTTCTATGGAAGCGAGCCAGATGGTGACCCAGGGCACGTGGGAGTGCGACTCAATGCTCCTTCAACTTCCACACTTCACAAAGGATTTGGCTAAAAAGCACCAAGAGAACCTCGGCAAGAGTATAGAAACAGTGTTTGATTTGGTTGAGATGGATAAAAATGAGATGCGGAAGCTATTGCAAATGTCAGAGTCTCAGTTGAATGATATTTCAAGGTTTTGTAAGCGTTTTCCAAACATTGACTTGACATATGATGTGCTGGACAGTGACAATGTGAGGGCTGGAGAAGAAGTCCATGTACATGTGACCCTTGAACGAGATCTTGAAGGGAGGACAGAGGTTGGACCTGTTGACGCCCCTAGATATCCCAAAGCCAAAGAGGAAGGATGGTGGCTTGTGGTTGGTGATACTAAAAGTAACCAGTTACTTTCCATCAAAAGGGTTACCCTGCAAAGGAAGTCGAAGGTCAAGCTTGAATTCAATGCTCCTGCAGAAGTTGGAAAGAAGACGTACACTCTCTATTTCATGTGTGACTCGTATATGGGTTGTGACCAGGAATATAGCTTTACCATTGATGTCAAACAAGCAGCATGCCTGGAAGATGACAGTGGAAGAGAGTGAATCCAATGCTCTGGACTCCCAACTTATCCTGGATTACACACGTTATTGGTGTTTCTGGTGGTGTTGCTGCGACTCCATTGTAGGTTTTGTTGATCAGTACCCCTGTTATTTATTCCTGAACTTGTCACTACATTTTCTTCCTTTTCACCGGCTTGAAATTATGGTGTGAATTTGTTTTCATTAGTCTGTTTGTCTTTTGTATGCCAGTGAATTTGATCTCAATATTTTGTTCTTTTCAGGGCCAAGAAGTAGCTCTCTTCAGAGTGCTTCATAAGACCATTGAGTTGCTTATTTGGAAAATTTTTGCTACTTTTTCATCACTGATGTGGCTATGCAAAATGTACTCTATACTCTTCTGATTATTCCTTGTTTAAGAGCGGGGTCTATTTTAAAGTGAAGCTCCTCAATGAAAGAGTATGTACACAATTCACTCCTTAAAAAAATTGTGTTAAATGTTCCTTATTTTCTAAGTAGTTGATAGTCTCTTATTCATTGCCTTTGTTGAAGACAGCACATTAGCTACTGGTACAAATTACATGATCCTAAAAAGGTTGGATGTAAAGTTTCCCCCGGCATGGACTTTCCCACGTCGTTGCAGCTGAATAATCTTGTCGTTCCTCAAATTAGCAGAGGTACACATGGGTCCATTTTTCAATGTTAACGTTATGTTTGAATGGAACCAACTTTTGGAACTGTGGTGGAAAAATATGGCGTGCATTGAGTGTGGAAATAATCTTAGGCATACGAGAGGGCCGAAAGCTCAATGGATCTGCACTTTCAGGTATTATTATTACTTTGTACGGACGTAGTGTCATGCTGATGCATAACCACCATGGCCTCACCTGTCGAATACCCCGTGCCGCCCTTCCCCCCCTTTAAAAGGGGTCCTGCATAACATATTTTATTCAGCTGGGGCTTGCATTTACACGTCAAAAGTGATCTTTCTTAGTTTGTTAATTCTTCGAATGTTCCTTCGTCTTTTCTTTTCTCTTCTCTTCTCTTCTCCCATACGTTCGTGTGGTGTGTTGCACCAAACTAGACCTCAGCTGCTGGTGAAGGATGCTTAAAGCCTTTCATCTGCCACACAAAGCAAAGTTCACAAGGCAACATTCAAAAGAATTAGGACATGACCGACAAATATGTAATCAAGTGTTGTGCATAGAGATCCACATTGACGTGCTAATTGCAAATAACATCACACAGTATCAGGATACACCCAAAATTACTGATAAACCACTATTCATTCACTTGAGCTGCACTCCATTCAAAGGCAGGGGCGGAGCCAAAAACTATCTTAAGGGTGAACACTTTATCTAGGGTCGGTTTTAGCATAAAGAGATTCTTTAGGTTTTTACAAAGATGACCCGGTATTTAATATATGTTAATAAAATAGTGTAGATCACACATCTAAACTCCATTAAAATTTAATCCGCCCATAAAAAATCTTATAAAAGCCTAGTGTCAAAATGTTTTTTAAAGCAAACAAAGAAAGTCATTACTACATAATACTATTATTTACCAAATAGTCATATTGAAGTCAACCGTCAATTACACTTGATTTACACGTATATAGAGATATAAAAAGTAAATGTACGATGATATATTATATCTCATAAATAAAAACTCGTTAAGTCAAAAATGGTCAAAAGTTGATATATATGTCATATATGAAGAAAAAACTATAAAAAGAAATTAATTACAACTCTTACCAAAATTAAAAACTTATTACATTTATTTATAATTGACTTTGACGTCTTTTTATATTTTTATATTAAAATTACAAATCTATCAAATAAAAACTTAAGAAGAGTAATAATACCCATTAAAATCCAATTGAAATCAATCTTAAACAAAAGAGATCAATTGTAGGTCAATTGCAAATAATTTTACCTTCAAATCATGAATTTACAATCAAAAGAACTCACAAATATACAGCCCATTCAAGGGTGGGCTTAACAAATAACATCAAAGCAAATAATTACTGCCCCCGTTGAAAGGGTTGAGGGATCACTAAGTAGATTGGATCATTTCCCCTAAAAGTAACTAAATAGGTTGAACTTATTCTTATTAATGAACATAGGAAAAAACACAAAATATATATATATATATATATTCTAAATAAGATCTTCAAGTTTCAGATTTTCACTGAATAGATAGCAACTCTACAAAAATAGTACTCCATACGCAATCAAAAAAATGGAACATATCTGAACATGAAATATAACTAATCATTGCATCCAAATTATAGTACCATCATAGCCTTATAGGATGATGTAGTATTACAGACACATTGCCATCATAGAACATCCCTCGATGAATTGATATCTCAAATGGGTCTCGCACCAATGATTGTCAAGTTAAAAATCTTCTTACAAGATCGATTTCATACTAAGGATTTAGAAAAACTTAGGTATTTCTTGAAAATTGAAGTGACTCGATTTAAACACGGTATTTGTTTATTATAGAGAAAATATGTACTTGACATGCTAGAGGAATCAGGTTTGCTGGGTGGTAGACCGATTGATGTTCCTATGGATCTGAATCATAAACTATTGATGGATGATGATGCATTGTTTGAGAATTCAGGTCGGTATCGCAGATTGATTGAGAAGCTCAATTATTTCACTATTACTCGACCGGATATTTCCTATGCAGTCAGTATAGTAAGAGGCTACTAAGAGGAGATCCTCCTAAATTAGGGTTCCCCAAGTATTTATACTTGAATTAGGATGTCAAAAATTTAATCAAGGTCAAAAACTACGTCTGGCGAATTTGGCTACAATGTTTGGATGCGTATTTCCTTGTGTCTGGACGCATGGCTTGATCTTGAACAGTGGGGAAATCACGTCCCAATGCACATTCTGAACTGTCTAGACACAAACATTCTTCTTAAAGCCTCTGTAAATGGTGTCCGAATGCACTCCTAAACTATTTGGACACACATAACTTCCTAGAACTCACATTCGAACGTGCATATCCACCATCCAAACGCATGCCTCTTTCTTGTCTTTGTCATCCCAAATGCCCTAGGTTTCCTCCTTTTTGCATATACCTGTAAAATAAACAAACACTGCAAAAAGACAGAGAAAACCCAAAACACATCATTTACGCAAATTTAGCTTCCTACCCAATGTAATTAACCAAATAATATCAAAATAATTATGCACAACTCATGACTAATCTATTGTTTCATTGTGTTGCGTGCATCAAATTTTTTAGATTCTCTGTGAGTTAAATTTATGATTTTGCACTTGGATGATCAATTCTAAAGTTGTTACGGGGATTTATGTCGAAACAAATAGCACCATACCACCATCTATTGAGGTTTGCTAGATTTGAGATTTGTCACAAATTTGAAAATCCCATTCCCTATTTTTATCTTCTATCATTTTTTTTTTTTTTTGTTCCCTGTTCCAGGATCCAAGAGGTAGACTAGTTAGAGAGGATCCCGAATTTTTATTTGGAGATTTATTTGATTTATCTGCAAACTCTGACACACACACACACACCCCACCATGGTTGATGATTGTAGTAACTATGGGAAAGACGAGGTTAACAATAGTCCACCTAGTAGAACTTTGAAAAAATGTAACGGCCCCAAATCACCCTAGAAGACATTAATTAACTATACGACATCCAATCATGAGCGCATCTAGAACTTAAATTTAACAAATACCATCCATCAATTAGATAAACAATGAAAACAATGTCAACGAACATCGTTCACTTCTCAAACTTACAACTCAAAAATAAATGTTATTTCGTAGCAGAATAAATTAAAACTATTTAAAACACTATTTTACATCTATCCCTTAAATTTAAACCAAGGAAAAACATCTCTAAGCCTCCAATTCGAGATCACCATCTTGGTCGAAAAATCTACCTACTCATTCAATTTGACATCCTCCTCTATGTCAAAATTTGTAAATGTTGTTGTAAGGGGTGAGTAGAAGCCTGTAGGAAATCGCTCTTTAATCCAAACAAGGTTTTTAAAGCATAAAGGTGGAAAGTTTCTTTTGAAAAATGACATATAAAACTTTTGTAAGTAAAATAATGCTAGTTGTAGCGATATCAAGTTTACGGACTACATTAATTCAATAACAAAAATAAAAAATTAGGAATTAGAGTAAGTAAAGAATAATTCAGTAAACTTCATTTAAGTGTCTCATGTATGTTGGTTGCTTCTTAAGAATCTACCCAATGAACCTACATCGTTCACCCACCACAAATCAACAATCTCAATCATTTCCCACAAGGCCACATCACAAATAACTTTAGGAAGAGCGTGAAATGTCTCATACGGCATTAATGAATCCATTCCTAGGAAAGACATATTATCCCTCAGCTTTGAACACATGTGAACAATAGTGGTTGATGTTGCAAGGAAACAACTCTCCTATGAGTGTTAGACAACCACCTCACCTCCACTAAAATAGACTAACTTTTAACATTCTATAGTAACTTTCGAAGGCAATTCAAGTTCATCATACCCAAACCATACAAGAGATAAAAATCACAACTTTATCAAAAATTGTATACTCAACTAATCAAAATTTTCATCAAAATCCATGTATCACAATTGCACAATTTTCAATATATAAGGATAAAGAAATTAAAATATGCAAGAGACCATATCAAGAAACTTTTACTTTTACGGTATTCCAAATTCTAGGATTTAATCAAAACTTTTGACTCTTGGAGAGAAAACACATATCTTTGATTGTAAACATGGTTTATTCAAGAATTAAGGTTTATAAATAAAGAACGAGTGAAGATCATAAGGAAATCATGTAACTTTTCAAGATCTATGATTTTAGAATTAAAAAACTAGTAAATAGTGTATGAAAACATGTATTTTCTTCAAGAATGATTCATAAGTTTTCAAAACCAAAACAAGATGGTTTTCTATCACAATAATATCATTTAAGAGTAAAAACATACATATATAATATTCTTTGCCTCGAGGAAAGAATTCAAGAAGGAACCCCTACTTTTATCTGATGTTTGTACATAGCCCTAGTGTTTTTGATCCATTCTCGACATGAAAATCCTTTCGAATCTTGTATTTTTTCATTCTCTCTCACTCTCTTGGGTTTTCTAGGGCCAAAAACTAATAAAATTGACATAAGGGACGTACTTAGAGTATTTATTGAATCATAATATGAACAGTCGATGTGAGCCTGATCACTGTAAAATCGCACTTATGTTTGAACATGCCTCGTTTGAACATGACTTACGTTTGAACATTCCTTACACCCAATATTTCGATTTTTGTCATATTTTCTATCAGGTATCAAACTTCTATGGCTAAAACTTGTTCAAACGTGACTTCAGTTCGAATGTAACTCCAATTTATGTACAAACTTCCTGTATAGTTTTAACCAATTTAGAAATCGATTTACGAAATCTTTGTGAAATACACTTTTATAACTCTTGGAATCTCATTACTACTGTCCAAAAATCAAGTCGATCGAATGTCAAAATAAGAAGTTATAAGTAAAAATACCAAGTCAATAACTAATTGTTCTCCTCTTATCCTTTCCCAAAGAGACTTCACAATATTCAAAACATCTCTAATGTCCCCTATATCCGTATTTCCTAAGCCATGCAGTATTAATGCAACACGGGTTACACAATATACATTATTATAAATGTCACGCCTCCGTCCCGAATTACGTAGGGGCGATAGACCGGCCATCGAAGCCGTAACCAGCCAACCATGTGCATCATAAATGCAAAATACAGCGGAAGACAAATAATAAAATGATTGAATCCACCTACCTAATGAATACAATAGGAATAAATAAACATCACCAACATCATTATTAAATTCATGTAAAATCATAATCAAACCATAAGGTTTACAACTCTAAACATAAACAACATTGTTCCCAAAATAATTAAATATTCGTCTCAAAACCATAAAACACAATTATTCTTGAAGACCTATAATAGAATAAATTTTCAAGTCTTCTAAGCCCTTGTCTATCTATGGACATACTCTTCACCTTGATCATCACTTGAAAAATGTTAAATGTTTGTATGAGTACGATGACCCGTGAATAGCAACTACCTCTTATGAGGTGTGAAAATAACTCCCACAATTTATATACAAGAAATAAACTTTGACACATACATAAGTGCAACAAATTGTACTCCAACCCATCTCATATAATCATTTAAATAAAATGATTTTTTGTTCACAAATAATTTTATATATGAAAATACATTTATAACCCAACACCCACAAACACTCGATGTTTGTTATCATTGGCTTTGTAAATGGTTCCGTCACTTGTCATCATTAGCCTGATGACTGGCCCCTATGTGCAAAACTCTATACCGATCACACCGGTATCCCTTCAATCTCGTTACCACTTAAACATGACAACCTAGTCCCCGTTTCATAAAATGTGGTTTAAACACATACCAAAATTGTTGTTTTAGTCTCAACGCACACAAAATTTTCCTTTCATATCCAAAACACATTTAAGCAGTGACATAAAATCATCTCCTATTTTCATAATTGAGAAACATTTAATTCTAATCCCAAACATCATCATATATAATACATATGTGAAATATTCACACATGCACGCGCAAGTCTAATATAAAAAATTCTCCCAAAAGAAATAGTAAACTGCTCACCTTGATTCTTGAACTCTAATTTAAAACTATTTCTTCCAATCTCAATACAATCACCACCTAGACCAAATTGCATGTACCGATCAATTCATATTCCTAACTTCATAATTTTACGATTCTATATTTAAGTTTCATACTCCCTACTTATAAAGGCATATACTTTATATATCATTTTCATATAAATAACCTTTCTAATATGATATAATAGGGTATGGAAGTAGCCAGGGCAATTTAGATGAATTTTCTAAAGTTTTGGGGTAAAATCATAATTTTCTAAACTTTTGGGGTCAAAGAGTAATTTCCTAAAAATTAATTTTCTATTTTTGAGGCTGCTATAAAATTTCCAGAATAGTATTTAAGGCTATATAGAACAATTTTTGATAATATAACATTGATTGAGCTATTATGAGTAAATTATAATTTTGGGAACAAATAAACTTTTTGGGGTTCGCTTTAGAATTTCAAAAGCTTTCCAAGGCTCAAGGGCTGTTTTAAAATGATAAAGTTTGTTTCAAAACTATTGGGATCAACTCTGTAAATTATCAACCTAAACAGCAGTCAAAATTAAATTTATAAAACTATGGGCGTCAAAATATATCTCTTGTAATCAAAAGGGAATGCTTGTGTAATTAATGGATTTACAAGTTCTACAATCTCTCGCTAACCAAACGAAGCCTATGGGAATATCCAGATTCCATCATTCTAGAACTTCTTTCCCTCCTTTTTTTTTTCTCATCATATTGATTAAACTACATTAAATCCCAAACAATTATAAACCTAAATTCAACCTAATAATTTGAAGGATTTAAAATTAAAACTACCATGAGACCCATTTCTATATTAATATGTGTGTGTATATATAAGGATGGACTTGTCTTTATACAAGTCCAATAAATTTTTCATTTTTCGGGATATATCCCTTCAATAGCACCATGGGTTTCCCACCAATCATGAAACTAGTTAGGAAGTTTCATACATGTTTCAGTGAATTGGAAGAACCATGAATGACCCAAATTTATGTAGTTATATAAAAAAGTTTTATCCCAAGCATCAATATAATCAAAATAATTACACGCCATATATAGAGATTTTGTTAGTGTTCTTGGGATAGTTAAATTAAGACTCCAATTTTTAGTAGATATCACTCTTAATATGAGTGCTTTACTTTATTACGGATTTTTAGTATCATATTTATTGTTAAAAAATCTCTGAAATTTGACAGAATCAGTCTCAAATAAGAATGTTTTCATAATACATTATGTCATGTCTTCCAGATACCAAGAAGGCTTTATCCATCGTCATAAATAGCTTAGCAATATAATATGAATCTGTCATCCAATTAATATACTCATTATTAAGAGTCATTATACTGCTATAAGTAGGCAAAGTAATTAAATCTGTATAATTTAACTTTAGTTTGGCTATTAAAGCTTTTTTAATGGATTTTTTAGATCTTACAACGGTATAACCGTCATCATCATTCTTACTTGATGATACTTCTTTAAGATGTTGATTATTAACAACTTTAAGCTATTTGGATTCATTAAGTGGTGGATAATAAGCAATGATTTGGGTCCTTCCCCTAGATCTTCTTTTTCATCGGCCTCAGCCACAGTTATTGCTCTGACCCCTATTCATGAGAGCCCTGCAAAAATTCTCTTGTTAGAAAATAGGGAAGAGAATTTAAGTCTCCTTTAACATATTCAATTTTAAAATTAAAAATAGAAAGAATAGCCTGCCATCTTGCAAAAATATGTTTCGAAGCAATGCTCTTTACATCTTGTTCAAGAACATTTTTGGCAGAACTGCAATCAATTCTTAATAAAAATTCTTGATTTAATAAATCATCTTGAAATTTACTTATGCATTTAACGATGAACAATTTTTTTTTAATAATAGAATAGTTTAATTAAGTAGATCCCCATTTACCTGAAGTAAATCTAATAAGTATTATTAGAAATGAGATCTCTTTGTTTAAGAATACCTCCATATCCTTTATCTGAGACATCAATCCCAACTATTTTATACCATTTTGGATTTACCAATGAAAGACATGATAAATGTTTAGCTTAAAGCTTACTTTTTCTTCTAGCTTCTATATGAAGATCTGTCCATGGAGAAGGATTTTTTTTAAGTCCAGAATATAAAATAGCAGTATCTTGAGCTAGGTTTTTATAAAGGTTTGTTAAATAATTTAGGCTTCCCAAAAATCTTTGTAATTGCTTTTTATCTTTAATTTCATCATGAAATTTAGAAGTAAATTTAATACTTCTTTCAATTGGAACTATACTTCCTTGTTCAATATAATGACCCAAAAATCTTACTTTTAGTTGGAATAATTTCATTTTAATAGTAGAAAGGACTAATCTGTTTTTCTTAACTACTTGAATGAATTTATTCAAATGTTTAAAATGCTGGTCAATAGAATCAGGAAAAATTAATATATCATCAATATAAACAATGCAAAATGGATAATAAGGATTGAATATATCATTCATAATATTTTGAAATTCTGATGGGGCATTTTTAATCCCAAATGGCATAATATCCCATTCATAATGTCCAAAAGGTACTGTGAAAGCAGTTTTATACCCGTCTTCCTCAGTAATTTGGATCTGCCAATATCTTGATTTTTAAATCAAACTTGGAAAATATTTTAGCATTATATAATTGAGATAATAAATCTTTTTTTATTGGAAATCAGATATCTAATCCACTGCAATACTTTATTTAACAATTTGTAATTAATTACTAATCGAGGAACTCCTCGCTCCTTTTCTACAGCGTTATTAACATAAAAAGCTGCACAACTTTATGGTGAATAGCTTTTCGAATTAATGATTTTTTCATTAATGAGTCAATTTATTTTTTACAAATTTCTAGATATTCTTTATTCATTTGTGTTGGCATTTTCTTAGTGAGAATATCATTTTCATTAAATTCCTTAATATAAGGAAGAGTGACAACATATTTTTTCCTATCCCAAAAAGTAGTAGGAATAGTATCACATATTTCTGTAGTTATTTTATTTTCAATTTCTTTTAATTATTTTTAAATTCATAAGAGTTAAGTTTATCAGATATGCTTAAGACCTTTATGTCTTCTTTCAAGAAATTTAATTGATTTTCTTTATTAGTCAAATTTTCTTTTATCTGATTTATTATTTTTATTTGTGATGGAGTTATGAATTCAAATAATATTTACTGTCCATTTAAAGTAATTAAAATTCCTTTAGAATCAATTCTTTCAATGGGTTCAATCATAAATAAAAATAGTATTCCCAAAATTACTAATTGATTTAAATTTGCTATAATCATAAAAGTAGTAGGAATTCAAATTCCTTGATTACAGATGTAAACATTCGAAAGTTTAAATTTATATTTAATTTTGAACCATCAGCCATACTAAATGACTGAGTTATTTTTCCAAAATATTTAGTAGAAATTAATTATTCTTTAATACAGTTCATATTTGCTTCACTGTCAATTGGAGCAATTGTTTCGACATTAAATTCTGAATTGATCACAAGTATAATTTTAACATACCATTTTTAATAAGTTATTTTTTCTAATATATTTAAATATTCAAACTATTTTGTTTCTTCATTTTTAATTGGCATTTTCTCAAGTGCCAAAAGTCTTTGTTTTATTTTCAACCTTATCATGATTAATTTCTCCTTTAAGGTCTTGCAATGAAACTTCTTTTTCATTAATTATCATATTTTATGTTCTATTAAGAACTTCTTTTAAAGAATAAGGTTGGGCCAAATAAGGTTTCTCCTCTTCTGGTGTTATTTCCAAATATTGTTCAATAGCTTTCCTTTTAGATACTGGGTCTTGAATTTGATCTATAAGATCAAGAATTAATGTTTGTGACTTAGTCAAAGTATTTATACTTAATCCATTCATATCTAAAATGACCTTATAATAGTTAGCTTGTGCCTGACAGTGCAATGAACAAGCTTTATCTTGATCAGATTTATGTTAATAAGATGAATTACTGCTTATTTCATTAATATTATATAATTCTTCTTCTTCTTCTTCAGAAAATGAACTATCTGAAAATTCTCCTTCATCATTTTCTGAATTTAAAACTATTCTTAAAATCTTATCGTTAAGATCTTTGTCAATAATTAATTCATTTATTTTTTGTTTAGTTAAACATTTAGAAGTAATATGCCCTTCGTTTCCACACTTAAAACATTTAATTGGTTTTTTACCTTTCAATTTAAGTTTTTTAGTGGGTTTATTTATTTTATCTTTTTCATAATTACTTTTATGGAATTTTCGTCTTCTCTTGTATGGTTTATTGTAAGTTTTCCTTTTAGATGAAGATTTATCTTTTAGAATATCAAGATTATAAGAAAATTGATTACAAAATTCTCTAAGTTCTTTCCAACCAGTTAATCTTTATCTTTTAAGTTGAGCTTTAAAGTTTAAATCATTACAGAGAGCTAAACCTTTTGATGTACATTCAAAAATTAATTCTCCGTAAGTGTAATTTTTAAAAGGGATTGTAAATTCACCATGTCTTTGCTTTAATCGAATTCTTATTTTTTCAACAAATAAGCTGGGTAAACGAAATATACATTTTTCTTTCCAAAATTCATTATTGGCATATGTTCTTAATAAAATTTTTGCTAAAAATACATTTTTATATTACTTAAAATGGGTTAAAGTAGGACATCTTAAATTCGTTACTCTTATCTTTACTTTGTAAGCTTGTCCCTACAAAGTGTTTTAATATTGCTTTATTAAAGTATAAACAACATCTTCTTGAGTGGTTATACTCTCATCTTCTGCTGTTATTATTTTTACTGCATTTAAAATTTCATGTTTTTGAGTTAAGCTTAAGTAGTTATCCCACCAACCTCTTAATTGGCCAGTAAATTCTGTAGTTATAAATTTAGCAATATAGCATGGTATGAATTATGATTAACTTTACATATTGAAGTATACATTAAAATTTTATGTAAAACTTGATGAATTAAATATTCTGACATGCCATCAATATTTCACTCATAAATAAAAGAGTCATCATAACTGGTTTGATCAATAAAAAAGTTTTTCTCATATAAAATATCTAGAAAGGTTGATATGTGATAATAAGCTCTCATAGGGGGTGCTTGTAGATATGTATTATTTTGTTTTTTAAGTTTAGAATACCCAATTTTATTTATTTCTTCAGATTGCATTTGGTGTAAAGAATTTTTAAATTGTTATATTTCAGTTTCAAATTGCTCTACACTTTCTGTGTGTGAAATTACATTTAAGGACACATTTTGTTATTTCTTTTTAAGTTCATTTATGAACTCATCTTCAACTTTATTATGAAGATTAAATGTTGAAGTATCTATTGGAGGCTTAATGTTTACTTTTTTTAATTTCATCCTAGTTGTTTCTTAAAGATTGGGAAGATAAAGTTTCTTGTCTTTATTCTCTTATTAAATTTTCAATTTCACTCAAGTGTTGTCCTACCACTTGTAGACAAACATTAGTGTAATTATTTTGTTTGATAGAAATATTTCTCCCTATGTCATGATTATCCTTTAGAGAATAGCAAGCATTCATAATAATGTCTCCTAACTCATTTGAAATGGAGGCTATCTTTACAGTTTTATTGGTAGGAGGATAAAAACTATTTATGCTTTTACCATCCAATGTTTTCTCTTTATGCTGAAATTTTTAAATTACATTTAATTGATCCATGGTAGGTGGAACATAATAGGTTAAAAACCGTTTAACAAAAGGAATTATCATTTTTTTCCTTTCTATATAAAGGAAAAACATTTCTTTATATTTTTTTAGATCTTCTTGGTTCATAGTCTTAAAGTACCAAAGTTCTAAATTCCTAATATTTTGGAAGATAAAATTTTTCATTAATTTATTTTTTATTTATTATAAATTCTTTGGAGTTTAAATCCATAAAATTTATAATTGAAATCTAATTTTGGACGGGGTTGGATCTCGATCTTCCTCTAAGGAAGATTCATTATTTTGCCTATAAATTACATGTTGAATTTGATTACGTGAGGCTTTAATTCCCTCGATTATGGGTTCTTTTCCCCTTCTTCTATCTGGTATAGAAGACGTGGACCTCCTACTAGGAGTATAATATACTGATAAATTCTTGATTTATCAAAAATTTTTAAACTTGAAAAATTATCTCCTCTAGCAAATCTTATCATTATATCTCCCTGAGATGATTGGGCTATTTGTGTTATTTCCTCATTTATGTATGGAGTTTTAGGAACCACAGATTCCAATTGCTAGGTTTTTAGAAACTGGATTTTTGACCATTTAATGGTTTTGGGAATTTCAATTTTATTTTTGATCATGTTTGTTTCAATTAAAGTTGTTTGACCTTTAAGGTTATGAAGCCTAGCTTTGGGCAAAGAGTATTCATTACTTTATAACAGACTCTATAAGTAAAATTCATAATGTCTGTTCCATCTTTAAAATTGTAACCATAAATTTGAATATTACAAGTTAAAACATCTAATATATTTCTATCTATTAAAGCTACTGATAAATTTAGAAAACAGTTAAAATAAACTGGATCAGTACTTATGTTGGATTACATAACTCCCATAAAAGATTGATTAAAATCTAAACATCTAACATTTCTTAAGTCTAGCATAAAATAGACATTTAATCCTTGAAGAGTTAATGGTTTTAAAGCCAATTGGACTAATCCAATATGTAGAAATTTATAACTATCTTGAGCCTTTAAGACTTCTCTTTTAGTTAAGAGTTGTAAGGTATCTTCATTTTAATCAAAGAGAATTGTTTGTTCTAACGTTTTAATTGTTGGACTTGATTTAAAGTCCAAAGTTTCAATATTATATATTTTCTTAGTTGGGTACTGGGGTATATCTCAGTTTTGTAATTTATTTTCAATATCTAAAAATTTAATTTCTTCTATATTTTTAACATAATCATCTTTATGTTTATTATTAAATTTAAACAGACTTAATGCTATATTTGCTTTTCACACAATTTTTCTGTTGATCTATATGCTTCACTATTACCTTCATGTTGTTGCAGTAATTCGTCTATTAATTCTGTTACAGTAATGCTATAATGACTATTGCTATAATAATTCCACTATAGTGATCTTCTTTCTCTTTCCTACTCTTGTTGTCAACGATTTATGAGGAACACTGACGGCCTCACTCCTATCCCTTGGATACGGCCTAACATCCCACACGCGACTTGAGTGCAGAACCATAGGAACAAAAGAAAAACATTATAACAAAATTAATATAACAAATTCAAAATAACATTAGTCTAACATAGTTAAATCACAATAACATAAGTAACAAGAATTAGTAATGGATCTGCATATAAATCAACAGAATAAATTTAAGCTGCCATTACTTGGCTCTGATACCAGATACGAGAAGAATCGTTGCAAATATCAGAGAAATTTTTTATTTAAAGAAAAAATTTGTACAAAACTTACAGATGTGACGGAGAAGACTAAGGATGGAGGCTATAATTACAAGAGAGGAAAG
>CM042184.1:17182128-17200578 GCA_023539305.1 Ilex asprella
GGCTTTCTCGAGCTGAAAAGCCTAGTAGTCCCGATAGGCTAAAATCCTAGTCAATTTGTGTGGCTAAAGAGCTTGTGGCTTTCCCGAGCTGAAAAGCTCGTAGGCTGAAAAGCCTAGTCGATTTTCCCGAGCTGAGAAGCTCTTAGGCTAAAAAGACTAGTAGATTTGCGCGGTTGAAGAGCTCCTGACTTTCTCGAGCTGAGAAGCTCGTAGGATGAAAAGCCTAGTAGTCCTGAGCTGAGAAGCTCGTAGGCTGAAAAACCTAGTACTCTCAAGCTGAAAAGCTCTTAGGTTGAACTTAGTGCAAACTTTCTATTTCATGAGAACTTCGGAATTGTCATTGATCTATAAAAGTGGAGTTTTATAACAACTCTCTTCCTTTTTATTACACCGATTTGTAGAGGACTCTATTGGTAGTAACGCTTCAGGTGATCTGCGTTCTAGGAATGTTGTAAGTCCCTTCCTTTCTCTGTTTGTAATTCATAATTGCCAGGTCGGACTACCTTTTTTCCAATGTAGAGCCCTTACCAATTTGGGCCGAGCTTTCCATGGGATGGATCCTTCATGGCTGGGAGCAATTTTTTCAGCACTAATTCGCATGGCTTGAAACTTCTTCTCCTCACCCGCTTGTTATAGTATCTAGCTGTGTTCATCTGGTACGAAAATATTCGTTGCAGTGCTTCATCTCTCTTTTCACCTGGGAGGTCGAGATTGACCAATAGGGACCTCTTGTTCTGCTCAGGAACGAACAGTTCGGCCCTCACGAAAGTCAAGCTGACCTCGATTGGGCCATCACCTTTGTTTTGTATGCAAGGCTGAAAGGAGTCTCGCTTGTTGCTGTCCGAATAGTTGTTCGGTAAGCCCATAGTACTACCAGGAGATGATCCACCCAATTAGACTTAGATGCTTCCAATCTCATCTTCAGTATGAGCTTTATGGTCCTGATGGTGACCTCGGCCTGCCCATTGGATTGTGGGTGTGCGAGTGTCGAGAAGTAGTTTATGATTCTTAGCTCAGCATAAAACTCGTGAATGCTAGATTATCAAACTGTTTTCCATTATCTAAAATCAACGCTTTAGGGACACTAAAATGATAGACTATAGACTTCTAGACAAAGTTCTTGACCTTCTGCATGGTGATTTTGGCCAACGACTCGACCTCTGCCCACTTGGTGAAATAATTCATTACGACTATAACAAACTTACACTGCCGGACACCAACCGGCAAGGGCCCTAGGATGTATAACCCCTATTGTTGGAAAGGCTATGGCTGACGACTGATGTGAGTTGCTCCGGCAGGTAGTGTTCCAGATTGCCATGAATTTGGTAGACCTGGCACTTCTTCACCATCTCATTCGCATCTTTGAACATAGTGGGCCAAAAAGTACACTTGTCGTAGTGCCTTACTTGCCAAAGTTCTTGCACCGATATGATTTTCGCATATGCCATAGTGGATTTTTCTCAGAATGTAATCTGCTTCCACCCTAGACACACATTTCATTAGTGAAATGAAAAATCTTTTTTGTATAGATTACCTTGGACGAGTGTGAATCTTGTCACTCAAGACTTCAATTTTGATGCTTCCTTTAGATCGTCAAGCAATGTTCCATCTTATAGGAAGGATATGATGGGATCCATCCATGAAGTGATCTCCTGGATTGGCATGGCTTGGCTTTCCCCGGCTAGGTCCTCTTCGAGCTAGACGCAAGGCCTAGCGAGGACTTTGATGGGAACCCTCCTTGGAGAATCCAGTTGGGAGGTTGTGGCTAACTTGGCTAGTGCGTCGGCTGGGGCACTGGCTTCTCGGAGTGCTTGGACCAGCTCAGTCAAGACAAAACTTGCCTAATAGGCTGCTCACTTTCATCATGTAGAGTGCCGTCTTGTCATCCCTTGTGGCATACTCTTCCTCAACCTGCCTGACCACCAGCTGTGAGTTGCTGTGGATCATGATCTATTGTGCATCCATTAACAAGGCCGAGTTTAGGCCGATTATAAGGGTTTCATAATTCGCTTCGTTGTTCTATGCTTGAAAGTCAGGATCAGGATTAGGCCGAATTCACTTCCCTGGGCATTCGAGGCGCCATCCACGTATAGCCTCCAAGTTGGGACATTAGGAACCCAATCTTGGTTTTCTGTGCTCTCTTCAGGTGGTGAGGTAAATTCGGCAAGGAAATCTGCTAGGGCTTATCCCTTTATCACAGTTCTAGACTTGAACTTGATGTTGAATTCACTTAGCTCCATCGCCCATTATACTCATCTCTCTGAGGCTTCTGGCTTGTGTAGGACCTTCCTCATCGGCTGGTCTATTGGGATTTCAACGGTGTGTGCCTGAAAGTACAGCCTCAATCTTTGAGTTGCTACTAAGAGGGCTAACACAAGTTTTTCCATTTTAGGGTACCTTTCTTCGGCTCCCCTAAGGGCTTTGCTGCAGAAGTAGACTGATTGCTGAACTCTTTCCTTGTCTTTCACCAAGGCGGTGATGACCGAAAAGTCAAACACAACAAGGTAAAAGGTAAGAACTTCTCTTTCTTGGGGGCTCATTAGCACTGGTGGTGTGGCCAGGTAGGACTTAAGGGCTTGGTAAGCCTTTTCACATCTCTCATCCCATAAAAAAGTTGTCTTCAAAACTTTAAAGAAAGACTGACACTTGTCATTGAAATGCGAAACAAATCGATTTAGTGCTGCTATCCTTCCAGTAAGGCGTATCTCCAGAGTATTGGTGGGGGACTTCATTTCCAAGACGAACTTTACCTTTTTGGGGTTGGCCTCAATACACCTGCTATTGACTATGAATCTGAGAAACTTCCATACCGACACCCCAAAGGCACACTTTGCTGGGTTTTGCTTCATCCTGTACTGTCGCATAATTTTTAATGCCTCCCCGAGATGCTGAATATGTGACTTGACTTTAAGGGACTTCACGAGCATGCCATCTATATATACTTTCACAGACGAATCGAGCTTCTCACTAAATATCCTATTGACCAACCTCTGGTAGGTGGCCCCGACATTCTTCAATTCTAAAGGCGTGACTTGATTGCAAAAGATCCTTTGCTCTGTGATTAACAAAATTTTTTCTTGGTCGTTTGGATCAATCCTGATCTGGTTATATCCTGAAAAGACATCTACGAAGTTGAAAATCTCAAGGCCAAGTGTGACATCAACTACCAAGTCGATCCAGGGTAAAAGAAAATTATCTTTAGGGCATGCTCGATTCAAGTCGGTGAAGTCGATGAATAACTGCCATTTGCCATTCACTTTCTTTATGAGCACGACATTTGTCAACCAGGTCAGGTAATCTACCTCCTTGATGGCTTTGGCTCGTAGCAGCTTGATCACTTCCTCATTAATAGTTTTGTCTATCTAGGGTGAAGCTCCCCCTCTTCCGTCTTACTAGTTTGCAGTTCGAACCGACACTAGGCTAGTGTACAATCACTGAGGGGTCTATTCCTTCCATATCCTCCTATTTATAGGTGAAAACATCCACATTCTTCTTTAAGAACGATATAAGTTTTTCCTTGATATCTTGGAGCAGCATAGAACCTATGAAGACCCCGTGCCCTAGGTCTTTATCACGACCTATATGGGCTCCAACTGGTCAGTGGGGGTGGGCCGCATTTCCAGTCCTCCAGCTGAACCGATTCTACCCCCTTTTGTCTCATTGACGCCACATAGCACTCCTTGGCAAGGCTTTGATTGCCCCTGACCACGCCAACCGCGTTCTCATTAGGGAACTTCATCACCAGGTGGTATGCTGAGGGTATCACTCTGATGGAATTGAGGGGGCTTCCCGAGGAGGACATTATAGACGAGGGCACATTCACCACTAAGAAACAAACAATTGTGGTAACCTGATAAGGTTGATCTCCCATGATAAGTATAAGCTGGATGGAGCCGACAGACAAGATCCTCTCCCTCGAGAAGCCCAGGAGATGGGTTCTCACGGGCTCGAGCCTCGATCTGTCTATGCTAAGCTGATCAAAGAGTAACAAAAAAATGATGTCGATCGAACTGTCATTTTCAATGAGTACCCAATGCACGGTCTTGTTCACGATGATCCCCTTAATGACCAGGGGTGCTGTCACTCTTCAAGGTTTGCATCGAAAGAAGTGATCTCCATGTTTCGATGGGGTGCTTTCAGACTGTCTCGAATTCAAGGAAATCTTTCTGACCTGAATCTCCTAGCGTATGCCTTCCGTGTTGAGCTGGACTTACCCCCTTCTGCAAAACCTCTTGAGATGACTCGAATTTTGTCGAGAGCCCGCGGGTGTTGCTGAGGAGGCGTAGCGACTGCTCACGCGTCCTGTCTTTGATTGTTTTGTTCTCTTCCTTCTCCTGCCACGTAGTGGCGTAGGTTCCCCTTCTAAATCAAGTACTCATTTTCCTTTTTAAGCTGGATTCAGTCGTTCATTTCATGGCATGTGTCCTTGTGGAACTCACAGTACTTGGAGACGTCTCTCTTTTTGGGATCGAATTTCATCCGAGGTGGCCATCAGATGAACCTTTCATTTAGCACCTCGTGGAGGACTAGAGTGATGGAGGTGACCAGAGGCAGAAGTTGCAATAGGGCATGTCTAGGTTGTAACTCTTGAGGCGGGGGGCTGAGGCAGTCTCTCACGTTGCCTCTCCTTTTTAGGGAAGTCTCTCTGCCTCTTCTGGGGAACGATCTTGTGGTGGAAACCGATCTCATCTTCTCTCTCTTCTTCTTTTCTGCTTATGTACAGGTCGACCCTCCTTTTAGTCGATGAGCCTCCTCATTATTGATGTATTTTTTGGCTTTTGCGAGTACCTCAGCCATTATGACATGAGGGTTCTTGGAAATCAAAAAACAAGAGGTCCTTAGATTGAATTTCGTGTCTAGACATGAAGGTGGTTAGTGCGACTTATCATCCACACTTTCTACCTTCAGGCATTCTTTGTTGAAACGTTGTGCATAGCTCCGGAGGGACTCATTGGGTCATTGTTTGATGCTCAGAAGGTGGTGGGCTAGCTTCTTGTATGTCCTTGCTCCAATGAAGAGGGATATAAATTGTACAGATAGTTCCCAGAAGGAGAAGATTAATACGGGCTGTTATCTGTTAAACCAAACAATCGCCGACCCTTTGAGGGTGATGGCAAAAGCTGGACAGTGAATAGAGTATGGGTAACCTTGAAGTTCCACTTGATTCTTGTAGGAATTCAAGTGGGCAACTAGATCTTTGGTTTCATCGAATGCCTCTATCAATGGTGTTCATAATTTCTAGGGGAGGGAAAAGTGAAGGATCTCTGGAGTGAATGGTGACTCTGTTTGCTAGACCAGAGTGTCCATAGTGTCGGGAGTCTTCCCTTTAACCGCTTCTTTCATATTTCTCAAATCTTGTTGGAGCTCGCGAAGCCTTTACTCCAAAAAATGATCCATGGCGTCTGACAGGGGAAAAGGTCTGTCTTCTCAATAGGAAGCTCTGGCCTGACTGTGGGCTTCATTTTCAGCGTGTTCTTCCAAATGTCTCCTCTGGTGGTTTTCTCCAGAGTGACTATGCTCATGAAGCTCTGTGACCTCGTTGGGCAGAGCTTGTCTTTCCTGAAGAGGAATGTCCTGTTGTGCCGGTGGAGGAGGAGGCTCCTGATGGACTGGTGGGAATTGCGAAAGCTGGTGTGCTTGTTTCCACATCATCAACTATTGGTTTTGCTTTATCAATTGCATCGTGGTTCGACGGTAGGCTTCCAATTCATTGAGCAGGGGGAGGTTTGTCGCTAAGGGGTGGTTCTCGATGTTCGCTTCGGGGGCATAAAAGATCTTCAGCAAGTTGTGGCGAGCTTGGGGATTGGCGTGAGATTTACTCATGTTCCGAGTTGAAACCATCAAAATATAGGGATGTAATGAAAGTCAAAGGAAAACGATAAAAATTGTTTCCCACAGACGGTGCCAACTGATGATGCTCGAAAATAATGGTCTATGCCCAGAGTGATATTTTGGGATTTCAGTGAATAAGCAGGTCTGCTGATCTATCTATGAAAAATAAAAGAAGACAATATATAAGTGATTCACCTTAGCCGAGAGACTAAGGCTGCATCCACTATTAGGGAGTCTCTTGCCTCTTGGGGTTGTATATTACTCTGCATTTGGTGAGTACAATGATAATGTTGGCTCTGGACCTTTACAAGAACAAATGCCTCTCTCCCCGCCTATTGTGTTGTGGGCTTGAGAGTATTATGGAGAAGATGATGATGATCTTTTTTATAGGGTAACAATGTCCTATTTATACAAGTGATCCCTCTAGGATTTCTTGTTGGCTCATTCTTCCTTTCCATTGATTTTGTGGGACCTTCCGCTTTTATCATGTAGCGATTTCTGTCATTTGGCGCCACTGTGTCCATGATCCCTAGATGGTTATTTGCGCCAACACCTTTTGCATCGGGGAGTATGTTATTGTCATGGATGTCAGAAGTGGTCTCTCTGTTCTCACGACACGTGATGCGACGGGAGTGTCCCAGGATAGGCATTGGGCTAGGCTTCTTTATCCCAAGCTGTCATTTGGCTGAATTGGATAGGAGCTAGGCTGGATTGCAAGTCTTCTGGTATGGTTGGGCTTTACCCTTTGGACTCGGCCCACTCCACTATTGGAGTGGGCAGGCTGTGGACACTTTATTGGATTCATGATGCAAGCAAGGATTTTCTGAACTTATTGGGCTCTTTAATGATGGTGGCCCATACCCAAAATCCCATCATGATCAATATATATTGTCGAAGCCATAGTTTGTGTCTGTGTTGTGTTATTGACAAAGCAGTTCAATTTGATTATTTTGTGTTCGAATTATTTTTTATTCTTTTTTCCATTTGTTCGTGACGTGAAAATGTCACAAGATAGATCGGTATGAACTATATATTTATCATTCACATTGTTTTCCTGACTTTTATGGTCATTGTAATGTTTTTCATATATTTCAGTGTTAATTAACTTTTAATATTTTACCTTCATTTTTTTATGTCGTGTTGTTTTGATGCAAGTATTTGTGTGCTACAAATTTTTCACTGTTTTACTTTACGCTACATATTTAAGCATTAACTGTTCGTATTTCATTCTAGAGAGGAAGCTCCACCGAAAGAAGAAGAGGAAATAAGACTCCAGTTTCTTGAAATGTTTCTAGAGGAAGTTGAAAAAGAGAGAAATTAAAGAGAAAACAAAAAAGAAGAAAATTCAATGGACTATCTAGGACTACAATTTTTTGTTTTTAATTAAGTGCTCATAATTAGTTTTTTTTCTTAATTTTATTTCACTGTGACATAATTTTTCACTGTCATAATTTTCTATTTTCACCTGTTTAATTTAATGTGTTTGAACTTACAGTATTTTGATATTTAGATGTACCATGATTCACTGCTTACTTGCTGCATTATTTTTCACTATTATGCTTTTACTGTTATTTATTTTGTTTTTCCTAAATACAAATGGAGGATGTTGTGATGATTTTATGTAAGTATGGCACTGAAACATCAATGTTGTAATTGTGTGAGCATTTAAGCTTTGACAACGTATTACGTGGAATTCTTGACAAATGAGATGATTTGATTTTGGGGTTTTTTATTACTATTATTTTCTATGAAAAACCCTAACCATTGCCCCCCAAAAAAAAAGAAATCAAAAATCAAACTCAAATGCTCAATGCTAGATGTGTCTCATGGCTAAGAGAAAGAACATTGCTAAAACAACCAAAAGAAATTCAATTGGTGCTTACACTTCTCGTTTCTACTCATACGTGTACTTACAGTTTTATTTCTACTGTAATTATGAACCATACTTTTTAGGCCACGAATATTGTCAAAACTAGGTTAAAGAACAAGATGGAGGATAATTCTCTCACATACTCTTTGATTGTGAAATGGAAAAGGAACTTACCGAAAAAAAAAAGAAAGAAATGGACAAGGAAATTGATAAAAAGTTCAGTATGGATCCAATCGTAGATGTATTTTGTGATAGAAAAAAAATAGTGATTACCACTTTGATAGATGATAAAGTTGACATATATTAAAAAAACTATCCATTTAGTTCATTTTCTTTTTTTGTCAATTTCTTTGTTTATAGTGATAATATTATTTTTGTCCAATAGATTTTTAAGCATTAGAATTTTGATTATAAAAAACATAGATAAAATTCAAGTTGTAGGTTTCTATACATAAGCTTTGGCCACCCATGAACAAAATCCTAGCTTTGTCCCTGCCTACCAAGCTCACCGGCCATCCAATGTTCAAATTAGACATACATATTGAGAAGGAAGAACCCATGAGGTTTTTTTTTTTTTTTTTTGTAGTATGTGGTCTTAGTGGTGATATGAAATAGCTGTTGGACGTCTCTCTCTCTCTCTATGAAGGAAAGAAGCATATCCCGCCGCCAATATATATATCTTTTGAGAAATAGTAATGTTTTTGGAAAAATTATAGTTTGGCAACATATTTACTTTGAAATGTTGGACTTTATGTCTAATTAATATTGGACTCTATCTTTAATTAGAGACTTAAGATGGCCCACATGCCATATCATCTTTTTAATAAATAACTATTATGTATATTTAATATATATCTTATTTATTGAGTCAAAGTCTTTTGAGTAATTGACATTAAGATAACTACCCACTACTCCCATCATCAGATGGAGTGACCATCATAGAACAGTTGTAACTCTTTGATGGAAGGACGTTACTTGCAATTTTTCTATTGAATAAGGGTCCCTACCTGTATATATCCATGCCTGTGATTTTTCATCAAGTCATATGAGAATTTAGATATCATATATGTAGGTAGAAAACTCTTCTCTCATATACCTCCATTCAGTACATATTCGTGAGGTTGCTCTTGGGTGTTCTTCTTGAGTTTTGAGATCAAGGTTGTGATACGGATTCGTGCTTGTTGGAGTCGTTGAATATTCTCTCCATAGAAAATTTGGATTTCTTGTATTCAAACTTGAACATCAATGGCAGAAGGTAAGTATTCAATTCCGCTATGTAAAATAGGAAGATTAAATTCTTCAATAAAGTCTATCAAGTAAGTATTCAATTCCGCTATGTAAAATAGGAAAATTGAATTCTTCAATAAAGTCTATCATGAAAAAGTTACGAAACTTTACATAAATGAAACAAAGTCAATGATTAAATTTATAAACCAAGCATGTTTTTCGTTTAAGAAAATTAAAACAAACTCTAGACAATTTTTTTTTTTAAAGTAGACTTAAATAAAACATTATCAAACCGTGCCTAAATATTTTTAGTTTGTTTTTAATTATTGAATGATCAACCAAAGCAACTTCTTTATTTTTTTCCCCGGCCAAATAAAACATTTTAAAAAAATCGAATACCTTCTATACTAGACAATATGTAATTTTATTCATAAGAAAAAATTACAAACAATCAGAGTGATAGGTGAGAAATAAATAACAAATCAAAATTCCACACTTTTAAGTCATCTATTAAACAATCATTCTATCCACTTGAAACAATCCATGAAAAAGCCAATGAGTCCTGTCTGCAGTTCCATCTTCTCAACAAATCTGAAATAATAAATAAATAAAAGAGGAAATAAAGAACATGATCAGTGAGATATAATCTAGTTGAATTTCACACAATATCATACTTCATATTTGTAAGTCTTAGCAATGCGTAAATACAAACTGAATTAAATCAACAAGAACATGTGTAAAGCTTCTTTTTAGTAGAAAATTTATCAAAATAAATTATTTTTGTTCATAAATACAATCATTTGACCAACATTGATTGATCTAACCCGTACTTATGAGTTTAGGAGCAAAAAAGGGACAAGATAGAGATTAGCATATTTTGATCAGTTCGAAGTCCATTGGCTATATAAAATTCAGACTTAATTGATGCGTAAAGCTACTTGATGATTGCATCCTTCCGAGATTTACCTTATAGCCATGAATTAGAAGAGTGCATGATTTGGTTGATTCTCCATTAAAAATAAATAAATAAATGGGTCTAGATTAAAAAGTGGAGATCAACAATAATACAATGAACTAGATGGTCTAACCAACCTTGTAGTTGTATGTTCTTCCTCCTTAAGTGCATTGTGGCAAAACAGCTCCTAGTTTCTTCAAACTAACATTGTTGCATAGAGCTTTGGCTTCTGCACCTCCCTGTTTTACAATGTTGATATTTTGCAACACAACTCCTTGACAAGGAAAGCTATTACTGCAGTCAAGATTTACAGCCACATCAGAAGCACTTGTTCCTTTAATATTCTGGTAGATCACATTGTTCACTTGAATAGTTGAGCTCTGTAACAGAATGAGAAAATATATCTATATCAATAACATCGATGGGTTTATAATTCTTGTGGAAATTCCGAGGTTAGACTTTACCTTCTGTGGACATGATTTAGCTTGATCACAATAGTTTTGGTCTATGATTATGGGGTTCGTAACGTCGTGCATGTCAATGTTCTGGAATTTTATGCCACTTGCACTTCCAGATCCCCCCTACATGTAAGATGGGATCAACATACGATTAGTATAACAAAAATATACATGCACACGTCTCTCTCTCTCTCTATCTCCCCCCCAATTTGATTTTTGTGTGTGTGGTGTGCATGCCTGGAATTACATATTTTTTTCTTACCGGCCATGTCTTGATCCTAACTCCATTTTCTGTTCCATAAAATGTTGCTCCATTCACCGTTACATCAGAAACATAAGCTTTTGAATTTTCAGAACCTAAGCTTCCGATGCTGAGGTCACCATCAGTATGCAAAACAAAAAAAATATTCAATGAACAATGAGAAAAATATTTCAGTAGAATTTGATTGTTTTTGTGAGAGGTTTGAATTTGGGACCTGATTCCATGACCTGGTCCACAAGTTATGGTAGTAGCCTGCACCTTCTGGGATCCACTCACAATTGAAATGCAATCATCCCCTTCAACATGAAAATGAAATTTCCGTGTTATGATCTAGTTTTGAATTATCCCTCTTTAATGGGTTTTGAAATAGGGAAAAATACAATAATAGTCCATTAATTGTGCATTTAGTGTTACTTTCATCTTATTTCTTAATTTTGTCAACTCTCAGTCACTCGAGCTTGAAAGTTTCATGTCCATCTCAAGTGATCACATTTGAGGGATTGTTTTATGATTTTAACTACCATTGGGGATTGAATTATGAGTTTTTAGGAAATAAGCATAAGCAAATTATGTTGTCAGGCCAAAAAGTTTTCATGAAGCCATATAAAACACTTCTAAAGTATGGTGACATGATCGCTTCCATTGTGACTAATGAGGCAAAAAAACACGTGTTTTAGGAACTATTCTTTTAAATCTTATACCTGTTCCAATAACACAGTTAGAAATTTGGATGTTTTGCGTGTCTGTGACATGGATTCCATCAGTGTTGGGGCTCGTCGCAGGTGCAGTAACCTTGAGATTGGAGGCTTGGACATTCACACATTTCTCAAAAGATATATGAATTTGCTGTGCATCTTGGATCTTTAGGTTATTTACAATCAAATTGTTGCCATTATAGAAGGTTAAAGCCTGCCAAAAAAAAAGGTTGAAATTTAGAAGGAAAAAAAAAACCATTCTATTTGTCATATATTATGTGAATATGAACATAGTATCATGCATTTATATAAAAAAACAAACATACCGTTGGTGCATCCTTGCATGGCTGCATACCCATGAAACAATATAAACTAATTAGTCACTGATTAGCAAAAAAGTCAAATATGACAATACAATGCACGAGACTCTTGTCATTGTTAGCTTCAAAAGTACAAGTTTTATGCAACTACATGCAAAAGTTTTTTTTTGTGGCTCAAATCCTTGAGGGCTAAGTTACAATAGAGTAACTTTATCCGTGCACGAAAAAATAATGTAAGAACTTACAACAGCTTTATTGATTTTGCATGAATTTTGCCACCATATCTTCCCATTGCCATTGATAACTCCACCTCCTTCAACTATTAAATTCTGGATGCTGTCAAAGATAAGCCAATGTTTGTCTTGCGTGTTGTAGTCTGATCGATCACTAGATGCTGTCATGGTTCCATAAATCTGATTTTTCAACCAAAAAAAAAAAACTTTATTATAAGAAATGACTCTTTAAATTATGTCTTCTTTGTTGGAACCCTTTCTATATGTAACTGATCTGACCTGCATTGTCAGCTTAGATTTGCAAGGACCAGAAAATCTAGTTGGCTTAAGAAGATAGTTCTTTTTTTGAGGTACAACCAAGATAGCTCCTGTTGATGAACAAGCTTTTTGCCAAGCCATCTGAAATGCCTGAAATAGTACAAAATTTTTATACATAAACCAATCATTTTTTTTTGTTGAGCTGACTTCAGAAGTTTTCTCTCGTTATATATTAATTCTTCATAATTTTAAATTATTTAATAAAAATATGTTGATATTTCTCATTAAATTCTTACATGTGATTTATGTAACCACTCCCACTATATTTGGTAACTACTCCAAATTTGATTTCCCACAATCTCTTTATACTATTTCACATTTAATTTTTAAAAAATAATAATTTAGCACAATAGTGACTAATGTTTTAATAATGTCACTGGACAAGTAGTCATAAAATATGTAAATGAACATAATCGCCGAAAAATGTAGTAGTAAACATTGGAATTATCTTGAAGAGAAATGCTACCTGAACTTAAAATATTGACACAATTTATTGGCTCCATCGATCTAAACCATTAAATAGGTTGTGAGTCCCAATAAAATCTAGGACCTATAGTTAAATCAATAAAATTGATCGATAAAATCAACAAATGATGTCAATATTTTAAGTCTTTACTCTATCTTGAAAGGGGCCTCCAAGTAAGTGCACTAGCTAATTGATACCGGGGCACCTGCCCATACTGTAATAGAGTTCATACTTTACTGTAATTGATTACCTGTGTGTCATCATGAGTTCCACCACCTTTGGCTCCAAAATCATCTACATTGATTGTGTTAGCAGAAGCTGCCAGCCTCTGAAACGTCTTAAAACCATAGATTCCAGTTTGTAGCTTGGCTGAGTTCCCAAAATCAAACCCAGATTCTTCTTGAACGTATTTGCTATGAGGTGGACCATCACGAAGGCTGGTGTAGCATGAAATGAAGGACAGGATGATGATGCTGATAAATGGGTACATATGCTTTTGTACAGCCATAATGTACTTCTTTTGTAGGAGAGAGAAAAAACTATTTGAAAAGTATGGAGGGTCTGTAGGATTATAAGAATCTAAGAGCTATTGAAGTGATAGCAAAGTTAGATGACAAGCTTGTATATTTATAGGAGAGGGGGAGAGAGAGAGAGAGGTTTGGTGCTTTTTTCACGACTCTTGGGTATGTGGAGTGGGGTGTGAGAAACTTAGACGAAAAGATCTCTTCGGTGGGTGGAATAGTGATTATTCTGCAGGCTAGTTTCAACAGATAATTCATAGTGAATGACACAAGAGAATCGTCCAAAAACTAACTAAGCAACTACAATCTTTATAAAATCAGAATGATAAGAGTTTTCCCTTAAACACATGAAAACATCTTTTAAATACTAAATAATAAGCTGAAAACCTTAATTACGCAAGGAATAATTAAATTATGAAAAAATCCAAGTGAACCCAAAATTGAAAAAACTTTGGAAGGCCCAAACACACGTTTTCAGGCTTTTATAGGGTTTGTCGTAAGCTTCGATTTGATATATTATAGGCTCCGTAACTCCAAACGGATCAAAAGTTATGATCAAAATAGTATCAACCTTTCTTAGACTTAAATTTCCTCCCTTTCCCTTCGCGGACGGTGTCATTCCCAGGGTATGCCATCTTTGTGCTGATCTGCTAACTCAAAGTATCTCAGCGCCATCAACGTGTCATCTGATAACTCAGCATCATCTGACTCGGATCCTCCGATATCATTTTTGCTCAACGTTTAATACAAATCGTCGTCTGGGAATGAAGATGCAAGAGAAAGTGTTAGGCTTTGTCATGTGATCTGCACAAAGAACATAATAAGGTTAATAATGAAAAATCACTCATGAAATGATTAGCTTGTTTGTGGGTTTTTTGTGGTCGTACTTGCACCAATTAACTCTCTTGAGTTCAAGCACTTGTCACTTATATTTTTAAACGAGTTACTTAGGATTTTGACGGTAGTTGTCTCGAATGAATATTCTCACGGAGAAAAACACTAAGATCCCATTTGGATGATGGTAATTTTGATTAGAAATGACATCATCATTTATTAAATCTAGATTATCCTATTTGAATAGTTAATTATTCAATAATCTAATTCGGGAATAAGATTACTATTGTAATCTAATTTTTGATAATGGTGGGTATCATAAACTCATGACCAATGGTGGTAATATAATTGGGTATTTTTATAAAAGGAATAAAAATTTCAAAATGAATATAAAATTATTATGGTCTTTGAAACCCAAGTATCTTATTACTAGGAATGAGATAAAAGATTAATGTCATCTAAACCTGCGCTGACTGACTACTCCCTCTTAGTGTTGAAGTGACTATGATACATTACTTTGATTAAATATCAATACCATTTTAAACTAAGGCGAGGGATTAGGCCCTTCTTGTTTGCACGAGAGGGATTTTATTCATAGAAAGAAAATTCCAATCATGCATCCCTCCCTTTTCTATTTACTCTACATTGGTCCTTCCTTTTGGCGTGTTCTATCACTATTTTCCACATCTTTTTTTCGATGGTTTTTTGTGGTTTATAGAACATTTCATGGTTTTTTTTTTGGTAAAAAATAAAATATTTCATGGTAGAATGACAAAATATAAAGATTATTACATAAAAAATTATCATAAAATATCAACAAAAAAGTCGTTGTGGACCATATTGCTATATTTTTTTTTTCTCTAATGGAGAGCGAAAACAAAATATTTTAAAGTATAAATTAAAATTTTGAAGATCATTGAGAGAGGAAAGTGTCATTTACCTATTTTTTAGTAGTAAAACTATAAATCTCAACGGGTAGTTTAAGTAGTAATAGAGCAAGTTATAAATCTAGAAGTTTTGAGTTTGAATCTTGACAATTATTTTGGATCAGTCCATGAGAGATTTACCTCTCATAAATTCTCTAGTCTCGACGTAGATGACTTGTCTTTGACCTGATAAAAAAAAAGATTAATTAATGTGCGCATAAATTGACCAGAGACCCTCGGCGTTGAAAAAAAAACAAGTTGTAAAACTGTTGAAATCAATCCAATGTTTTACTTGTCGTCAATTTATGAAATGACACATGCCACTAATGGTTGCTCATGTCATTACACGTGACATGAGAGGTTTATGCCATGATCGGTGGCCAATTTGTATCACAGTTTGGCAATTAACTTTATTGTCAAAGCAAGAACATGTTATAAATTTGAGCAATGCTATTGAAACTTTATTTGGGGACTTAATTTGAAGATTTAATGATGTGGCTTCAATGCAGCCATTGAATTAGTTGTGAGTTCCAATGCTAGATAGAGTCCACAATCAATCCAATGGTTGTATTGAATTAGGTCCCTAAATTATGTTCAAATAATATTTTCCTATAAATTTTAAAGATATCTTTTAACTTTAGGTTTTTTGGTTCATTAATTACCGCAAAATTGATTGATAATTTAATTTTGGAGTGATTATAAGTTGGATAGTATTACGATTCTAATTTTTTTTTTTTTGTGTATTATAGTTGTTTTTGTTGGATCGTATCACAAGTGGTATTTACCTTTTTTTTATTTAGAGTTTTATTATTAGTTTGTGATACTATATCATTAATGATGGCATGATATCATTGCTGAATTCAATATTTACTCATGAGATGGAGCAAAGAACTATCGGTTAAGTGTCCTATCAAGTCACATTGTATACCCTGTTACACAATTTAGATGTGTAGTTAGTTAACCATCTATTGTCATGTGTTTGGCAATTGGTTGACTAAAGAATCGGTAATAAAGTTTGATTTTGTTGAATTTTGACCTTTTGAAAGCAAGCAATGTTGCTTTTAAAAAAAAAAACCGGTTACAGGGGTTTGGACTAATTTACGTATTTCGATTAATTTTTTATTTGATTTGGTCAAAAATAAATTATTCATGCCGAGATTAGGAAATTTATGACAAATAAATCTCTGATGACTTGGCTCTAAGGGGTTGCAAAGATTCAAACTCGAAATATTTGAGTGCACAACTCGTCCTTATTATCACTTAAATTACCCTGAATTTAAAGTAAATAATGTTACACCAAAGCGTGTTTGATGCTATTACTAATAATTTCACTGCACCAAAAAATATTTTTTAATATATTACTTAATTATAAAAAATGAGATTATTTAGGATCGATTTTAACATTCATAAATTTACCATTTTAGGGTTCATCCTTCAAGGTCCTAGTCTTACCCAGGATGCAGTGTACATTGGATGGGTTTGATGGGAAGGCTTGAGCAGATGCATCGCACCATGTGCCGAAAACTAAAGTCATGCACCTTAAAATTGCAAGTGAGAGCCATGAAGCTATACCATTTTTGTGGGTCAATTTGGTCTATTCGAGTGTTTCGAAGATCTGTAAAAGATGTGGAAAAGGTGGACTTTTGGGGTACCCACTCAGATTCTATATATGATCAAAAGAAGCACCAACTCTTAAGTAGAGAGGGAAAATAAATAGGTTGGATCGGTTATGGATTAGTTTAAAATAGACTGGGTGCAAATTTAGTCTAATTTGTTTTGAATCCGTTTAATATAATGGGTTGATTATACCGATTGATTGAACACATTAATTTGTACAAATAATTAAAAATCTTAATATAGACACATACTAATACACCAACTAAAATATATGTTAATACACACAAACACACCAAAAGGCAAACACATACATAGAAAAATGCACTCACTAATACACTAAAATTACACACACGCATATGCACTAACACATCAAAAAATACAAACACATACAATAATATACTCAAATATGCACGCACATAGACACACACACACCAATGCAACAAAAGCACACACATATACACTAACTAATATAAACATAAACTAATACATGAAAACACACATAGACACACGTACACCAAAACACACTCCCACAAACATCTATCGAAATATACACACACATATTACACCACCAAAATATCCACATATACACTAATTCACAAGAACACAACAGAATACCAAAACGTACACACACACACACACACACAAACACCCCACCGGTACACTAAAATACACACTCTCACATTAATATACCAAAATTCAGACATACGTACACACACATGCACACTAATACACCGAAAATACACACATATTACTACAAATATGTACACATTTACTACTACACTTTAATACAACAAAATACACACATTAGTATAACAAAATGCACACGCACGCACACAGACACATATTGTCACGCTCCAAATTCATAAATAAATGTGAGCTAAACCTTTTAAGATCATTAGAGTATAACTAAATAAACCATCTAAGAAATCAAAAATCACAAATACCCAATGTCATCTAACTAGAAATATACACACTCATACTACACCACCAAAATATCCACATATACACTAATTCATGGAAACACAACAGTATACCAAAACATATACACACACATACACCCCCCCCATTACACTAAAATACACACTCTCAAATTAGTACACAAAAAATTCAGGCATACATACACACACAGACACACTATTACACCGAAAATGCACACATATATTACTACAAATATGTACACATTTACTACTACACTCTAATACAACAAAATACACACACTAGTATAACAAAATGCACACACGCATGCACACACGTATTGTCACGCCCCAAATTCATAACTAAATGTGATCTAAACCTTTAAGATCATTAGAGTATAACTAAATAAACCATCTAATAAATCTAAAATCACAAATATCCAATATCATCTAACTAGAAATCCTCAAATGATAAAATTGAATCTCAAGTTTACATCCAAAACCTCAAATAAAGAAAAAAAATAATACCATAATTAACTATATAAATGTGAATAATCGGTATTCCTTCTCCAATCATAAAAACAAAATTTATATAAATCAAAGCCCCTAGCACTAGAACTCAATTTTCAGATCCGCTTTCTGATCCATTTCAACAATCCAATCTACTTGCTCAACTATGCTAGTATCGACCTCAACAGCAAAATCTAAAAAATATTACCTGTCCACGGGTAAATTTTTAATCCCTGTCCCCGCTTCCCCCGTGCCCACATAAGCTCAAGCTAATTAAATATAATATTTTAAGTAATCCAACAACATTCTAAATAATCTAACACAACATAATACAACATAACATATTTGAATAAAACACAAATAACAAATGTCAAAAATACTACTTTAAAATATTACATATTTGAACAAAACACAAACAAATGTTCAAAAAAAAATGTCCACAAACAACATAATGGTGGTAAAATCAACTCAATATATATTTTTATTTATTTA
>CM042184.1:17218204-17244128 GCA_023539305.1 Ilex asprella
TACGTATTCTACTTATTTTTATCTTTGATTGTTAAGTCAAATTCTTAGAATAATTCATTTGTGCATTATTTAAGGTTCTATTAGCATAGTATATGACATGTGACTTTTTCTCATTTTGGTGCCCTAAAATAGCCCCTACGACATAATTACTGCCATCACACATGATTTCAAAGGGAAGACTCCAATCTGGAGGTTGCATAATTGGAACAGTGATGAGTATGCCTTTTAGCTTATCAAAGCCTGTTGGCATGACTCATTCCACTAAAAATTTGTGTCTTTCCCTAGGAGGTAGCAAAGTGGTTTAGACATAGAACTAAAATTTTTATAAACCACCAATAAAAACCAGTGTGACCTAAGAAAGATCTAACATTCTTAAGAGTTTTTTGGTGTAGGTAAATTAGCAATTAATACAATCTTGACTCTATCAACCTGAATTCCCTCAGAAGAGATAGTGTGACCAAGAACAATTGCCATTCAAACCATAAAGTGACATTTTTTTTAGTTAAGTACAAGGTTTTTTTCTTCATATCGAATTATCACTTTCTCAAGATTTAACAGGCAATCATCATATGAATCACCAAAACAGTAAAATCATCCATAAAGACTTCGGGAAAACGCTCAACCATTTTACTAAAATACTAAGCATATACCTTTGAAAGGTTGCAGGTGCATTGCAAAATCCAAAGGGCATCCTTCGGTAAGTAAAGGTACCAAAAGGACAAGTAAATGTGGTCTTCTTTTAGTTTTCCAAGGCACTTTCAATTTGGTTATATCCCAAATAACCACACCAAAAAAAAGTAAACATATGTGATGCCACTTTTTCCAAAATTTAATCCATAAAAGGCAAGGGAAAGTGATATTTTCTAGTCACATAATTTAATTTCCTGTAGTCAATACACATTCTCCAACCAGTTATTGCTATAGTTGGTACAAGTTTATTATTATTATTGGCAACTACAGTGACACTTGATTTCTTGGGGACTACTTGTGTAGGACTTATCCACTTACTATCTGCATAGGGTAAATTATTCCTAATCTAATAATTTCAGCACCTCATTACTGACAACTTTTTTCATTTGTGCCTTAAGTCTCATTTGCATCCCCCTATATGTTCTAGCATTATCTTCTAAGTATATCTTGTGAGTGCAAACCAATGGACTAATTCCTTTTATATCAACTAGAGTCCAACCAATAACATTCTTATTCTGTCTAAGAAGTTATAGTAACATACCTTCTTGTGCCGAACATAAATGAGAAGAAATTATTATTGGGAATGTCTCATCATCTCCTAAAAATGCATAAGAATGCTATTAGTTTCAAGTCAAGCTTAGGAACTTTATCACTTGATGGAACTGATGGATTGGTTCTTGGTGGTAGCTCCTCAAATTTCCATCTCCAATCTTTTATTTCAAGAACCTGTGAAGAATTCAACAGCTTAATCAATTCAAAAATTTCAGAATAATTTTCATTTATCTCTAACAAAGAAGATTGTTCCTGCAAACATGCTTCAAGTGGATCAAACATAGAAGAATCATATACTCTACTTGAAACAAAAGACTCAATCATATTACTCTTCTGCACATCATCATCAACATCCCCTAGTTGTTTGTACACATTGAAAATGTTAATCTCTAATGTCTTATTACCAAAAGATAAATTCATCACACAATTCCTACAATTAATTAGGGCATTTGAAGTAGCTAAGAATGATCTGCTAGATATGACAAAAAATTGAGCATTAAAACTCAACATAGGTTGAGTATCCAAAATTATGAAATCCACAAGAAAATGAAAATTGTCAACCTGTACCAATATATCTTCCACCATACCCCTTGGTATTTTAACTGAACGATCAACCAATTGAAGTGTAAGCGAAGTAGGTTTCAACTCCCCTATCCCTAATTGCTCATATACTGAATATGGAAGCAGGTTCACACCAGCTCCCAAATCAAGTAAAGCTTGTCAATTTTGTGGTTACCTACAATACAAGAAATAGTGGGGCCACCTGAGTCTCTATATTTTGGTGGAGTCCTATATTGTATGATGGAAGATACTTGCTCGATAAAAAATACCTTCTTTTGCACATTTAAGTCCCGTTTAGTAATGTTTTTTATTTTTAGTTTTTTTTTTAAAATAAAAACTGAAATGATTTTCGGTTTTTAGTTTATAAAAAATGAAAACCGAAAAAATGTTTGGTTTATATTTTCTGTTATAAAAAAAATAAAAACAAAATCAGAAAGCTTGTTTGATAAACACTTCTAAATTATTTTATGAACAACTTATTTACACATTGGACTTCCATGCTAGTTTAACTGTAAACTAACAAAATATAAAGATAACATATTAAGGCATAACATAATTCATAAACATCCATACTACAAATATGTCTCATAATTTACAAGCATCAAAGATAACAATCTATATACACCAAAAACCATATGTCTCAATGTCCAACACTTGCCCACAACTCATTGGCAATACAATCTCGCACACGAGCCATTTGACGAATCTGAGTTTGACTGATATCTACTTCAATCGGGTTCTGTGAAGTTGACCTTGCATTATCATTCATCCTTTCTTCATTACTGAACTCATCAAATAATTGATCTTGAGCAGCATCCATTCTAATGAAATTGTGAACTGTACAACAAGTTGTTGGAATATAGTTTTGTGTTCTCATTTGTCTGAGAATGGGATACCGAGCCTTTAGCACTCCAAAGCAACGTTCAATGGCATTCTGAATTGATGAGTGACAATAATTGAATAGCTCTATCTTACTCTTTGGACGTCTCACCACAATACGGTGCCAAAGACCCAGGCATGTTCGTATATCCAACATCAACAACATAATATTTATCTGGTAAATGTTACACATACATAGTAAGTGATAAATTATAAATTCTACGAATGGAAAGAAATGTTACAATAAAGAATATTACATCCTTTAGGCATTGGAAAATTGTTTTCTGGATTGTTAATGGACTCAATAAATACTCTCAAGTCATTAGCAGTTCCTTCCCAACCACTCATAACAAATGTGAATTGCATGTCAAATGGACACGCGCACATGACAATTTGTGTTGGTTCAACTTTCTTACCACGGTATGAGATTTGCTTACTCACTGGTACACGTGCGTCAACATGAGTTCCATATATAGCACCGATATAATTCTAAAACATAATAAAATGTTAATATACATAATGATGTGTATAAGAAATAATAAGAAATAGAAGATACATTACCTTGAAGAATGTATAGTAATTAGGATTGTGTCGAATCTGAGGTGGAACGACATGGAAATCAGGAGGTCTTATAATGTGCACTCCAAGTTGACAAACTGCTTTCAAGACTCAATGAAAGTATGTGGAAATAGTCTGACCTGAATGTTGGAATCTCTCTACTACCAAACCGACTCTCTCATTGTGAGATATAATCAGTAAAACAATAGCTACTTGTTCTTGAACTATCACATACCTAGAGTTTGTCAAATTTTCCTTATTTTTTAGTTCTTCACAAAACAAAATAAACACATGGAGGTCCATCCGAAACTGATCATATCACCTATCCTCATGTCCATGCAATATTTCTAGAATAAAGTCATGACCTTTAAGTACAGAGGTTCTACATGATTTTTTTATCAAAAATTCTATCAAGTTCCTCTACGAGTAATAACATCACACACATAACTATCTCATACTCCTCGTCCTCCTCAATCAATTGACTGACATCATTCGAGTTCATCATTTCCATAAAGTGCCTAATACAATAACAACAAATAATGATTACACTAACTAACAATATACTATTCCACAAAACATTGAAGTCATCACAAAAAAAAAAACACATTGACCAACAACAAAAGGTTAAAAATAGTATGTTAAAGGTACAAAACATGGTTTCAAGTCATCACAAAAAATACAGCCATGACCTAACACATCACAGATTCATGACTACACCCGTCTTCCGATGACCAGACAACTTCAAGAACACTTTCCGCCACACCACATCATCACACATCAATTTTTAAGGCTTTTGTATAAAGTGCATCATAAATGTCCTCAAGAGAGTTTAAAGCATCGATGCAGTCTTTCAACAAGTCTGGATGGGTCAATCGTAGTAACCGAATCAACCATAGAGTCTGCACAAGTTGATGACAAACCAACACTTTCCATTATTTTCTCGTAGAACTTCAACCTTACTTTTATAGATTTAACTAACATGTTTACTGCATTGGTAAGGGCACAAGTACAAGAATCTTTCTTCGTACGCCAACTACGATTAGGAGTGATAGAACGACTTCGATTACAATGACAACAGTTGGATTATCATCCACATCGTCATCTGCATTTCCATATTTTTCATCATCTTTTGGGTCATAATTGGGGTCATGTTCATAATCAGAGGGAGGCTTGGTTGAAGGGTAAGTATGTTCACCAGTTGCCGTTGTGTCACCATAGATTCTACACAATGCATCATAATGTGGACAACCTTTTTTCTTGATTTTTTTGGCATTCTTATTGACCTAACAATATAGGATTATTATAAAAAATATTCTAGTAATGACCATTTAATGAAAATCACATCACATTTGAACATAATAAAAATTTATACCTTGAACAAATTTTTCCACACATTATCTGGCAGAGTCACAGTCCCTTTCTCTGGATCCCAACCAACTCCCATAGTTTCATTAACTAGTTTGTGGAAATCACCTCATACTCGCCTCAACTGATTAAACTTATTCTTAAGTTTCCCATGGTTATATGAATACCCAATTCGGCTTTTCAGTTCCTCAAGAATGTATTTTCATGCTTCTCTATTGAATGTAGTAGTACATCTATTTCCTTTTGTAACTTGCTCATCCATTAAATCTATAAAAAATTGCCTCACTCTTAGTAGGCCATGGGATATCAGATTTGGTGGATTGAACCTCAACCACATTGTCACTACCTACATTGCTTACATTGGTATTCACCATCTACAACCACACATTCCAATAACACCATATGTATGGAAAATATTGATGAAATCAAATATTTTTTGTGCATGAACAATAAATTCAAAGGAAAAATCATGGATTAAAACAAAACAAAAACAAAAGTGATCATATCATTGAAAATGTCCCAATCTTCAACTTCTAACCCAATGTACAACCTAAAGAAAACCAAATCTAACACAAAAAAAGGTTGCCAGGAAAATGAAATGGCCTGTTTATCATAAAAGTGATGAATGATCTTTCATAAAATTGAACTACTGATGGGTGTTAGAAATGGAACTAAAGAGCCGGAGCAGATTGTTATGGCCCAAGAAAGTGTAAAGTCATTTGGTCAACTTATAATCTATAAGCAAGTAATAATCAATGTGAATTGCACTATAAATCAAGTCTGTTAATCATAAAACCAATGGGTTAGCAAAAAACTCAAAAATAGGTTCATGTCATCATAAAAATTCATTGTGACAATATTATCAAATAAATTATGATCGCAAACAATAATTTATATGATATTATAATAAAAATAAATTATAAAGCAACACTTTTTTTTTAGTCTATTCATATTTGTATCCCTATTTTAATTTTAAAAAAGTTCCTTAATTTTTCTGTATGGTCATCAAAATATCCAACAAGTGTCTTTGCTAGTACAATTGACACTCATCTATGTAATTACATCATAAATGATTACTAAATATTAAATCATTAATCTTTTTGTATACCCAAAGTGACATACTTACACATTGGGTATTTTAAAAAGTTAGAATGAGAACACTTCAAGTAAAAACACGAGCGGAAACAGCCATTGACACAACTTATCCTCATGTTCCAAAAGGACCAAGCCAACTACTAAATGAACTAACATAAATATATAACCTGTAAAAGGAGATAATGAACTCCCCTGAAACGCTACAACAAAATTAAAATTGCACATTTGAAAATGGCACCAACCAACATTTCAAGAATTCAACTAGACTACCATTTCGCAACCCAACTTATGCAAAAGCTCTACTGTCAAACATCTAAAGGCAAGCGAGTAAATCCAGATTACAACCAAAATCTCATTTCATGGCAGAAATTGCAGGAAAAAAGAAGAAGAAGGATAATTCATTACTTGGTAGTAACTAAAGGATCAATTTATTGTGAAAATTCAACATTAAAAAACACAATTGCCAAATTTGAGCAGAAATTTATTTTTGAAGAACCGCTAAATCAAGATTGCATGCTCTAATCTAAACACAATTGAACACAAAAGTATCAAAAGGTCAATAAGTTGCAAGAAAAATCCTAACTACAAAAGGAACACAAAGACAAGATTGTCGAAAATACACAAAAAAGATCCAATAATTACAACAAAAATATTTCCTACTCAAAATCGATGCACAACAAAATTAAACATATAAGCTTAAGTTTTTGCACATTTTTATAACACGAATAAATAGAGTCACACGTGCATATATAAGAAATCAAAGAGCTCATATATAAGATAGTAAATTAGGGCACATAGCAATCAAGACCGAGAAAATGAAGAATAGGGAGAAAATTGAAAACCTTCTTCGTCCAGCCTTTAGGAGGTGGAAGCTACTACTGTGAATGTTGGATGTTGCTGCTGTTGTGAACGAAGGGTTTGAGAGAGACGATGAGACGCTTTCTACGAAGGGTCTAAGAGAGACGATGAGAAGTTATGAATGAAAGGACTGAGAGACAATGAGTTGAAAGAGAGTTTGTGGGTTTAAATATTTTTGCTGGCTAGTTTTTTGGTAAAGTGATTAGTTTATTGCTAACAAGACTCGATGGTAAGACCTCATTACAAGCCTTCCCGCCGTTTCTGTTTTTTTAAAATGACATTTTTTTTCGTTTCCAAAATCTAAGACAATTTTAAAAACAGTTTCAGTTAAAAAAAATAAAAATGGTTACCAAACGAGTTTAAATTTCAGGTTTTCTAAAAAAATGAAAACAAAAACAGAAAAATTGGAAACTAAATCGTTATCAAATGAACCCTTAATTTCTTTTTAACAATACATAAATCTTTCAAAAGTTTTGCATAAGAGGGTATTTGTTTTTTTACATCCAACAAAAGGGATATTGATTTTCATCTACTTAACATATCATTGTGCATGTTTGGCTTGATAGACTTAAGTAATATCTGTGGAAATGATGCAGATGTCGGATACCTCTCAAGCTTAATCATTTCAGATTGGTCAAGTTTATTACCACTCTCCATAGATTTTAAATTTTTATCAGATTCTTGAACTTTAGTGGGAATAATCTTTTCAATTACTTTCCCACTACAAAATGTGGTGATAGACTTTACCTGCTCGTGGATAATATTAGATGTGTCAGTTTCACTCACATTAAATTAACCCTACGGATTTGGTTGGGGTTGAGCTAGAAACTTACATTTCTCTTGGTGGCATGACACAATGGTCAATTTAGTGAGTGTACTTCTTATATCATTTATAGCATATTTGGTTTGATTGTTAAAATTGATTTGACTTTGCATAAATTGTGACAATACTTCCTCAAAATTTCTCTTTGGATGTGGAGTGTAGCGAATAAAATTAGAGCAATTCTGTTGAGGTATTTTTGAAGCATGATTTTCACCTCTCCAACTAAAATTTGGATGATTTTTCCACCCAGGGTTATATGTATTACAATATGGGTTGTTATAAGGCTTTAAAAAAATATTTGCAACATTCACTTGATCATGGAAAACTACTTTTGGAACAAAAAGTGTTGGACACTCCTTTATGGGGTGCCTAGGGATTTCACCAATGTTACAAATCTCTTCAATAGGGATAGTGTCAATTTCATTAACCTTTTTAAACTCCGTAGCCTTAACCCTCCTAGCCAATGTAGCAATCCTAGCCCCTAGGTCATCATCATCACTCAATCGATACCTACCCTCACTCGATTAAGATTGTGTGTTCTTACTTTTAGGAGGTTCTTGGGATGTGGTATTCCAAGATTGTGCATTCTCAGCTAAAAAATCTAAAAATTTAAAGGCCTTGTTCGGTTTTTTATTCATAAAATCACTATTACACATCATTTCTACAAACTGACATAATTATGGGGTCAAACCTTCATAAAAGAAACTGATCACATGCCAACTCTCATAACCGTGATGTGGGAAAGATGCAAAGAGATCTTTAAATCTATCCCAACTATGATAAAAAAAAATTAGACTCTTTTTGAGAAAAATTCATAATTTTTCTTTTAAAAGAATTCATACAATGTGTGGGGAAATTTTTTTTTCAAAAATTTCTTTTGCATCTCAGACCATGTACCTATAGACCTAGGTCTAAGAGAATGCAACCAAGTCTTAGCTTTTTTCTTTAATGATAAAGAAAAGAGTTTCAACCTGATTGTATTCTCAGACACAATTTGATCATGAAATGTAGCACAAACCTCCTCAAAGTCTCTAATATGAAAATAAGGATTTTCTGATTCCATGCAATGAATTTTTGGGAGTAATGCAATAATGCCAAGTTTAAAAATAAAATTTATGGCATTCAATGGAAAATGATGCACGAGGGTGCTGTGTTACGTGTAGGTTGCGAGTATTCATGCAAAGTCCGACCATGATTAGCATTCTCAATATCAACATAATTTTCATCGTGATTATTTATTCTATCCTTGTGATCCGCATGTTCAGGTAAATTATTTCACCTATTATTAGGATTCGTACCCATTGTATAAGAAGTGTGATTTGAATTAGATGAACCAAAAAGGTTTTCAAATAGAGTATCAAAATCTTCTCTTATCAAACAACCACTCAAAGCACAATGTCAAGAACTCATAAAATGGATAAAAGAAATAAATAAAATAGGAAACAAAATTAAATGACAAAAAGAAGATAAATTTCAGTAAAATGAAAATGGAACAAAGTTACTGGATCTCCGACGAATCGTAAGTACTAAAAACCTCAATAAGTGTGATGGTGGCTCTTTGTCTTACAATAGTTGCCCAGCAACGACGCCAAAAATTTGCTACAACTTCAAATATGTAAACTCAAGCGCAGATTGTGCAAAATAATATAAACTCGAAAGACCGAGGTCGAGCCCTCAGGGAATTGTGAAAACACCAGAATCCACACTAAATTCTGTAAAATGCTTGTGAAAATGTTTTGTTTGAAAAGAGTATTTGAATTGGTAAAACTACTTAAAGTGATTAAAACAATATGAAAAATACTAGAGTATCAGGTACTCCCTCTCAAATCCATACAATAATGATTAAAGACTTAGTTTTCAATTCTAGAAAATAATTAAGTGTCAATTTATTAAGTCACCACATTTAGCTATGAGAACGAGAAAACATCTTTGTTTATAACTAAAAGTTTATCCAAGAAAATTAATGAACTAATTGCAGATCATAAACATTTACTGTACACGGAGTCTATAATAAATCAGACTCTTCTAACAATCAAATTCACGTCTTACCTAATAATCCTTCAATTACATTATTATGTGAAATAATTATAATGAACTTAAGTATATAACAACTAGTTATTTGTTTTGCAGGGAAATTCAAGCAATCAAAGTACAAGACACAATAACTCAAAGAGTAAAAACTGTATTATAAATCAAAAGTTGAATTAACAAAATATCACATACAATTAAGTTCATAAGTCAATAACATTACTGTACTTCATTGAGAGGTTCTCCTCTAGCCCCAACTAAACCTCTTAGCCAGACATAATAACAATGAACCAAAGAATAAAAATAAAGAAAAATAAAAAAAATAAAAGACTACAACCAAAAGTCTCATTCAAACAGCCATCATCTTCTATTTATATGATTACTTGGGAAAAGGTCTAACAAAACTAAAATTCTACTACTGACGTTGGCAGGTTAGCGACACGAGTCCGGATGCGTGTTCCCTTCTATCCAGACGCACTTTCCAGTGTGTTTCACTCTTAGCCTTTTGACACTTGCATTTGGACGCATTGCATTATACTGTCTGGACTCGTCTTCCAGTATGTTTCCCTTCAGCTTTGCTCCTCTTTCTGCTTCACTTAATCCAATTTTCAGTCATTTTACTGCAAAATAAACATAATTCATCTTTTGTTTACATATCATCAATTCTTTAATAACTTTTCCCATTTACCAACTTTTTCCAACCAAATAGTTAACCTTTTTCAACAATTATTCACATTATTTAACCATATTCACTAACATTAATGAAATACCTTTAAAACTGTCTACTTTTGGAAAAAAAATTTGGATGCAACAGTTACACTATGTCAACATTGTTATGTGATATAACCATCCACTAATAGGTAAACAAATCAACAAATGAACCTCACTAAAACTCATAACCACCCAACTATGTCATCCATAAACACTTCCATAATTGGAAGTGAGTTGTGTTTGATCTTTTTTCCACTTTTTTTATTGAATCGTTACACCATGTCAGCAATGCTGACATGGTGTAATGGTTATGACTTCTTGCTGACATAGTGTAATGGTTATGGATCACTTGATCCTAGTACCAAAACTGCCATGATCTGTTTCAAGAAAGATTATACATGGATAGTAAGTTTCTATGCCACAATGACGGCAAAGACTTTGCTGCACTTCTATTGCTTCTATCTTTTGCATACCTCTCTCACTCTCACTATCACATAATGACATGATCTGTCCAATGACAGTATAAAAATGGGTAACTAGATCTAATGGGGAATAAGAATTTTTTAGCTTTGCAACCATTGACATCAGTCCTGTGACCTAACTATTATAGGAGGATGTTCATTTGAGATGACACGTATCCCTAATTGTTGCAGACCGCATGAGACGTCGCATGAGAGGCTTAGGCAATGATCGGTTATAGTACCTTGTTATACAAGGCATTACGGGAGAAAAGATGGATGAAATGGCCATCTTATACGTCATAAGTTTGTCAATTTACTTTATTGTCAAAGCACGAACATGTGAGGTTTTCTTCCGATTACGTTAAATCTCTGATCGATCACCATCACGTAAAATTTAAACCAATCGTTACTTAGTATAGTAATGTAAATTATGCTGGTCAAGATTCGGGCATGGATTCAAGAATTACTCGACAGGATGAATAGTAACAATCTTGATATGAAAAAATCCGTTTATCTATTATTGCATGTAAGAATAACATGTCTTAGATCTTTCTTTTCTTTTCTTTTTTTTCATTTCCTGATATATTATTTTTATTTTTATTTTTTTTCTTGGATTTAGATCAGGTAGATTTTTGGTTTATAGTGATCTATGTGTGATGGTTTGACTTGAATAAAAAAGGTTTACAATTCCAAGATTTCTAGTTCAATGGATATTGGAAAATGGCACAAACCAGAAATAATATGCTGAACATGACACGATGGGACTTGACTAACACCTTAATCTGAGAATTTTATTAACTTCAATTCAACTAAAATATCAAATAAAAACGCGATATGTGTGAAGTTTCTTTATTCTATTATATTATCTTATTACTTTTACCATTAATTTTTATATAAATCAAGACAAAATTTAAGGCTAAAAATTATTTATCAATATGATGTCGAAAAATTACATTTTGATATCATAATATTATTCTTATAATAGTTGAAATTTTGGTGGCCGCCGACTCTTTAGAGGACATTCTGGGCTTTATGGAGCAAAGATCTATCGGTTAAGGGTCTTTTTATCAAATTAGATTGTGTACTATGTATGCTTCACACACACTTCGAATTTAGAGAGAAAAAGAACAGGTTTGTGTTGGTTAACCATCTCTTTCATGTGTTTGGCAATCGGTTTACTTAAGAAATCGTTATAAATTCTTAGGAAAAGTTTGAATTTGTTGATCTTTTATCATTCAAAAGCCAGCAATGTTACACCAAAACCCGTTTGACCGTAAAATTAATTAGTTTTCAAGTCAGCACTTAATTGAGTGAGATTATAACAAAAAAGAATTTATTTGAGACTGATCCTAACTAGATTTTTCAATTATGTCGGGTGAAATTTGTTCGTTTCGAGTTTTAGTGAGTTTATGTCAAAAAACACTCCACTTATAACTGATTTGTTTATTAATTCGCGTCTAACGAGTAATATTATATCGATTTTGTATCGTGTATAAAATGTATATAATCAGAATATAAATGAATCTTATCATATATTTCTTTTAATTGATGTTTATTAATCCTGTTGTATCGTGTCGTGTCGTGTCGTGTCGTGTCCACTCGTTTATGAAAATTGGTGACTTAAGAAAGATTCAAATCCTCTAATTTCATGTTGTGTTCATATCGTATTAATGAATTGTATCATATTTTGACACTCTTAACTCTAAGATTCAGAATTTTACCATTTAGAATTGGTTCTCACAGTTTACAATCAATCCTAACTTTTGCTTTTGTAATAACTTGACGTCATTAGTTTCAAATTGATCCAAAATAAAATAAAATAAATTTTTAATTTCGATACGATAATTCCTTCAATGTCGTAGTCTTACCGTTGATGTGATATAGTGGTGGGCATTGACGGCCAAGATTTGAGCAGATGCATTGCACCATTCGCCGAAAACTAAAGTCAGAATGTCCTATGATGCAACCATAAAAGGGCAAGTGGGAACTATGAAGGTTTTCTGTTTTTGTGGTCATTTGAAAAGTGTACATTTTAAGATTATGTAAAGTGGATTTTGGGGTAAAGGATCACATGAGTTTACACCTAGTTCCCACAGAACGAGAATAGGCCAAGATTTAGGGCTAATTGCAACGTGCAACTCCAATATTAATTTATAGTTTCAAAGTTTAAAAATATCAATTTACACGCTGAAACATATAAATTCGTATCAATTTGTACATTCTTGACATCGAACAACTTAGTTTGCCACTTTTAGTGGGTACTACTGATGGTTTTGATTGGTTTTGTTTCAAAATCTTAAGGTTACAACTAAGTGTGGTTACTTTCTATGGACCGATCCCCCAATGTGTACTAGATCACACCAAATAATTTTGGGTTTGCTGCGTCGTGTTACCCATTTAGAAGAGCAGTAGGAGCAATCTAGAGTAAGAGCGAGGTTGCTTTTGTGATGCATGATTGATCCCTAGTTTCTCATTGTGATCATCTATATATCCATGAATGAAGCTGATGGATATGGCTCAATCATGGAGGTTCCAAATGGAGATATTTTTCCATTGCAACGATTGTGAATGTGTATCCATGAATGAAGCTGATGGATATTTTGCCATTGCAACTACTGTGAATGTGTGATGGGTGAAGTGAAGCTAGGTGAAACTGATGAAATTTTTTGCTATGACCTTTTGTTGTATGTAATCTGATGATAGTTGTTGTTATGAAATACTGAAGTTATGTAATATTATGATTCATTAACATGTACTAATGAATTTGTTTATCCATGAATCGACTTGGTTTCTCATTAGCATCTACTAAAACTGCATATTCATTTTCCAAAAAAACGCATATTCATTTACCAAAATGTGTTGCAGTTCAGCTGCATTACAAATATGTATAACAAAAGAGACAGGTAGTTGGTATATTTTAACAAAAGAGACAGCTAGCTGGTGTATTTTAACAAAAGAGACAACTTGCTGATATAGTCCCACATCCCCTTCCCAAAAACTGATGTTGCCTTTGTATTCAACTTGGTTTGGGATGAACTACATTCTTCTGTGGGAGAATGCTTGCTAACTTCCAACTACCTTTTGATGCATTACTTGGTGTATTCCAAGTTGATTTTGGTGATGGTGCTCTCTAGCCAGACTAATTGGAAGTAGATGCTGATGGCTTCTTGATTGATTTGGTTGATACAGTTGTGTAGTCAAATTGTGATCCAGTGTTCCTCCTTTTAATATGTTAATAAATAATAAAAATTAGCTCATTTATTGAAGAATAAAAACAGACATGATAACAAAAATGGAATGTTTTACATCTTGCAGACAACTTCTTTCTGCCAATTGGAACATTCAATGTTGTAGATTGGGATTGAGATGGATGTGGGCATATAGAATTGGGGTTTCTAGTTTCTAATTCAGTTATAGGTTTGCCCACCTGAACATAAAACATACATTAAATGTTACTGGAGTGGACAAAACATAAAACTTAGCTTTTAGAATTTCTAAAAACTTACTAGAACATTGGTTGTTTCTAGTTGCACCTCCTCGTATTGTGGCCAACTTTACCACAATTTCCACAAATTATAGCTTTATATTTCCTTTTCAGCTTGACACCATTCACAGGTTCATCAATCTCCCTCCTTCTGACCTTCTTTGGCATGCCAGGTCTTATGCTCATTGCAGTGGGAGGAGATTGGCATATCCACACTTGGTCCACATCTCCTTGCCATTGATAGGGCTCATTAGTTCATTGTAACACCTAAGGAAGTTTTCAACCTTGCACCAATCACCCACAAAATCCTCTATTGAAAAACCCAAAAAGTTGAGGGCAGATACAACATGTTTACATGAGCTTCTTGTTAAGTCTCATTTTCTACAACTATAAGTTTTATCTTGACTATTGACAGTGTTTTGTTCTCCACTCATCCAAACCACTTCAAATTTGTCATCTCCATTCCATTTAGGTATGAAAGCAGCTTACTCAACTTTAACGTCTTCCAATCTCTTTTGAATTCTAGGACAAATTGTTCCCTTATACTTCTTAATGGAGTCTCTTTGTCTATGAATTCTTTCCATTAACCACACTCTAATTTTTTCAAGCATTGTTAATATAGGCTTTTCCCTAGCCTCAACAATACAATCATTAAAACTCTTACTTATATTATTCAACAACATATAACATTTGGGGAATGTATTGAAATGGGACCTAGACTAGTTCACAACTGGTCTTTCACACAATCATCTATATGCACATTCATCAACAGTAGGTAATTCATCCATAATCTTGTGAAAGTCAACAACTCGTGTTGACCTGGCAGCCCTCCATAACAAATCCTTCAGTGCTAAGCCCTTGTGCTGAACTTTGAAGTTGTTATACAAATGTCTGACAAAGAAACTATGTTCAGCATTTGGGAAAAGAGTCTCAACAACATCTAGCATTCCCTGAGTCAATCATATACATTAATGTAGCTGACATGAAAACCATATTTATGCATATGGATGAAAAAAACATATTATAAATGAAAAATGAGACTTGCCTTCTGTTTATCTGACATGACAGTCCATGAATGTGTGTTAATAATGCGCAAATCCTCATTCAGAAGTTCCAGAAAACCAAGCCCAAGACTTCTTCTTTTCTTTTTCCACTACTGCATAGGTTATTGGATACACCTGATTATTGGGGTCAATCCCAATAGCTGATAATAAAATGCCATATTGATTGCACTTCATATGACTGCCCTCCAATCCAATTAAGGGTCTGCATCCATACAACATACCATTTTTCAATGCCCCAAAACATATGTATATTCTCATTTACCTCACCACTCTCTAAATCCTTGGACTTAATTATACAAGTTGTATTTGAGTTGGTTCTTCTTAATTCTTCACAGTAATCCCATAATAAACTGAAATGTTCTTTGTATGTGCCACTCACAATTGCCATTGCTTTATGTTTACCTCTGTGTACTTTGTTTTTTCCCAAGTTTAGAACGTGCTCTTTTTGCACAGTTTCCTTGAAGGATTTTATGGGCCATGTAGGGTTTGACCTCAATCTATCAACATATGTAACTGCAATTCAGTTTGAAGTAGCATGTTAAATGTTGAGAGTTCTATTGCAATTGTGGGAAGCATTATATGTTTTAACTTGCATGTTGTTTTCACCTGCCATGCTGGAAGCAAATATCAACCACTCACAACCAAGACTATAAACTGCCCTTATTCTACATTTACCATTTTTAATGAACTTTATCTCCTTACCCCATTTGATTACATGTTGCCTAACTGCAGCTCTAAACTCTTTTGCATTTTTGAACAACGTACCTAGCTTAAACTGTGGATCAACCATGTTAGTCCTAGCATTGAAATGTGGATACTTAACCTTGAAATTTCCTCCTTCCTCACTCTCTGATGATGATCCACTAAGACTGACCAACTCATCTGTATCATATTCTTCACCATAAAAATCATTATTGTCATGAAGAATTGTGCCCCCTGTCACCATAAAAACCAACTCCTTCTCCTTTGGAAACTTCTTTGCCTTTCTCCATTATTTTCCCTTAGGCAACTCCTTTGTTTTCCTCCATTCTTTTCCCTTTGTTAACTCCAACAAATTCAGCATCATGATCCACAAAGTAGTATCATACAATTCATCATCATGCATGTCATACTCGCTATCATAAAAATATTTATACTCTGAGGACTCTTCGTTTGAGTACGAGCCACTCTCATTAGAACTTTCAGAGTTTTGATTTGCATTCACCAAACCACCTGCATTTGAATCGACTTGATTGTGGATAAGCATATTTGGATTGATGTGCTCAACATAAACATCAATGACTCTGTCGCTATCAACATAATTAGTCATTTCCAAGGTCTGTCTGTCATTTTCTAACACTTTCCACCCATCAGTAGTTATATGGTGGAATCTACTCAGCTCAGAGTATCCCACTTTTGTAGCCTTTAACATATTCTCCAACTCAATCAAAGAAAGATGGTCAACATCACACATATTTATGTGATTATCTTCCCGCCAATATAAGGTTTCTTGCCCTTACTGTCCAATCTACCACCATGATGCAATCGGATAGTAAAATATCCACAAATATTATCTACATATACACCCACAAGCAAGTGGCAGACAAAACACATATTATTCCATCTACCCCACAATGTTAAAAAATCGAAACAATTGTTACCTAAGTATAAAGTAATAAGTCAACTTACAACAAACAAACAAACAAAAAATGATAAATAAAACTATCACAGGTTACACTTACACACACAACCCCCCACAGAAAATTGTCCCAAGTGATCCCAACACTGAGTAACTATAAACCCACAACGAAATCCACAGCGAACAAAGAAAAATACCATAACCATAAAACAATTGTATATTCACCTATAAACCAGACAAAAATCAGGCAACCATAGATGTTAACATAGTCAGCACAGTCAACCATACATGTTAAATGTACCATAGCATAACGCATTGCAACAAGGCCTTGAATCGTTGATTGCTTCCCTTTATAACAACAACATCTTCTAAATCTTCAAGGTTCTCAACCTAGCTCATGCGGTAGACATACAGTAAAACCCTAAATCTTCTTCCTCAAATCTAGGCAAATCTCTCTCTCTCTCTCTTTTTTCCCCTTCTCTCTCTCACTCAATACATTCCCCAAATCACTTGGTCGACGAAGACAAGGATTTGCATAGACAAGGATTTTTCAATACAACCCTTCCTATTATCAAGTGAAAAACACGTGATAACAAAATCAAACGGACGACAAATGAAAAAATGACGATTGACTACATTGTAATCTTTTAATGTTTTTCAAGGGCCAACATGAGAAAATTAATCATTCAAGGGGAAAAGTGGAAAATGTGTATCTTTCGGGGGACAAAGTGGGATTTTCCCTAATTATTAGGTTAGATCAGAGCAAAAACGCCCAAGACACATTGAACCGGGCAGTTTTTAGTCCAACCGTTAAAATGGACAGTTTCAGTCGAACCGGGCGGTTTGATTAAAATCCTATAAATTCAGGTTTTTTTCAGTTTTTTGGGCATTTTTTCGCACCCAAGTTTAAATAGGATTCACTTTTTTTATTAAAATTTTATTATTGATTGGTGATATCATGCCATCAAGTGACACGCTATTTGTATTGAATATTTACTCTGCTGTCGCGCCCACTGCCTCGCTCAGTCTAACTTTTCTCTCTCTTTGGCCGCTGCGACACACTCTCCGTCGATTGGAAGGTCTGAGACTCTCATCTCAGGAGTCTCCACCACCATCATCAATGATTCCGTGGATCTCTTACCAAATTTTCCTTATTTATTTACTTCTTTGGCCTTTGCCACCCCCATCTTAAACTGGCCCCTTCCATACCTTCTAAAACTGGCCAACAGTTCCTTCTAAAACTGTCTCTCTCTGATCACAAAGATTATTTGGTGAGCTTTAGGAATTGATCTTGATGCTATGCTTTATATGGTCTTATTTGTATGTGCGTGCTTTTCCCTAACGTCCTCTAACTGTTTGATAAATTGCCCCTTGGTAGCATATATACGTGTGCTTGACCTTGTTTCTTTTTGGTTTTTGAATACGTATGCTAAAGATATGCATTTATCCTGTCTCCCACATCTGTTGGGTTTTTAGCAATGTTGCAAATATTTGGTGTTTCAGCTTTTAGGCTCAACATACACACCTATACTTCTAAAAGTCATTATTTCTTCAGAAGTTTGACTTCACCAAGATCAATATGCTATTTTCCAAATATTTCATTCCGCCAATGTTCATTTTATCGTAATTTAGTGCCACTGTCCGTTAAACTTAGTCTTCGGATCCATAATAATAGTACAATTAAATCACAATCCTTCCCATTGAATCAGATTTTTATCTCCAAACCACCTTTTGCTTTCCATAGAACTTTGATTACAGCTAGTAAAGTGTTACTTCCCTTGAGTTTATCTGTGGTGGGTCGGACAATTATGTGCTTTTACTCATCAGATACTATTCCAGTGGACCAAATATCAGATTGTAGTATAAATGATGTTGATAAGGTGTACAAAACAATTATGGATTACTCTAAGCCTGAGCATAAAATGGAGAAAGCGCTTGAAAAATTTGGCGTAAAATTGAGTACTTCTTTGGTGGTTGAGGTCCTCCACAGGCTTCGTTTTGAGGAGAAGTTAGCCTTTAGATTTTTCACATGGGCAGGGCATCATGAGTACTATATCCATGAGCCTCAGACATATAATGAGATGATTGACATATTATCCAGTACCAAATACAAGGTGAAGCAGTTTAGGATTGTTTGTGATCTCTTTGACTACATGAAGAGAAACAACAAGAAATCTGTTCCTACTGAAGTTTTCTTAAAAATTTTGAGGCAGTACACCGAAAAGCATTTGACCCATCTCCAAAAATTTGCCAAGAAGAAGAAGATAAGGGTGAAGACACAGCCGGAGATCAATGCTTTTAATTTTCTGCTGGATGCTTTGTGCAAGTGCAGTCTTGTTGAGGACGCCGAAGCCATGTTTAAGAGGGTAAAAAGCAAGGTCAAACCTGACGCTAACACATACAATATTTTGTTCTTTGGGTGGTGTAGGGTCAGAAACCCTAGTAGAGGTATGAGTATACTTGAAGAAATGATCAAGATGGGTCATACACCTGATAATTTTACCTACAATACGGCTATAGATACCTTCTGCAAAGCAGGGATGGTGACAGAGGCTACTGAACTCTTGGAGTTCATGAAAACCAAAGGTTCGACCATGTCTTCTCCCACTGCAAAAACTTATGCAATCATGATTATGGCACTTGCCCAGAATGATAGAATGGAAGAATGCCTTAAACTTCTGGGGGATATGATAAACAGTGGATGCCTCCCTGATGTGTCAACGTACAAGGAAATGATTGAAGGCATGTGTTTGGCTGGAAAGGTTGATGCAGCTTACAAATTTTTGGAAGAAATGGGTAGTAAAGGTTACCCTCCTGACATAGTCACTTACAACTGTTTTCTTAAGGTTCTTTGTGATGGTAAAAACAGTGATGAAGCACTTAAGCTCTATGGGAAAATGATTGAAGTGAGTTGTGTGCCCAGTGTACAAACTTTTAACATGCTAATCACAATGTTCTTTGATATGGGTGATGTTGATGGGGCCTTTGAGACTTGGGATGAAATGGGTAAAAGGGGTTGTGCACATGATACTGACACTTACTGCGTGATGATTGAAGGGCTATTTGGTTGCAATAATAGGAAGGATGCTTGTTTTCTTTTGGAAGAAGTTGTAAACAGGGGAATAAAGTTGCCATATCGAAAGTTTGATTCCTTCTTGATGGAGCTTTCTGGCATTGGTGATCTTCGAGCTATTCATAAACTATCAGAGCATATGAGGAAATTCTACAATCCTGCTATGGCACGTCGTTTTGCATTAAGTCAGAAGCGGAAGAGCCTGAGCTTGAGAGGAAAATAATTGGGTCAACTTGTAATCATCCTTTGGTCTATAATTTGAGTTGCTAAATGAAAAATATGGGTGAATCTCATTGCCGGAATGGTCTGTCATAGCTGTTAGAGGAATCTGAATGATGGCCAAAATGAGAACATTTCTACAAAGCTAGATGATTATCTTGGCAACAAATGCAGCAAAAGTTGCATGACCAAAAAGTTTGGGTTCAAGAATATTGTTGGAATGCTTTGCGGTAGCTGTTTGAGAAATCTGAACAACAGAGATGAAGCTTAATTGGTACAAAGGCACAGTAATGGCTTGGTTGCAGATGCTGCATGGTTCTACAATACACGTTAGTGTAGATTCTTCCCAATTTGCATTTTTGTTGGAGAGATCTTTGTAAGTCTTTTCAGGTACCTGGTTTTATTTCACTTTATCCCGAATCTAATGACAGTTTTCTAGTAATGTGAGAAACTAAATAATAAAGGATGTGAAGTGAGATCTGGCCCATAGTTCAAGGATGTAAAATATACACTCGTGTATTCATGTTCCAGCCAAGTGTTTTTGGAAAATGCCAATGTATAGATGCAAAAAGATTGTATTAATGTGGATACGTGTAAGTGTTTCTGTAAGCATCTATGTGAGTGGAAGAATATGACTGGGAGGAGGGCGACTACCATCATCCCATTTGACTGAAAAAATTTCCTAATCAATTGAACCCAGGGGAACGGAAGAGAATGCCAACAAAACGATGGCCTACCAACAAAACGAGTGGAAGAAAGGAGATGGAATCAACTCAACCAGCTAATTTTTCTTTCAATAAGTACTAGACTGCTATCCTTTTCTCTTTCTTTTCCTTAGAGAGTTTCTCACTTTCGAATTCTAGTATAACATATGATTATTGCTTTTGTATAGCATAGTATACTTGCGCTTTAGCATAGCAGTATACCTTATCTTATCTTATAGATCATCAAGCGACCGGCATATGAGCAAATATAACTATTTTTTTGAGAAAAGTGCTCCACTCCTACTCCTAGGGATCTGCGGCAAACTCTTCAAACAGTGAACTAGATCGAATCCTGAGCCAAACTCTTAAGCTGCAGAAGAACCAGAGTGCTCCAGCCCAAGATTTCTTTCTCCATTTCGATCCATTGGTTGAATGCAGTCTCAAATCGAAGAGGCTGCTAGATACTAACCGGAGATGTGGGGATTGAAACTTGAATGATACCTTACTTAAAATATGGAATTAATTGAATATGCCAGAAAGGATCCTCGCCTAGCTAACGGAGTTCACGAGGAACCGATTTCAGATAGTGAAGTGAGGCCGCAAACATCAAACCATATCGAATTTTTTGCTTTTTAATTCTGCTCTTAAGTAAAAAACAAAAAATTTATCAAATTTTTTTCACTTATTTTAAAAAAGTCATTACCGAATGGAGGATATGCCTTCGCATGCCATGCTTTGGCTTTTAAAGTCTGTAAAAACTAAACAATCTTTTATGGGCTTCTAATTTTGTTATATTCCAAACACTTGTGATGATAATTAACAAGATTAGAAGATGTGGGTGAGAACTGAGAAAAAGGAGCTAGAAATCATAAGAAATTAAGCAAGGGAATCAACACTTAAGGTCCCGTTTGGTAACGTTTTTATTTTTTGTTTTTCAAAAATTAAAAACGAAAACAAAAAACGTCATTTTTTTAAAAAAATCGCCCCTCGTTTATAAAACGGTGGCAAAAAAAAATTCGGTTATCGAACGAGTTTTTTTTTCTTGTTTACTCTAAAAATCAAAATAAAAACAAAAAACGAAAAACGAAAACGTTACCAAATGGGACTCAAATAATTCAATTTGTTGACCAATCCTGATTGTCATGCTCCAACTTAGAGAGTTATCCCCCTCCCATGGAGATGAATAAAGTGGTAATTTTGCACAGGTCATGATAACACGTCCTAAAAAATAAAACAGATTTAATCACGATACACACGTTTAGAAAGTATAGTATAAGCAAAATGACCGATTTTTGTTATTTCTTGTTCACTTGTTGATACAATTTATTGCAAATTAGGGATTTTTTTTGCTCCTTTTTGCTCTTGTATAGACTTAAAAAAACCAGTGAAAAAATTATGAATGGTAGGTTTGGTTGAGAAGTAACCGGATGTTAGTGCTAGATTTTTAATTCACAAGTTACACGGATCAACTTGAACAAGATGCAATAATAAGTAGGTTGGTTTAGTGTTAAGACAATTGACCCGATTAGTTAAACTGGTTTAGTTAAGATCGATACAAACACAAAGTGACCTGACTCAAACACGACTTGGTTGTCTCCATAGAGAGGAGGATGAAAAAGAGGCGATTGGGTTGAGTTTGTATTATCATTAGCCGTCAAATAATTAGGGATCATTTGTTTAGAGTATTAAATGGTAAATTACAGAATTATAATAGATTAAAACTCTCTACTTCAATAATATATTGGATTTGGTTGCTAAAAATAATTCATATTATATATAGACTTATTTCAAATACTTATACAAATAATCTGGTATGTCCGTACTTTTGAGTCGATTATAATATCATCTCTATAGGTGGTATTATTTGCTCACTGATATTTTTTGGTCAATACGTAATCAATATTCTATTATATCACTCTTAATCTATGAATAACCCAATATTACCTAACACAATTCATTCTTTTACAATATAGTATGTGTGAAAACCAAAATTTTCATATTTCTACTGCTCCGCATAGTTTTTAGTATTCCATTTTATGCCATCTATTTTTTTCGCCAGTTTTTCAAGTACACTTGCATTTATGTAACACTCAGCAACAGATGATGTCAAATTTCCATCATAAATTTTGGCTAATTTATTATTTTTTTTTCCGGGGAGCCTGATTTTCAACGTAAGAAAATTTGTGACACTTTTTGGCAACGTTTTTTTATGCAACAAGAAATGATTTCTTTTTCTGGCCAAAATTTTGATGAATTTGTGTCAAAATTATAGAACATGTGATGAAATTTGTGTCACTTTATTGATTAAAATTTTCATATTACTTCCTTAGCTACTTAAACTAGTTTCACACCGCCTCAAAACCAAAAGTCCAACATAGTCACACAGTTTGGGACAAAAATGTCCAAATTAAGATGTGTTAAAACATGATACTTGAGGGGACAATGTGAAAGATGTAATCATAGTTAGAGGTGCAATGTGGAAAACGTATTAGTGAGGGAATAATGTGAGACAAGAGGTATAGTTGAGGGGCTTAAAGTGTAATTTCTCATTAAGGTAACCATTCTGCTTCATAATAATACACCACTACTTGAAGTGCACCTTTGATTTTTGTTTAAACCATACATTGTATCATCTCTTACCAGTGATGATGCTCTTGTTCATTTGTCACTTTTCTCCAAAATGACGCGCCCTTTTGTTATGCAAGAAAACAACTAGATTACAAGGTCTGAAAAATAAATAAGAGCATTGCAGTGGTGTTGAGTTGAGGGTGTTAAAGAGTAGGATATCTCCGTGTCAACAACTTCAATTCCTGACATGAAGGACATTTTCTTGAAACTAATTCGTACAAGGCTTAATGAAATGATTATGTCGATACTAAAATGAAGAAAAATGCATTTTTGAGTCAACAAGCTTTCTCGTTTGTTACCTACAAAAAACATTTTTCGGCCACTATTGCAGCATGTGTGTAGAGAAATAGAATTTAGGAACCCCTAATCAGGGACTTAATTAGGTCCAAATAGAATTTTCCACTATGAAATTAGCAGTTCATCCTCATAGAACAAACATGCATGCATTACTTTTTTACTTCCTTGAGAAAAAAAGAGAGAATTACAAACTGTATCAAATTTGATTGAACAAAATGTGATAATTAATCAAGAATGTATTTGTGGAGAAATGTTAAAGATTTCCCCGACATTCGCAAGTGCCCTAAATGAACATGGACACAAACATGATTATAATATTTAGTACCAGATCATACAGCACGTCATAGTCTTTGTCATCATCAGCATTCGCATCATTCATGTGGCACTTGAAACTCTCTATGTGCACAAGCAGCTTCTTCATTTCTTTTGTGAAAGACTTCTCCCAATTTATCAACACAATGGTATTTTCCTTCACTGTATGTATAGACGAATCGATCAACCTCTTTATTGTGCACATGATCTCTGTTATTATATTAATCGATGTATGAACTAAGTTCATGCATTCTACAACAGCTTGTTTGAACTTCTCCGACAGAAAGTTGAAAGTGGCTTCTATTTTGGATTTAACCCATGAAAACATCTTGAAAACAAAATCCTTCATCTTCTCCATCAATCTTTGAAGCTTTATTGCTGAGCTAACCTTTGGTATGCCCTTGATGAAGAAACATGGCATCCTTTATATAGATGAAGATGATACTGTGACCATGGGAATGTGAAAAGGTTACTTTAATTGTAGTGAGTGAGGCCTTGCAGATACTTCTCTCCTTTTGTATTTTCGGGGAAATTCCTTGCGGATTCAATGTACATTCTTTTTGAGCCTACTATTGTTCCAAATTCAAGGTATAGTCAACATAAATATTTATCTTTAAGAATCTAAAACCTACAAATGAATAATATTATTTCACTAATGCTATCGGGACATAATTTGAGGACATAATGAGTTGTCACCAATGAAATGATAGTGAAATACAATTAATGATGAGTCTCATTGTAGCATTAAATGAATTCATTATTATTTTATTGGTGACAACTCATTATGTCCCCAAAATTATATCCATAATTTATGTCCCAATAGCATTGCTCATATGATTTGTTGACTTAGTCATTTATAGGCATTTGATTGAAAGCTAATCCCAACATATGTTGGGGCCCATAATTTATTTAATAATTATAATAAATTATGTCCAAATAATATTATTAAAACATCACCATATTTCCTGAGATAAAAAATAATATACATGAACATATTTAGTTGATGGTAATGCATCTGGCCAGGACAGGAGTGGTGTGAGTGTGTGTGTGTGCGCGCGCGTGAGAGAGAGACAAAGAGAGACAGACAAATTGTCTGGGTTCAATGAGTTGTGAGTATTAATTATATCAACACACTACCCTTGAAAATCATTCCCAAGGATGATCTGAATGAAGACCACCGACTAGTGGTATTACCGGCTTTTCTTCTTATTTAGAAGTTATTTAGAAGTTCTGAGTTCGAGTGAGTCCTTATTGGGACTCGGTAGTTGACCGCTATGTTAGTCTTGTTAGGTCTAGTTTCGAGAGGTATTTCAAGAGCAGTCAAAGCCTTATGATCCCACCGATAAAGGCCAAATGAGGTGGTTGCTGAACTATTTTCCTTGCTCCCAGACATTTTCATAACCATCAAGAAAAAAAAAAAAAAAAAGAAGAATGGAAGGAAAGATTGATTTTCTTTAAACGTCTAATTTGACATCCAGCTAAGCTATCCTTTTTGCTACTAACACGTGCAGTGGCATTGAGGATGTTCTCTTTTTCTTGATGTCTTTGGGCTAACAATATGATTGAAAAGCTTCAGGGCCACTGTAAAAGTATAACAATGTCACATGAAATTAATTTATTGATTTAATTTGTTAACTTAATTATTTATAATTACTTGATTGATAGAGAATTTCAATATTTTTTTAGACTTGTTACAAATCCAATAATTGTGATAAATTATATTATTGTATGAGAAAAAAATCTTGTACCTCAAATTGATAATTAAAAGGAATCACACAATTTGAGAGAAATGAACAAAAGTGTAGCTTCTTTCTTGCAAAGTGAACAAAACAGGGATTGGGGGCTGACCAGCTAGAGGCACTCCAATATTTAAGTAAGGATACTAAAAGTAAACCAGAAAATTTGAAGGAAAAGAAGTGCATAATTTAAGGGTTGTTTGATAAC
>CM042184.1:17258382-17323901 GCA_023539305.1 Ilex asprella
GACCTGGGTATAAACTGACTGACCTAGTGTTGGCTAGGTAGATAAGTTTACATATCAACCTCTGATTGATAGTTGGATCTCTCAACTCATCACCTTTAGTAGTGAGCTCAGGTTTAGAACTATGGGTGACGATTCCAGTTTGCATCCCAGTATCCCAGTGTCCGAGAGAAGATGCAGAACGTACTTCGTTTGAGAAAGAACAATACCCTTGCTAATACAGGTAACTTCAATCCTAAAAAAGTATCACAGAAATTTAAGATCTTTCACATCAAAGGCCTTCCCAAGGTCTACCTTGACCTATGTAGTCCCAGAAACATCATCTTCAGTAATAATTATATCATCCACATACATTAAAAGAATTGCACACTGCCCAGAAGTATTCTGTCGAATAAAGCATATATGATAAGAATGACATATGGTGAACCTTAAATGTATAACTACACCATTAAACCATGAGAACCAGACTCGTGGTAACTGGTTCAGTTCATAAAGAGATGTACGCAGTCGACACACCTTCCTAGCATATTCTCCCTCACCACAAAAGACTGGTGGTGCATTCATATGAAGAAACACATTCTTTACATCTAACTAATGAAGACGCCTAGAGTACTCAGTAGCCAAAGATATAATCAACTGAATGGTAGTCAACTTTGCCACAAGAGCAAAGGTAGCACCAAAATCATGACCTAATACTTGATTAAATTCTTTTGTCATAAGTCTATCCTTGTGACGATCAATAGTACTATCCGTAAGAAACTTCAGGGTGTAAACCCAGCGAAAACCAACAAACTTCACCCCTGAGGGTAAAGATACAAGATCTCATTTATAATTACATTGGAGAGCGTCCATCTCCGTCTATATGTCAAGAACTCATTGGGGCTCCGAATAGCCTCTAAAATAGAACGAGGAACCAGCGTATCTGATAAGGCCATACTACAAGCTCAAAATGTAGGAGATACATCATCATAAAAAACATAAACAAAGATTGGAAATAAAGTCATGACGATCCAACTATAATGAACAACGGGAAGACGATCACGCTGCAGATAACAACACCCTAAATCATCATCCTCCTTTGTCAACTTCTCATCAGGTAAAATAACTAACTCACTACTAGCAATCTCATTAGTACTAACAACAGGTGTATCAATATGCTCAATGTATTGAGAAATATTACCTGCATCACCTGAGGTAGAGGGGACATTAGTAGGGGATAAGAGTGAGGACAACGAACATAAACTTGTAAAGGAGGTAAGACTGGTTACTTTATAGTGACAAGGATGAGTGGCTCTAAAGGAGAAAATACTGGTGACTCTGTAATGACAGTGACCAATAGCTCTAACTATTGTGGTAAGGGAAAATCAACTGGAAGAAAAATAAGGAATATGCTCAAGAAAGGTAATATTTAGATTGTGATACATATGCCACCTGATAGGATCATAACACTGATACCCCTTAAACTGGTGACAATAACCCACAAAGACATAATGAATCGTTTTATCATCAAACTTATGATGATTAGGAGACCTATCCTAAACAAAATATGTGCAGCCAAAAACACGATGGGGGACCGAAAAAAGTGTCCGCTCAAGGAATAGGACTTGTAAGGGAGCCCTATGCAGAGGAACACGACTTGGTGTACGATTGCATAGAAAGGTAGAAGTCAAAACAACAAATGCCAATAAGATTTTGGTAAACTCATACCACTAAACATACAACATACCATCTTCATCACACTCCTATTTTTCCTTTTAGCAACTCTGTTTTGCTCAGGAGTATATGAACAAGTGAGCTATTAAAGGATACCCTGAGAAAAAAGGTGAGACACTAGGGCATTGGATACGCATTCTTTGACATTATTGGAATGACGAGCATGAACAATTAAATGAAATTGTGTCTCAATCATCCGAAGCAATGAATGATGAAAGGAAGTACATCGAACTTCCTATGCAAAAGGTGACCTAAGTGTAACAAGTATGGTCATCTATAAATGTCATTTAGTATCAAACACTTGACAGAGTAGTAACAGAAGAGGGTCCCCAAATATCATAGTGTATTAGGTCAAATGGCTTAGGTGACTAGTGCATGCGAGGAATATAACTAGTCCTAACATGTTTCGATAGGGAACATATAACACAGTCAAATTTACCACCAAATGCAAGTATTGCTCAAAGCAGTAAACAACATACATAAATATTTAAAATTTGTATGTCCAAAATGATCATGCTACAACTAAAAAGTTTGTGAAAAAAAAATCATAACGACAAGTACTACGTAAAATACTAGCATGCAAGCTAATAACAAATAAAGATAACGTCGGTGTAGGTGATGTAGGTTTAGGAACTAGTGAAACTAGGGGTGAATCACCTAGATAATATAGTTCATCTCTCTCATGTTCCCTAATAATAATCCTCCTGGTACTCAGGTCCTACAAAAAACACGAATCAAATAATAACACAACTATATAACAAAAATCATTGGTTAACTAATTTACAGATAACATATTCATGACCAGCTTTGGCACATGAAAAACCAAATGTAATGTAAAGTCATCTGTGAGACAGACTGGACCCCTACTAACAATAAAGGCATGTGTCTCATCTACTAATTGAATTTGTATCTGTAACTACTCGTCAAAAGTGGTGAAGTAATGAACATCACCTTTCATATGACCATTCGCACCCGAGTCCAGCATTCAAAGAGGAGATGGATTGGCACAAGACATACCTATAGTAGGGGCAGTAGTAGTAGTCGAACCCTAAGAAGTCAAGGCAGACATAAGTATATTTAATCAGGAAGTGATAGAATCCATATCATTCTACCAAGGAGAAGCAGAAGCAGTAGTAGTAGGAGCAGTGGCATTAGGTGGTGGTACCTTAGCAATAGTTGTAGTACGGTAGCGAGGAGGTGGTTTAAGCTCTGAATGGAGCTTCCAGCAAGTAGCCCTTAGATGTCATGGTCGACTACAATAATCACATTATCGAGAATCCCCTTATTTGTGCTGATCTGGGGCTCCTTGATGATGTTGGTTCGAGCACTGTCCACCCATGACTGAGGGTCCTAAACGAGACCCTATAGTAGCTGCAAAGACCATTTGGTCAACCTGAGGAGTCAAAGTCGCAACTAAAAGTACTGCAAGATAGATGCGACGCTCATGTTGTTCAATCATCGGATACACCTCAACAAGGGACAGAAGCTTCAACATTGACAAGATTTGGGAATGAGGTCCCTCAAACTCATCACGAAGCGCCATAAAGAAGTTGTGAATCTTATCCTCCTGCTCTCGAGTATGCAGGAATGATGCTCCTTTAGGTTTTATAATTGAAATAGTTACAAGAGGACATAGAGTCTCATACTCAAGCCAGCGTTGGGTCAATTAGCCATAATAATTCTGAACCGTCATATCTTTTCACCGAGCATATGAAAGCTCCTGAGAAATCTCATAAACACAAACTCCCCATCCCGAATATGAATACATCTTTGATAATGCACTCCATATCTTCGGAACAAAGCAATGAAACGGGTGCATCATGCAAACAGATGGCTCCATCGAGACAAATAACCATCTAAGAATAGCATAATTCTCAAAGAACCACACGGAATATCCAGGTATGTCATCAGCTAGCTAAGATCCCATTAGCTAACCAGACTTTCTTACATGGCCTAAGAAAAGCTGGAATGAGTGTGACCACTTAGCAAAGTTATGGCCGTTCAATAACTATGATGTAACCTTCTAAGAAATCATACTCGGCATTACTTGCAATGCAACTACGCTCGTAGGTACTGTACACTGTTCAAACATAAAAGTGCGAGAACCAAACGGTACATTCCAGGTGGAAGTACTAATAGTAGGGGTCTCAACGGTAGGGGTCTTAAGTCACTCAGCAATAGCCATATCAGCAATACATAGGCACAAATAGAGACTTGTTGGAATTGTTGGCCGAAAATTGGTTTTACCTTTCATTTAAATATTACTCTTGCTTAAACATGAGATCCATTGAAATGTCCCTGTTTTGTTTTAAAAGCTATATATGTTATTTGTGAAAATACACCTACTTGTTTTATATGTTTTTTAAACCTTGTTCGAGTTTGGGAGAATTTTCCTACAGAGCTTAGTGCTCACCCCGTACAAACAACATATTTTTCAGATTACGTGTTAGATGAGGAGCTTAGAGTCGATGAGCAGGTGTATTGGAAAGCTGCGCTAGACGTGCACGTAGATCCCGAGGTGGACATTTAGAGTTATACTCTCCTATGTGCTAGACTAAAAAAATTATTTTGAGACTTGGTGGAGTCTAATATTTTTGTTATTCTGCTGCAAGTTAAATTTGATTCTTTTGGATGGAATTGTCATGATCTGATATATTCTTTTGGGATGATGTTGTAGATATTAGATATGATGAATGAAAATTTTATTTATTAATGGATTTTATTAGTTGCTCTCATTTTGTGAATGGTTGTAGATAATAATGTTGTCCAAGGTGTATTTTGGGGCGTTACAGTCTATCCCAATAGGGGTGAGATGATTTCTTAATACTTATAGTGGATTGTTATTTGTAAGAGCAATCACTGTTGTTCACATACGTTCGAGGCTGAGAGATGGTATACTTTTTCTAGTTGGAAGTGACTTATTGTAGGTAATTGGTTTTACTTCTGCATTTACTTTATTGTTATTGCTTAAACTTGAAATCAATTTTTATGTCACTTTTTTCTTTCAAAAGTTATATATGATATTTGTGAAATGAGACCGACTTGTTTGATATGTTTTCAAAACTTGTTCGAGTTTGGGAGGATTTTTCTATAGAGCTTAATTCTCACCCCTACAAACAATATCTATTCTCAGATTTCGGTTTAGAGAAAGAGCTTGGAGTCGATGAGCAAGTAGCTTGGGAAGCTCAATTGGATGGAAGCGTGGATCCCGAGGGGAATGTCTAGAGTTGTTCTCTTTATGTTCTAGACTAGGAGATGCATTTTGAAACAGTGTATAAATAATATTATGTTTATTCCGCTGCAAGATAATACTTGATTTTTTAGATGTAATCGCTATGGTTTGGCATATTTTTTTGAGGGATGTTGTAGATATAATATGTGATGAATGAAACTTTATGTATTTATGGATTATATTTGTTGTTCTCATGATGTGAATGATCTTATATAGTAATATCGTCCAAGGTGAATTTTGGGGCGTTACAATAACTTACAATCACTTGCAAAAGGTAGGAGCACAATGCATAAATTAATGATATGTATGTAGAAAGGGTAGCTCCTTTACTTTTGTTTATGCATTTCTCCAACGTCAATGATATGAATGAGAAACAATAGACAGTGCTCAAAACCACAATATTTCCATCATGATGATGACAATTAATGAACTGATTTAAATCATACACTCAAGTATAAGTTGTCAAATTATAATATTTCTTGGTTTAAATCCGAGATTGAACCCACAGGGAGCTAACTGTTGGAATTCAAAAATAGAAAAGGTGAAACTGTCATGCTTGTGGTGCGCAATGGAATAGTTTGTGGTGTGAGTTTAGGATTATCATATAAATACTTAACTAAAATTTGAATAACAATGTTAAAAAGTACTCTTCTGTTTAGGGATCCAACATTCATTATACTGCTAGTTTATAAAAATGTCACCTTACAACAATTAACTTCCATTTTACTAAAAAGTTAAGCGGTAGGTTTGATGTATAACTTAACCATATCACATTAACTATTTAGGTTACCTGGAACGTATATGTACCATGCAACAACCAAATAACCCTAGTAAACCCGAAGGTTAACCATTCAAAATGTTTACTCTAGCTATTCAATCAACAGGTTGATGATTTAATGAAGATGTAGTTCCAGTTTATGAATTGAATCAAAAACATTGGCTATTGCGAGATTTAACCCGTCTATAACTAATCTCGCAACTATTACACAAAACCCAACTACAAGCATCATTAAATCATGCATGAAGTATGTATTAACTTATAGATAGAATGGTATATAGCAATAAGCTTTGCTTAGTGTTCATAACCATGAGCATATAATAAATATAACCATCCATCAATTAAGGAAGGTATAAACATTAACACATAAATAAAACATCAACATTTCTTAACTTAAACAATATTACACATGTATTCCCCCTTCACTGAAGAGTATAAACGGACTACTCATGCTTCATTGCTATAGATGAGCAAGAAGAATGAGATAACCCCATTACAACATAATACAAAATATAACAAGTCTTTCCCCTGATGAATAGTTTAAATAATGTCGCTGTTATTACCTACTAGGGCACATAAGTAAGAGAGGTTCAACCCTTTAAGTAGAAATGATAAACAGAAATGTAGAAGTGAGAAAATTTTGGTTGGGAGGTGATTAGGGTAGGACTTTTCTCTTTTGACTACAAAACTCTCTCTGAAGTCTCTCTCTCTTTCTTCCCTTTCTTTGTTTCTTTCTCTTCTTCCTTGAACTGGACTGAACTCCCTTGAAACTGAATTAAATAGGCTATTTATAGGCACCAAAAGATTGAAAGATAATAGAAGTGGCAGACACCCAAGCTGACTAATCAGGTGATTTTGTTGCTCAAATGGACCAATGAGAGAGGAAGGAGAAGGAAGACAGTTAGGGTACTATCTGGACTCTATCAGCACCGTTTGGATGGTGAAGATTCCCTGGTTTGCTTGCTTGGTAGCCCCTTTTATTGACTTGTTGAATTTGTAATTACATTTGCCTCCATTCCTTTGTTTAGCCTCTACACTTTTATTCCTTTGAACTTCGTTAATTATCCTTGAAACCCTACAAAATAGATAAATTAAACATTAACAATAATATTTATATATCAATCACTTTAATTCATTTAACACACTGTTAACCCTAATTCCTAATTCAATTCTACAATTTTTAGGGTTAATCAATTAACAAATAATAAGCAATGGATACAAGCATAAAGATCATTCAAGCATCGAATAAGAATGGTGTCCATATTATAAAATCACATCATAACATAGTTGTAGTAAAAAGGACTTTAATAACATAGAACCTAACAATCAAAAAGACTTTAAGAGTCTTAGAGTGATAACAAAATGTAACATCCTAAAATGTGGATGTCCTAGTCCATACTATGACAGATAACCCTTAAGCTTCTAGAATTTCATGAATGTGCCATCATTGGATTATCAAGATGATAGACACTATCAAAAGGTGGTGGATGAGGAAAAGGTGGAGTCCCAAATCTTAACTTCTGAAATCCCATCATGTCATCAAGTTTAGTGTGCAAGCCTGCCACACTAGTAGTGAGAGTGTCCACAGACCTACTAAAGCTGTCAATTCTTCATAGGTAACATATCGAGGTCTAGATATAGCCTCATCTCATACAACCTCTCCTTCTCTTTCCATCTAAAATTATTAGATCTCCACAGTGTGTGAAAGATCCTCTCCTTCTCTTTCCATCTCACCTCCTACACCTACAACTCCCACACTGCTCCCTTCTGTATACTCAAATTCTCACCTTTTTCTCTATCTCTCTTGCTTCTATCCTTTCCCTCTCTTTTCAAATGTGAAACTCAAGAAGAGTTTCAATCCCTATTTGTTTGAGTAAGGTTTTGTCAAAGAAGGTTTTTCCTGCAATGCACTTATTGTGTGCTAAATCAATGTCAAAAGCTTTAAAGATCTTGGTAAGAAGCATACCATATGGGAGATTGTTGTTTCATCTTTCTTCCAACTGCATGTATTTCATAATGATGTAGGGAATATTTAATTTTCAACCAACTCTAATGCATACACCCAAGAAGATTTAATTCCCTCCACATGTCTCTCACCAAATATAATATTCATACAACTACCTTCATCATCAACATGGTCTTTTAAATGTCCTTTTTCCAAGAAAAAGATAGTCTCACCTTAATTATGAACCTCCAACAACTGGGCTAACTTCTTTTATGATAGTTTTATCACTTTTCCTTGCACTACGGATTTTATAGTTCTTGATTGTTTCACATGGTATAAAATCTACGCACTAGGTTGGGACAATAGACTTCATCTAATTCCAGTAGAGGTAGTGATTAGCACAAAATATTGCATATATTGTATGTGGTTATACCCTTTTATACTTATTTTTATTGTGAATTTGGAAAGAAATGCAGTTAATCTACCTTTTAATGAAGTTTTGAGTGAATGCAGGTGAAAAGTTGTAAAGTGTTTAAAGTAAATGAAGATGAGTGGATAGCTTAAAGAAAGGATTGGAAGGTAAAGAAACCAAGAAAAAGAAAAATTGGATGAAAACCTTTCGAAAGGTTTGGCCATAAACCTTCAAGAAGGTTTGCACTTAGTCTGCCTATGCACTGCCGAAACCTTCTAAAAGGTTTGCATCGACCTTCTGGAAGTTTAAGCTCATTGCACTGCTTTTTTAACTATTCCTGCACAAACCTTCCGAAAGCCAGCAACCCAAGCTCTGTCATTTGGGGGTCCATGCAAACCTTTCAGGAGGTTTTGCCCATAAATCCCAGACAGCCTGCAACCCAAGCTCTGCCATTTGGGGGTCCCACCTATGATTCTTCCACTTGTCCCCTGACATGTCTTACACACATACATGCCTCCCTTTGCCTAAGGTTGGACTTTTGAGGCTCAAGCATTAATGAGGTAGAGAGAGAAAGGAAAGCCAGGGGAGTTGCAGGCTAGGCTTGTTCTAGCCTGCCCAAGCCATCAACTTAGTCTTCTATGGATGGCAAGTCTGTCACACATGCTAGAGGACCTCCATGGACAAAAAGGCAAGCTATATTTCACATTATTCAACATTGTAGAGCGAGAAACTCAAGGAGGAAGACATAGTTTTAGAGAAAGAAGTTAGATTTTTGTATTTCTTTTACCCAATTCACTTGTAATCTTCATTTAGTGTACTAAATGTCATTTATTTCAAGTGCGTTGCAAGTTTAGTCAAGTATCTTTCAACCTACCATTGTTACGTTCAAGTTCTACATTTCAAGCTTTTTAGTTGGGTATTAAATGCACTTATTGTTGTAGTTTCACTTCTCTTCACTTGAATACAAGTTTAACTTCCATTTTAATACTATGTCTTTTTACACATTGTATGTTTTTGCATTAAAAATGAGTAGCTAAGCTTTAAGTTGGCTAATCTAAGGGAGAATTTCTCTTGGGTGTGCTAAATCAACTTTTTTCATTCATTCTCATAGTGTAAGACAGTTTGTTTGACTAGGTTGAGTGTGGACAGGGTTGTGAGTTCTTGATACACCGTAGACTTGTCACTGGGTATGCTTGAAACCTCACCTCCATTTTAGTCCCGCACTTCCTATGAAGCAATCAAACGTCTAGGCACCATTGAAAGAATGTCTTGAATTGATTTAACGTTCCTATTAGAATGACCTCTTTGGATTAGCCAACATTTGTTTTCATTGCATTTTCCATCAAGAACACAACTCACCAAAACACATATTCAAAAGATTTTTACACTTTTTCTTTTTCACCAAAATCACCTTTAACATAATTCACTTTTCTTCCCTGAGAAGATAACCTTGGAATACCAATTACAAGTAAAACATGACACTCAAAAGTCTCTCTGCGCTTGGGGAGCACTTTTGTACACACACACATTTCATTCACACACTCGTATAAGCCATATACACATTACCAGAATCATGGTCAAAAATTAGGAACGATGAAATAACTCAAGAATTTTTGGCACTGTTGCCACGGAAGGCAAAGCGTTGAATTAAGAAGGTGATTTCAGAAAACGGAAGTAAGTCCCGTGAATTCTCATCACGGGCTGAGGTACGTTGCTCCTTGTATATACTTTTGTTTACTTGTTTTTCAATTGTAGATATTTTTTTGCATGTGGGGACGGGACGACCAAAATAGATTGATTAGGTGACATTTAGACCCCAACATGAATATTGACTAAGACCCACCCGAGGATGCCAGTGATAATTTTGAGGATGTTGATGCTAATGTCCCAAGGGGAGGAGGAGTGAAAAACCTAGAATCCCAAACCCTAGCATGCATTTCCCTCCTAGGAATGAAGGAAACAATATCCCCATTGATTCGCTGGCGAGGTCAATGCGGTATTATCTCTAACCCACTCGTAGCACCACTCCCTCATGCATTCTCTTACCGGTCCCAGCTCATGCCTTCCTAGTTAAGTCGGGAATGCTGTAACTACTTCCTCAATTCTATGAAATTGACAGAGAGAATCCTTATTTTCATATTAAAGAATTCGAGGATATAATTGCAACCTTCCTCACTAATCATGCTATGGAAGACATAGCTCACTTGAAATTGTTTCCCTTTTCCATTAAGGAAAAATCTAAATCATGTTTGAATTCCTTGAGGCCTCGATCCATAACCTCTTTAGCACAAATGCTTTCCGAATTTTTGAACAAATTTTTTCCGATGCCTAAAACCACCTCTTAAAAAGAAAATCCAATTTTTTTTAAAATAGCCTAATGAACAATTTTATCACTATTAGGATCGCTACAAGGAATTGCTACAATCCATTCCACATCATGGTTTTAAATCATGGAAATTGGTGAGTTTTACACCGGGTCATCGACAATTCATTAAAATGATGTGCAAAGGGGAGTTCTTAAACAAGGATCTTGATGAGGCCCTAGAATACTTTAGTACATTGGCACAAAATGCACAATCTTGAGATATTACAGATCCCATTGATGTACCGAGGTCTTCTCTGGGTAGTAGTCAACCAATCGGGGAGTGATAAATGATTTAAGGGATCAGGAAGACTTGCTTTCCAAAATCGCCAAGTTATCTCGAAAAGTGAAGAGTCTAGAGGTCAATAGAAGACATGAGGTGTCCAACATTTACAAGACCGAGGAGTTTTTCTCTATTTGTGAGAGTGTTGAGCATTCCATATCAAAGTGCCCTAACATTCTGACACTTAAGAAAGTCTACCATGAGCAAGTCAATGCTTTCAACCAAAGTATGCAATTGTTCTCCCCACATTCTAACACTTATAATTTGAAATTTTTTTGGAAGAATGAGAATCTCACTCCTCACATGTCTAATGCATATTCACCTACCATGCCTCCTAAGCAAAGTTGATACCAAGGACAAGGTCAGTCGTCTAGCTCCCAATCTCCCCCAGGTCCAATCTGCAAGGGTATTCACAAAACCCGCCTCTACAAAGTTATGGTCAGCAAGGATCATCCAATCCTCCCACCTACCAACCACCTTATAAAAGGAATTTGGAGGATGTAGTTCATCAATTCATCCAAAGCCAAACTACCTTCAACAATGACATTCGGACTCAAATTACAAAACTGACCAATTCCATAGGGACATCACGACAAGAGAAGGAAAAAATTTTCACTCAACCCCAAGAGAACCCTAGATGCCAACATGTGATTGAGTCATCTGAACCCATAAAGGAGAGTTGTGAGCAACTCAAGGAGGTTACCACCCTTGGAAGTGGCAAATAATTTGATTAGACTATCGTGCCAAAAGTTTCACCCAAGACCACATTAGCAAAAGAGAAAGAGACTAAGGATGACTCTGAGGGGGTAAGGTGAGTGAGAAAGAAAAATTGGTTGATGAAAATGTGCATGCGTACCCCATTCCGACCCCTTTTTCCAATCATTTGAAGCCATCCATGAAGGTGGCTAACTATTCTGATATTATTGAGATGTTCAAGTAGGTTAAGATCAACATCTCACTCCTCGATGCCATAAAAATAATCCCTTCATGTGCCAAGATTTTGAAGGAGTTATGTAGAGTGAAGAGGAAATTTAATGTTCACAAGAAGGCATTCCTCACCGAGAAAGTGAGCTCAATCTTGATGACAAACACCCCACCAAAGTGCAAGGACCCTGGATGCCCTACCATTGCCACCACAACAGGGAATTTCGGAATGGAGCAAGCTCTTCTTGATTTGGGGGCAAGTATCAATCTCTTACCCTACTCGGTGTATCAACAACTCCAACTTGAAAAGTTGAATCTAACTCCAATCACTCCTCAATTAGCGAACCGAAGCATTTGAACACCAAGGGGAGTAGTTGAGGATGTCTTAGTTCAAGTGGATAAATTTTATTTTTCTATCGATTTATTGTGCTTGAAACTCATCCGGTTGCTCACCCTAGCTCACAAATTCCTGTCATACTAGGTAGATTGTTCCTTGCTACTTCTAATGCTATTATTAATTGTAGGAATGGACTAACGAAGCTTACTTTCGGGAATATGACTATAGATTTCAATGTATTCAATTTGTGTAAACAATCGGGGGACGATAAGGAAGTGCATGAAGTCAATAGTATTGATACCTTAGCGGAGGAGCACTTGAAACTATTGAGCATGTTCAAGTTGAAGGAGGAGAAGAGTATTGATCAAGAGGAGCTGGAGAGCTTGAAAGGAGTAGAAAAATGGACCCCTAAATTTGAGAAGCTTCCACATCAAGAGAAAAAGATCTTTCCATTGACTGTGAAAAATCTCACCTTGGAGTTGAAGTCATTACCATCCAACCTCAAATATGCATTCTTGGGGGGAGTTGAGACCTTCCTAGTGATAATTAGTTCAATTTTGGAGGCAAGTCCAGAGGAAGAGTTGTTATGTGTATTGAGGAAGCACAAGGAGCCATTGGGTGGACCATAGCTGACATTAAGGGGATTAGTCCCCTCATTTGCACTCATAGAATTTACTAGGAGGAAGATGCAAAACCATCTCGACAACCACAATGGAGACTTAACGACATTATGAAAGATGTGGTGAGGGATGAGGTACTTAAGCTACTTGACGTGGGCATCATATTTTTTATTGTCGATAGTAAGTGGGTTACTCCATACTAGTAGTACTCAAGAAATCGAGAGTTACAGTTGTGGCAAATGAGGAGAACGAGTTAATTCCAACAAAGTTGGTGATCGGATGGAGAGTGTGAGTTGACTACCGAAAGCTCAACTCGTGCACAAGGAAAGACCACTACCCGTTGCCAGTCCTCGACCAAGTGTTGGAAAGAGTAGTCAGACACTTATTCTTTTGTTTCTTGAATAGATACTCCGGCTACAATCTAATTGAGATCGCATTGGAGGATCAAGAAAAAACTACCTTCACGTGCCCCTATGGTACCTTTGCCTACCGACGCATTCCATTTGGGTTGTGTAATGCCCCAGGGACTTTTCAAAAATGCGAAGAGAAGAACTTTTATGGATGACTTCTCAGTGATATGGTAGAGAAGATCATGGAGGTTTTTATGGATGACTTCTTAATGTTCGAGGATTCATTTGGAGGATGTTTGGAAAACTTATAGAGGGTACTTGAGAGATGCAAGGAGAAGAACTTTGTCCTCAACTGGGAGAAGTGCCACTTCATGGTGACACAAGGGATAGTGCTTGGGCACATTGTTTTGGCGAAAAGGATCAAAGTTGACAAATCAAAGGTGGATGCAATTTCCAACCTCCCCACGCCAAAGGTGGTCAAGGATATCAAGTCATTTCTTAGTCATGCTAGTTTTTATTGTCTTTTTATAAAGGACTTTAGTGCATTGGCTCAACCCTTGACCAACTTTCTTTCCTAAGATGTCCAATTCGTGTGGTCGGATAATTTTGAGGCATTGTTTAAAAATCTCAAAAGCATGATCACTACACCTCTAATTATGCGACCACTCAAGTGGGACTTACCTTTTAAGCTTTTGTGCGACGCAGGTGATTATATGGTCGGCACAGTGCTCGGTCAAAGGGAAATGAAAAGACCTTATGTTATATACTATGCTAGTAAAACTCTTAATAAAGCACAAATGAATTACACTACCACTGAAAAAGAGTTGCTAGCAGTAGTATTTTCTTTGGATAAATTTCGATCTTACATCATTGGTTCACATATAGTAGTCTATACCGATCACTCTACTTTGAAGTATCTTTTGGCTAAGCAGGATGTAAAATCGAGACTCATTAGGTGGACACTCGTCCTACAAGAATTCAACTGACAACAAAAGACAAAAAGGGAGTTGAGAACATGGTGGAAGACCATTTATCCCAACTTGTGGTGTAAGATGCCAATAAGCACATTCCTATCCCTGAATTTTTTCCTGATAAGCGTTTATTTTCTATTAATTTTGTTTTTCTTTGTTATGCTGACATATGCAATTATCTTGTTACAGGACAAATACCACCGCACTAGAGCCCTGAAGATAGAAGGAGGTTTATGACAGATGTAAAGTATTTTTACTTCGGCAACCCGTACTTGTTCAAGTATAGCCTAGATCAACTCATGAGGAGATGTGCACCTGAGAATGAACAATGGGACGTCCTAGCATTTTGTCATTCAGAGGCTTCCGATGACCATTTCTCTTCAAAGAAGTCCTCGGCGAAGGTTTTACAATTAGGTTTTTATTGGCTCTCATTAATTAAAGAAAGTGTTTCTTTCTGTAAAGAATGCAATAGGTGCTAACGTTTGGGTAGTGTGACTCGACGGAACATGATGCCTCTCTCCTTGTGCTTGTTATTGAGATATTTGATTGTTAGGGCATCGACTTCATGGGTCCCTTTCCTATGTCTTTTGGCTACCTATACATATTGGTGGTAGTGGACTATGTGTCCAAGTGGGTAGAGGCTATCCTAACCAAGACAATGACCACTGTGTCATAGTCAAGTTTCTCAAGGATAATATTTTTTTGAGGTTTGGGATGCCACGTGTAATGACAAACGATGGTGATTCACATTTCTATAATAGGTCATTTGGATCCTTAATGCATAAGTATGGTGTCACACACAAGGTGTCCACCACTTATCAACCATAAACCAATGGCCAAGCCGAGTTGATCAATAGGAAAATCAGGAACATCCTAGAAAAAATGGTGAACTCCAATAGGAAGAATTGATCATTTAGGTTGACATATGCCCTTTGGGCTTACTGCACTACTTATAAGACAATTCTAGTATGTCTCCCTATAGGCTAGTCTATGGCAAGACTTGCCATTTGCCGGTTGAAATGGAGAACAAATCTTATTGGGCCATCAAGACTTAAATTTCAAATTGAGAATGGCCGGAGATAATAGGAAGTTAGAAATGAATGAATTAGAAGAGATGCATATGAAAGCTCAAAAATTTCATGAGAGAGGGCTAAGATCTTCCATGTCTTGTATTTTAAAAACATCAAAATTTTAAATCATGTTGTAATTTTGGAAATGACTTTGGGCATGATCAATCAATTGTGGTTCATATGTGTGGTTCAATTTTTTGGTAGTTCAGATGTCATAGATAGGTGTTAAAATATTTTGGAGTTGAAAAAATTTGGGTTGGATGTGAATTTTGGAGCAAAGGAATGGTTTGGCATCAAAGGCAAAATCGTCCAGAAAGTTTTCATCGACCTTCCGAAAGTTTTTCATTACTGGACAGTTGTGCCCTAGTGGTAAGCAAAACTTTCCGAAAGGTTTTGATCAACCTTTCGGAAGGTCTTGTCCAGAATTCACATTTCCCCCAAATCTCGGGCTCTCAAACTCTCTACTCTTCATCTAACTTCTTCCCATCTTCAAAATAATTCACCAAAGCCCTTAATTATTACATTTCTCTTGATTTAGGATTGAATTTGAGTGTTTCTAGCCAAAAATCGTGGTGTTCTCACAAAACCCTAGTTTCCCAAGTTCTTCCCCCAATTTCAAATCTCTCTTAGGGTTTCTCCAAAACCTTGACATCCCATGCTATAGCTCTTTTAGGAGAGACCTTGCTCGATACTTTTGAGCCGATTGAGTGGCTCTTGATGTAGATTTTGATAATTCTTGGCTTGGGAACATTGTTGATCACCATGGCCCGCACCAAGAGAAGGGGTCAGAGTCCCCACCACCAGTGGGTACTAGCACCTGCAAAAGGAATGTAGAAGGCCCAAGTAGCAGAGACCGGGAAGATAGAAGGACAAAAGCGAGACACAACGCACATAGACAACGGATTGATGAAAAAAATATCACGTGCGAGAGGTATGTGGACAACATCTTGCTTGGACCAAACTATGAAGTCATGAGGGTGATCGAAGGACGTGGTTTAGGTATTTGGTTTGAGGAGGTAAAAGGCTACAATTTGGGGTTGTGTAGAGAGTTCTACAAGAAATTATCGGTGTTTGGCGAGGAGGGTAGTAGGTTAAGAACTAATGGGCGGGGAAATACTTTTGAGGTGACCCTAGAGTTGATTGCCACTGTGATGAAGTATGAGAGGCCTCCCCCTACTACCCCGGTCTACCCACACAATGTTGAAGGGGGTAGGACACTCGCTGATTATATGTGGCCCACCTATGAGGACCCGACCACATTTAAAGGGATGACTCTTGTCAAGGGCCTCAAGCATTCTTACAAAGTCATTAACAAAGTACTCAATTATAATTTGATGTCCCGAGGTTCTGAGAAGAGCCCAAATATTGAGAAGCTCACCACCCTCCATGCTTTTATGATAGGGAAGACGATTGATGTGGCCTTGTTGATATGGGAAGAGATGAGGGAGTTTGCCAAGGCTGCACATGATGCGTTGCTGCCCCCTAAGACTGGTTTCATAGGAAAGTCGAGTAGTAGTGAGAGGGCAGTCAAGACAAGGGATGAGAGAGCCAAATCATACGGACTAGATCCACCTGTAGCGGAGCCATCCTTCTCAGCACCTTTTACTTCTGACCCAGCCCGGTCATAAGGATCTTTCAGCATACCTTCTTGGGCAAGCCCATCCCCAATGGACCTTCGTAGCCTCTAGTCTGGCCATCTACCTCTGCTCCTATACCTTCTATGGTTGTTGAGGTGGGAAAGTCCGGTGTGGACGATGATGAGGATGAGGATGCATTTGATGATGATGTGAGTAATGAGTAGGAGGTCTCTGGTGTTTTGTATCTTTTGATTTTAGGTTGTATAGTTAGGGTTAGTTTTATCGGCCTAGTAGAAGTACCTCTAGAATTTTGGGCCATTTGTTTTTGAAACTCTAACCCATTGTATTTAAATTTTGTGAATGATTAATAAAAATACCACAGTTGTTTCATTTTATCACTTTCCAAGTCTATTTCTTTAATTGCAATGTGATTTTTGCATTTTGAGTCTTTGAATATTTACTTGTATGAACGGATTTTGTCGTAGTTTTATATCTTGTGGTTTGAAATGAATTTTGCCAGGGACTAGCAAAACTAAAGTTGGGGCTGTGATTAGCACAAAATATTGTATATATTGTATGTAGTTATACACTTTTATACATGCTTTTCTTGTGAATTTGGAAAGAAATGCAATTAATCTACCTTTTAATGAAGTTTTGTGTGAATGTAGGTAAAAAGTTGTACATGGCTTGAGTTAAACTCCCATCATAGTGTTTAAAGTAAATGAAGATGACGGGATAGCTTAAAGGAAGGATTGGAAGGTGAAGAAACCAAGAAAAATGCAAATTGGATGAAAACTTTTTGAAAGGTTTGGCCATAAACCTTCCGGAAGATTTGCACTTGGTCTACCTATGCACTACCAAAACCTTCCGGAAGGTTTTGCCTACTGGAATAAACCTTCTAGAAGGTTTGCATCAACCTTCTGGAAGGTTAAGCTCACTAGATTGCTATTTTAATTGTTCTTACACAAACCTTATGGAAGGTTTGTATCAACCTTGCAGAAGGTTTTGCCTGGAAATTCCAGACAGTCTGCAACTCAAGCTCTATCACTTGGAGTTCCCACCTATAATTCTTCCACTTGTCCCTTGACATCTCTTACACACATACATGCTTCCCCTTGCATGAGGTTGGACTTTGAAGGCTCAAGCATTAATGAGGAAGAGAGAGAAAAAGGAAGCCAGAGGAGTTACAGGACAAGCCTAGCCTACCCAAGCCATCAACTCGGCCACCTATGGATGGAAAGCCTATCACATATGCTAGAGGACCTTCATGCACAAAAATTCAAGCTACACTTCACTTTATTCAGCATTGTAGAGAGTGAAGCTCAAGAAGGAAGACATAGCTTTAGGGAGAGAAGTTAGATTTTTGCATTTCCTTTACCCATTTCACTTGTAATCTTTTATAAGACTCTTGTGAGCTTCATTTATTGTACTTAATGTCATTTATTTCAAGTGCATTGCAAGTTTAGTCAAGTATCTTTCAACCTACCATTGTTACATTCAAATTTTATATTTCGAGCTTTTTAGTTGGGTGTTAGATGCACTTATTGTTGTAGTTTCACTTCTCTTCACTTGAACACAAGTTTAACTTCCATTTCAATACCATGTCTCTTTACGGATTGTATGTTCTTGCATTAAATATGAATAGCTAAGCTTTAAGTTGGCTAATCCAAGGGAAATTCCTCGTGGATATGCTAAATCAACTCTTTTTCATTCCTGCTCGTAGTAAGATGGTTTGGTTTGACTAGTTTGAGTGTGGATGGGGTTGTGAGTTCTTGATACACCGTAAAATTTTCACAGGGTTATGCTTGAATCTTCACCTCCATTTTAGTCCCGTGCTTCCTACGAATCAATCGAACGTCTAGGCACCATTGGAAGAATGACTTGAGTTGATTTGACATTCCAATTGGAATTACCTCTTTGGATTATTCAACACTTGTTTTCATTACATTTTCCATCAAGAACACAACTCACCAAACACACATATTCATAAGATTTTTACACTTTTCCTTTTTCACCAAAATCACCTTCAACACAATTCACCTTCCTTACCTAAAGAGACGACCTTGTAATACCAATTCCAAGTAAAACACGACACTCAAAAGTCTCTTTGCGCTTGGGAGCACTTTTGTACACACACGCTCATTTTCCCATTTCTCGCATGATATCCAAGGGAGAGTAACACTCACCTACCCGTATAAGCCACATACACATTATCGGATTCATGGTCGAAAATTAAGAATGAAGGAATGACTTAAGCATGTAGCCAAGTAGTTTCAATCAATATTGAATCTATATTTTGATAATCTAAGTCTTCTAGTTTAATAGGTTGACTCTCATAAAAGTCCGTGTATTCATACCTTGGTCACGTATTTCAGCATTCATCATTCAGAAAGGCCAGATTAGTTCTCCTCTTGGATCTCCCCTCTTGAGCAGCAGATGACTCCCCAAGTCCACTGATCTTCTTTGGAGCCATAAGGAGAGAAGACTTAAGTCCAGGGTTTTGTAGGATTTTAACCCTTTGATAGTCAATGACAGAGACAGAAGTGCAATGAGTTGTTTTGAGATAATGGGAATTAAGGTTCTAGGTTTTGAGAGTTTTATGAGGATAGAAATAAAAGAATGAGGGATTTTAAACCAAAAATACGATTTTATCCCAAAAAAAAATGAACAAGAATCATCAGTTTAAGCTTCTGAACCCCACTGGTATGCTGGTATCCCTATCCATTATGCTAGTTCACTTTAATCCGGTATGCCAGATCTCATAATTGGTATGCCAATTCATTTTTCTTCCTAAATTTTATAAGTGTTAACTCACAGTTTTACTTCGTTTCTTTTCAACCTCTATTCATAAGGATTAATAATCCCCAATTCCTTTTCTTGCACATCTTTCATATAATTAAGATACACAACTAATTTACACATTAGATCATAGTGTAGATGTTTGATCATCCTCAAAACCTTACTTAAACAAGCAATAGGTCAACATTTAAATCTTTTCCAGATTACTTTATCTGTTAAACTCTTTCTATTTAGTCTATAGAAATAGGGAAGCAAAAGGAATATACTCTTTTGTTAGGCAACCTCCTCTCTTTTCAAAGACCCAACACCGGCTCTATCCCAATGGAATGTAGCAAATTGGTATCAAAGCCAGGTATGAAGGAGCTAAGGTTGGGACGTTAGTAGATGGAAGTAAATTCTTTGACTCCTAGCAGGAAAGAATCGTAAAAGAAATGCAAGATATGTTCACAACCAGGAATGCAAGATTTGACAATCTCGTAATCGACCAAGTCCGTGAAATTGATGCAAGTTCTATTAGTCAAAATTGATGAAACTCTAGCGACCGAACCAAAGGAAATATTGAAACCAACTCTGAAGGCTCCAACACCTAATACAGCCAAGTGAAACTTGAATTACAAGATAGAATTGTTGGGCTAACCAGTTCTTTGAGTTTCATCAAACACCTAAGGAGGAGAATGTGCTATTAACCTCCTTTAATTTGAAAGGTGACACTTAGATACGGTATCAATTGCTGAAAGATGAGACTCTTAACATCACTTAGGAAGACTTCAAACCATGTCTTAACAATGTGTATGGACCAACACAATATCAGGACTTCTTCGTTGATTTAACTAAGATGCAGCAAACTAGTTTAGTAAGAGACTACCAGACCTAGTTTGAGAAGCTACTAATACGAATCAGGAGATTGAAACCAACATACCAAGTGGGTTTTTTTGTTATTGAATTACAGAAAAGCATCAAGGCTAACATACAAGCTTGCAAACCCACAACATTCTCGACCGCTATTGGCTTAGCAAGGTTATATGAGGGTCTTAACCAGTTGGTTCAATGAGCACCCAACCTTTAGTATGAAAATCAATTCCTAATTGTAATTCAACACCCAACGCAAATCCATTGCCTATTAAGTGGTTAAGCCCAATAGAACTTAAGGAAAGAGTAGACAAAGGGTTATGTTTCAATTGTACTGAAAAGTTTGGCCCAGGACATCATTGCCAAAAGTTATTTCTCATTGAGGGAAACTGATCTGATGAGGAAGATGATGAGGTATAAATGGAGTTGGTCAAAGCCAAAACTTCTATAAAATCACAACAAACACATGAAATCTGCATTCAAGACATTTATAGTTCGAGGACTCCACAAACCATGAAGGTGCTTGGATGTATAGGCTAAATCAAAATTGCTCTTTTAATTGACTCAGGAAACATTCATTACTTTCTGAACACCAAAGTTGCTCAAAAGCTTGGTGTTATTACCAACTCCAAAGGAAGATTTGAAGTTGTCATGGTCAATAAAGAAAAGATTCGAATGGTAATTCAAGGAGTACCAATCCTGGAGGATAATTATTTACTACCTCTAATAGGGTGTGAGGTTGTTCTTGGTGCCCAATGGTTAAGCACATTGGGACCTACAATTTGGGATTTCTCTAAATTGCAAACAAAGTTTAAACTTGATGGAAGAGAGGTGGTGCTTAAAGGCTTAACTGCTCCGAAAAATAGGATGAGGAGGAGTCTGGCTACAAATTTATTCTCTTTCTAATCATCAACTCCAAGGTAATCTCATCTCTTATTCTAAGTTGGAGTCAACTAATCAAAAATTACAGCTTGCCTTGCAATCCTACTAGGATTTTTTTTCAAGAGTATCATGGGTTAACTCCACCAAGAACCCAAGATCACAAGATCCTGAGCCAAAGTCCTTATTCATCTCCAGTGTTACTAGTGAGAAAACATGATGAATCTTGGCAATTTTGCATTGATTATAGAGACCTAAACCAAATTACTATCTAAGATAAGTTTCCTATACCAATCATCTACAAATAGCTAGATGAACTCAATGGAACAAAAAAAAAATTACCAAGCTGGACCTGCAAACTGGATAACAGCAAATAAGGACATGTCCTTAAGATATCCCAAAAATTGTATTTTGAACTCATCAAGGACATTATGAGTTCATGGTGATGCCCTTTGGGATCACTAATGCTTCTTCTATTTCTAGTCTTTGATGAATGATGTGTTCAAGGCTTATCTCTGTAAGTTCATATTGCTTTTTTATATGACATATTACTTTATAGTAAATCATGGGAAGAGTACATGAAACATTTTGAAATTACTTTAATTATTTTGAGGACTCATTGTTTCTTTGTGAAAAAAGGAAAGTTTATATTCGCACAACAAGAGGTCAAATACTTGGGCCACATAACATCCTCTGATTGTGTCGCTGTTGATCCCAAAAAAATACAAGTATGCAAAAGTGGCAAAAACCCTAGACAATTAAGGCCTTACATGGGTTTCTTGGGTTGACAAACTACTATAGAAACTTCATTCAGAACTATAAACAATTTGTAGGACCATTGACGCAAATAATGAAAAAATGTTGTTTTATTGGAATACGATGACAAAAGAATCCTTTGAGCTGCTTAAGAATACAATGACCCTAGCCCATGTCCTAGCCCTTTAAAATTTTGATCTCCCATTTATAGTTGAATGTGATATGTCTGGTTCTAGAGTTGAAGAGGTTCACATGCAAAATAGTACACCTATTGCATTTTATAGTCATGCCTTGAAAGGTAAAAATTTATTTTTATCAACTTACAAAAAAGAGATGTTGGCTCTTATTCTTGTAGTTCAAAAATGGAGGCCTTACTTGTTGGAGTAAAATTCATTGTAAGAAAAAATCAAAGAAGCCTTAATCATTTATATGAGTAAAGCAAAATTAATGGGGTTTGACTTCACCCTTGAGAATAAAAAAGGGAAAGAAAATTGTGTAGCAAAGAGCACTTTTGTGAAGGAACATAGAAGGGGAGTTGGCTTCTATTTCTACACCAGTACCTATTTCTGGATCCCATTAGAGGAGAAGTTAAATCTAATTCTAGCTTGCAACTCTTAGTGGAGCTCTGCCAGCAAAATGAAGTTATTGGTCCCTGGGATTACTAGGAAGGTATTCTTTACTTCAAGAATAAAATGTATTTATTGGCTAACTACTCCTTGGTTTCTTTGATTTTTCAAGAAATGCACTCACAAGGGATATCACAAGACTTTGCAGAGAATAGAGGATGTCTTTTATTGGCAAGGCATGAGAAAATTCATACGTGAATATATAAAGAAGTGTGAAACATGTCAAAGGATAAAAGGGACAATCTCAATCTAGATGGATTTAACAATCACTGCCACCACTGCCTATTCCTATTCAAGTATGGAGTGATATATCAACGGATTTTTTCAAAGGTCTACCTAATTCCAAAGGAAAATCTTTGATCTTCATGATTGTCGATCAGATGTCCTAGTTTTTGCACTTCATCTACATCTCTCATATGTACTCCATTACTTTCGTAGCTCAAATATTCTTTGAGCGCATATTTAAGCTCTATGGCATGCCTAAATGCTTTGTATGTGACAGTGATGTCACCTTTAATAGAATTTTTTGGCGAGCGTTTTAATTTGCATGAAACCCATTTCAAGAGAAGGAATAAAGATGAAGTACTAGCTCATTGGCACAATTTATTGCCAACGAATGCCACTTGGGAAGATCTTGATGAGCTACAATTGCAGCTTCCTAGAGCTACCCCTGAGGACAAGGTAGCTCTTCAAAAGGGTTGAATGTTATATTCATGTTTCACATAAACAACCAATATAATGTACCCTGCATTTGTATGTCTATGGAAAACAAAATACCCTGCATTAGTATGTATATGGAAAATAGAATGGTCTATCTGACATCTAAGACCACCAAACTCTAAAACTGCCTCTGAAAACTTACCAAACCAGGTCCTTGGTGGCTTCATCTATGATGCTCCAATTCAAGGGAGTCCTATTTAAATTGTTGATCACCCATCAACCGATGAAACACCCGTGAATACTGTATAACCCAATACCATGTCGTTACGCCCCATTTATTGGGATCCATAACTTTAACAAAATTCAGACAAATTCTCCTTTTTACATGGAACTCTACCCAATACACAACTTGTACATTTGTATAATATTGACCACACTAGGTTCTTTCACCAATACTCAATCACATAGCATTGAATACTAACCCATAACCATCATCTATGCATCCATTCATTCACAAAAGAATAAATGTCCAAAAGAGTCTCATATACATGTCTTAATTCAAATATAAGTTTTGTTTATAAAAGTTATACAAGGCCAAAATATAATTATCTACAAGGGACTACAAAAATCTGTATCAAGGCTTTGTCCTCGAAGTTAGCCCACGTGAGGACCGTCAGTAGAAGCATGTCCAACACCTGAAATATATTCCCATAAATGGTGAGTCACGCTCAATAGGGTATCTACTATGAAGATCACCTCTCAACCCACATGTATATGAAATATATCATGTAAACATCATGTCAAACATCCATTCAAACATTTATATTCATAAACAAATGTTACAATTATGTGTCATACAATTACATGTCATGCTATGAGATGAGAACTCACATATGTAATGCAACACCGAGCCCCACTGGCTCCCATAATATATGTTGATGATGCACAAAATTATCTTGTGCAAGATCAACAGTCAAGTAAATGAATGGGTATAATTAATGAGCAGTAAATAAACAATCAATGACAATCAAGAGTAAAACAGTAAATAATGGGTCAACGCAAGGATTTATAGTGGTTCAGTCCGGAAGACCTACGTCCACTTTCTGGAATGACAGCGGTGGCCTGGGTCTTTTATTAATGAATAATGGTCACCGGAGGGTTTACACTGGAGAGTTACAATACTTTGGAGAGAGAGAGAGAGAGAGAGCAGTGTGTACAAGGGTGTGTGTAGAGGTCTTGGAGACGTGCTCTCAATGTTAAGAGGGCTTACATTATATAGTTAGGGTAAGGCGGTGAGGTGGTGACGTGAGGGAGAAGACTTCTAATACTTTGGTAAGTGTAGTAGGAGATCTCCGCGCCTATTCCGATGCTTTCTCTCTCGTGCCCCTATTCTTTTGGATGAGGATTCTCAACTGGATTGGACTTGATCCTCGTCTTAAGCTCGGACTTGTCTTGAGTTTGGAGTTGGAGTGGGCTGAACTTGTGTTGGAGTCAAGAGGAGCGGAGAGGACCAGGGAGGCAAGCCATTGGCGGCGCCTACTTGGAGACTACATGGGCGGCGCCCTCTTTGGGGATGGCCTCTTGGTTCCTTTGATGCTTTGGACTCCCTCCTGATGGGTTGACCCAACTTCAATTTGGACTTTCTCGGTTTATTTAGATTGAGTTTGGCCCAGTAAAATTCGGGCTCATCATATGTTATGGCATGCATAAGCATCCGTACATTCCAAGCTCCCACCATTGATGTTAGACATCTAATAACTATTTTATAAAAATATGTGTTTTTCTGGCATAGGTATTTATGAACTTTCACCAGCGGTCACCCAACCGATATGGATTCTATGGACTTCCATCAACGGTTCTGTGTACACCGATATCCTTTATGGATTCAATACCAACTGGAGTAGATATCCAAAATTATTGAGTCTTGCACCTGAGGGAGAATCTAGCATTTCTTGCTAACTCCAATACTCATTTCAATGCAACCTGTAACGCCCCAAAATCTACCTTGGATGACACTACTATTTAAACCATTTACATCATGAGAGCGACTAATAAAATTCATAAATACAGAGAGTTTCATTCATCATACATAACATCTACATTGTCATCCAAAAGAATATGTCAAACTATGACAATTACATCCCAAAAATCAAGTATTATCTTGCAGTAAAATAAACATAATATTATTCATACATTATCTCAAAATGCACTCATAGTATATAACATAAAGAGAGCAACTCTAGACCATCCCCTCAGGATCCACGCTTCTATCTACTTGAGCTTCCCAAGCTACTTGCTCATCGACTCCGAGTTCTTTCTTTAAACCAAAATCTGAGAATAAATATTATTTGTAGGGGGTGAGCACTAAGCTCTGTAGCAACATCCTCCCAAACTCAAATAGGTTTTAAGAGTATATAAAACAGTTTGGTCTCACTTTTCAAAATATCACATATAACTTTGAAATAAAACAGAGACATTTAAATAGATCTCAAGTTAACGCAATAACAATAAATTAAATGAAAATTACAACCAAGTTACAAATAATAATTCATTTCCAATGACACACCATTTTCAACAAGTTCTGGTGGAATTTCATACTTCCAACAAATTCTTGTAAAAATCATGTACCATTAACCACAAACAACCATTTTCAACAATGAACCATAACCCACAATTTGTATATTTGTATCTTAGGTATCCCCAATTGTATATGTATCTCAGATATTATGTAAGATTTCGCATGAATACACACATTGAGAATATTCTGGTCCACACACACACACCCATCCTCGCAAGGATATTAATTTTTATGAAAGGAGTATAACAACACATTGGCAGTGACGAATCCAACCTAGCAATAATATACTAAATCTCAACCCCGATTCTACATGAGTGAATAGTAGTTTGGTCCTCGCAAGGCACCAACCCCACTACAAGTGATAGGGAATCTTTAAACCCGCACAGAGTAAGAAACACATCTAACCTACTCTACGATATCCAGTTAACGGTCACCTATGTTCATCCAAACATCCATACAAAAGATACAATACCAACCAATTTCTCAAATCATAAGTATTTCAAAAACCCCCCAATTCCACAGGTATTTTTCCATATAACAACTCAAGAGAAATAAGCAAAGATCATCAAAAGATATAGTTTTATTGTTCCAAACAAAACACTAGAGTTTTTTTGAAATCAAGAATAAATGAATATCAAGTTTTGATATCAAGAACAAATGGATATCAAGTAGAGAAATCAACAATAAATGATTTATCAAGTAGTGAGATCAAAAATAAATGAATATCAAGTAGAAAAGTCAATAATTCTTGAAAAACTAGAGTTTAGATGTCAAGAACAAATGTTTTATGGCTATCAATCTATACTTCCATCAAAACATGGTAAGATTTGCAAGAACAATCATGAAACAAGGATTCCAAAACAAATATATATAATTTAATAGTCAAAACATATGTATGTATAAGTCCTAGCTTCATGAACAAGAGTGGAAGAAAACCCCTACCTTTTTCTTCCGTATAATTCTTGAAGAACTTGAGATTTTGATTCACTTCAAGATGAAAATTCTCTTTGATCTTGTGTGTTTTCCCCTTTCTTTCTTGTTCCTCAAAACTTTCTAGGGTTATCAATGGTGTATGGAGGCTAATGGAGGCATCCTTATGTATTTATAGGGGAAGAAAATATCTCAGCCGAAATGAATCTGATGTTCTGATTCGTTGATCACGTTCGAATGTCATTTGGCGTTCAAACGTTACTAGTGTAAATTTTTATTTTATGTTCGAACGTTACTTTGGTTTTCGAACGTTGGTTGCTCCCAGTACTTTTGTTTTTCCATCAAACAAGCTCCTAGTACTTTTTTTTTCATCAGACAAGAGTACTGAAACAAACGGTCATTCATCCCAGTTTTTTATGGAACTTCCAGTGAAATTTTGGACCAGTTAGAGGTCTCGTGAAATACACTTTTGTAGCCCTAGAAGTATACTATGTATTGTCAAAATTTTAGGTCAAATGGACATCAGGCTAAAAAGTTATGATCAAATTACTAAGGCAGTATCCAAAATACTTTTAACTAAATTCTCTTCAAAGTGTGCTTTCACTGCGGAATACTTCCAAACTTCAACAACCTACCCTAGTACCACAACTCACATTTTTATTTCTACTCTTATAATCTACCTAGTTCATGTATACATCATTACATATATTAGCATATCAAAACATAATTACGTTACGATATAACGTTAGGAATGTGGGGGCTTACACAACCTGTGCGACTCAATCATACTTGGGTCCAACTTTTCCAAGCCCATTTATCAATCCATTAAGAATGGTGTTTGATTAAAAAAAATACACACACACCCGCACTCATGTCGAATGCACACGAATGCGATGCTACTCGTGTATATGCAAATGTAATATATAATTGTTATTCATATCATCATGCTCATCATATCATAAAGTATATAATAAACATGTCTATTTTTCACAAACATTCTCAAGCATGTTCCGTATGATTTGAATCCAAATAACAGACTTGAACCATATGCATTTTATCAAAACACTTAGTGAGCATAAAATGTAAAAACACAACATACCCAAATAAGTCATTTTATCAAACCCAAACATCTTACTACCGGTAGGTCGTGCCTCTCCTACCGGTAGGTTCACATTTTCAAAATCAAACCCAAACCAAGCTAGAACGGGTTTTAGCATTCTGATATACTCATTTTTCATACCCTAGATACACTAGGTGTGAACTAACATTTGAAAATTCATCTCTATTGCTCTACCCATTTCATATCACAACTCTAGGTCGAAAATAAATCTTGGTAGGAGAGAACCCTGCCTCTCTTAGTGTGAGCTCATGTAGTAGAACTCCCAAGAAATCTGGCTTCCCAAGCCTTAGATCCCACTTCTCGTACTTGGGATTTTAGAGAATGGCACAATCTTTCATATAGCAATGTAGCTCACGTCACGTAGAGAAATTTTAACTCTTAGCTTGAAGCGATCCAACTGTTAAATTTTCATAGATATGACGAAAACGATGGAGAAAGTGAAGAACTCTCTCTCTCTCTCTCTCTCAGCTAAAACGCGTAGAGCAAATCTTTTTAAGTTTCTACTTACACTTGGCTTTCATTGAGCCACGTGTCATTTTCCTATTGGTCGAATTTATCCCAACTAATTACATTACACCACATGTCATGTTTAATAAAATTTTATAAAATTTACTTTAAATTATATTATGGGTTCTATGATTAAAATCTAACCGCAGAATTTTAATTGCGCAATACTCGATCGAATCGTAACAATTGAAAATCCGATTGTCTCATAATTCGATGAAAATTGACTGACCAACTCAATTTGGGGAGAAAAATCCAAAAGTGAGGTTTATTTCATCACCATAGATCTATAAAATTTTGGATTTTCGATCCATAATTTGACGAATAATTACTGTTTTACCCTTTTAATTAAGTTTTAATTTTCCCAGGTTTTACATCTTCAAACCACACAAAGATTTTTTTAGCTGAAAAATACTCTAATGATATTCCCCTTGAGCAAAAAAAATCCAGATGGTTGCCCCATGTAGACTTCTTTAGCCAAGTCATTGTGTAAAAGTATAATTTTCACTTGATACAAAGGCAATCAATATTAGCAGTCAAAGAAATCAATATACGAACAGAAGAAATTTTAGAACAGTAAAAAAGGTTTTCTCATAATCAATGTCAGAGGTTTGAGTAAAGCCCTTGGCAATAAGTTGAGCTTTTAGGCGTTCAACATAACCATCAAGATTAAATTTGATTGTATTCATCCACTAACAACCAGTTGTATTTTTACCAGCATTTAAGGTAACAAGATCTCAATTCTCGTTATGATGTAAGACATTCATCTCCAACTCTATAGCTTTCCTCCAATTCGGATCAAATAACGCGCCCAGTAAAGTGTTAGGAATGGAGACAATAGAAAACTGAGATATAAAACAAGAGAAATCAGGAAACAATGCATCATAAGAACAAAATTATTAATAGGATGGTGAGTACACAAGACGGAGCACATTTACGAAGGGTGATGGGTAAAAATTCAGAAGTAACATGTGGACCAGAATCAAAAGACGAGGCAGAGAGTAGTCAAAACTTTGACTCTACTGCCATGTTATGTTTAGAGAATAAAGAAAAATAAATTATGTGAGGGAGAGAGTAGTCAAAACAATATGCCCTAGCTCTTACTCTCAACTTATATATATAATATGGGGTTGGAGATAGATATCTTACATCATAACGAGACTTGAAATCTTGTTACCTTAAATGATGTTAAAAAGACAGTTGGTTATCAATGGGTGAATGCAATCAAATTTAATCTTCTGTTGAACGCCTCGAAGCTCGACTTACTGTCATGGGTTTTACCCAAACCTATGGCATTAATTATGAAGACATTTTATCAATCTCAACTTGTATAGTCAAAATTTTGACTCCAAAAAAAACATAAAAGACTAGTATACCCTCAAGGAGCTATACTTATTACAACCATACAAAATAGGAACAATATAATACTAATACTCTCAACAAGACTTACCGTGGCAACTTCGTGGGTGAAATTTCAAGTTTCTAAAACTTAAAGGGCAACACTATTTGAATCTAAAAATCTGACATAATTTACTGACTTAATGATGTAACTTCATTAAAACTATTTGATTAACACCAAGTTCTAATGCTTGATAGAATTCACATTCAATCCAAATGTCATAGTGAATTAGGTCAACAAATTATGTCAATAAATTAGGTCTTAATAACATTGCTCAAACTTAAAAAAGTAAATCTCATAAAAGATCTTTGAACTACAACCATTGTTTTAAATTGCCCCATAAAATTTGAAGTGTCACAGTTTGCCCCTTAAATTCTTTAATATTCGGTTAATCTTAACGGAAAGGGTCAATTGAACTAAATTACATAAATTACGGCGCATATTAGAACAATTTAAAAAGATGAGGCAATTTAAAATAAAGGTCATAATTCAGAGGGGAATTTTATGATATTTACCCAAACCTAAAACACTGCTAACAATGGCTCACGGGAGTACAGTTCAAACCAAGTTAGCAGGGAAAATACAATACGCTAGCATACATGGCCCCAATAACAGTAAAGGAGATCTGTGCAAGTGAAGCACGGGGAAGGGCACCACCATGCATCCAATGAGACTCGACCCAGATTGTACCTAGTAAGTCGAGGTACCGAGTGCAGATGACGTGCTGGATGAAATACACATCTATATCCTACAAATTGCAGAATTTTACAAAGAGCTCTGAAAAAAAAAAAAAAACGCTCATTGAAATTGAACATCCCATACTATTCTGTGGGAACAGTTCAAATAATGTCGTAAACTCCACTGTCATCATAATGCTTTCCCTATGCAACAGCATTCTGCATACCATTTCTTGATCCTTTTTGACCAAACAACCAATGTAGTAAATTAACTCTGGTCATTATAATGCTTTCCCACATCCAACAGAATTCTGCATTGCTTCTTGATTCTGTTTTCCATTGAAAGAAATGCAAGCTTGAAGAATGTTATATTTATCTATGATTTATGCTGCTCTTTGGACTCCATCTCCCTTACATTGTTTACAATGTTTTCAATCTTCTTTGATAGAGACTGATCATGCTCCTCAATGTGCTCAAAAATCATTTCCAAGTGCCTTTTATAGGTTGCTGCTCGCTTTTTCCAAATAGCTAGCTGCTGGGATAGTTCTCGAATTTTGTCATGTTCATTCTACAAAAACAAGAAGCACAAAAAAGGAAGTCACAATACAATACTAGCTGTGCAATTGGTTGTATCAGAAATATAGACTACCATTCACATGTAGGCGACTTTGTCATAAAGTGCATCTGGACAGCCCGAGGAAATATACCCCGCACAAATATATCCATACATCTAGCATCTTCCAATTTTATTATCAATACACAATGGCATCCAATTTATTTGGAGCAACAATTTCATTGGTAGGGAGCTAGCAGCACCATTTTAAATTATGCATTCACAGCTTTAAAACCTCAAATACAGGTTAATTATAAAATGATACCAATGGGATATCCAAAATGCAGAATGATGCCAATGGAAGAATCCATGACTATCATCCTAATTCCCAAAATTTGCAATAACACACGGTGAATCTTGTTCCTTCAGAGTAGGATCCAGATGTACGAAGAACAAAAACAATCTTTTTACCGTCTCTTTTGCACAAGAATGACAAATCACTGCCACCTTTAGAGGGTAAATTATTTTGTTGAAATAGAAGATGAACTGCATACGAAAAACAACTACAGCAATCTCATAAGATATCAATATTCGGAATAATAATCCACAGAGAAGACAACTCGCCTTTTAAAACCAGACAAGACAGCACAACCTTGGTCTCTAATTCGTTGTAAAATATAAAATGATTGACTTAATTTGGATATGACATCTACACAACCCCTCGTACAATTTTTCCGTAGAACCTAATAATATATCACAGAACAGGCAAAAAAAAAAGGACCATAAAACAAATGGTAACGACCCAAAATCTTCACAAAGCCAGCAGCTAAGTTCCAGCATAGGCGCACACTTAATCAAATTCCCAGAGCCTCATTGCATCACATTGACTCATTACCAGGCATTCTGTAATGCTTTTGGAATACCTAAAAACAAAAAAGGATATCTTACTAAACAAAAGTGTATGGGATGTACTATGTCAAGGGGCCAACTATTGTGGAGAACAATGCTCCAAATCCCGCCTGACTATTCCAGTCAAGTGGTTGGATTGGTTCAAGCGAAACCAGTTATGATGTGATTAACTGTAATGTAAACAATATATGATCGCCAACAAGAGAGAATGTATTCTGTCTAGAGCATTAGTATAAAAAATTATTGAAGCAAACTACAAATTCCAAATAAGAAAAACTTCAAAGAAAGCAACCAAAAGAAAGGAAAACTAAAGGCTGGTATTATAGTTATAGAAATTTGACTCAAGCACAAAATACATATGAAAAGAGAGGCAGAGCTGGTGTTGGCCTAGTAGCAAGCTCCAGTGAACTACTTGTTCAAACAGAAAATGACATCAGATTTGATGTGATACAAAACTTCAGCTGATCTTCACCTATTAAGGATTTTAGCACCACAAATACTTGGAATGCCATTTCCGGAACAGCTCATTTGGTAATTCTCATCACTGGTTAGGTCTGCCAGGCTTGTTTATACTAGCATTTGGCAAGCACATCTCCATGCAAACAACGCCAGCATGAAGTTCTCGGTAGTAATTTTTTTTTTTTTGCACACTCAGTAGTACTAATTGACATCAAAATGTTTTGTTAAACAGCTCTTCATAACAATTAATCCCAATCCTTGGTCCAAAGCCACACCAATTCTTTAAAAACCTAAGTGAAAGAAACCTCCACAAACAAATAAACTACTAGGATACTGGCACTATAGCATGAAATTTAACTCGTCATAGCAGAGAAAGAAACTCATTTAATATCGCAGCAGATAGTGTCCAATGGCGATGTTCTACTCAATTCTACAGCAACCAAAATATTTTATATTTTTACATCTATAACTACGAATCTACACATTTGAACAAATATGACCTAAATTGTAAAAATACTAAGGACTTAAAAATTCAATAACACTTTCATCGGTCGAACATGACCACTTCATTGCCACAAGGCCCAGTTGAAATAATATTTGAAAGAAACTGTCTTATCCTACCTAGTAAAAGCCATAGCATCACCAATTCCCTCCATGATTTCTCATTCTGCTACATCTAACATCCTTCTTACAAATTCATTGGTGCTTACATCTGTTCTCATCTTACCACTTATCCTCAATTGAATAGTAATTATTCCACAAAATAAGTTTCTCGAAGAGGATGGGTGTTTATACAAAAGATTTCATCCACTTCATCATCCACATAAATCCAAATTTGGGGTTGATAACATTACGGAAACCAATAAAGAGAGAAGTGACAAACCATATAGTTTGTACAGGTGCCTTTGTGACACATAAGAGGGGGGAGGGGGGGAATAGGGATAACCCAACAACAACTTCATCATGAGCCTATTTTATATAACTTGTCTATGATACTGTCATGCTATGAAGCACAAACACTTGATTTTGGCTCACATATCAGTGTCAAAGCTGTCTAGCACACCAACACGTACGGATATGTCTAGGACACGTGTCAAGCATGCCAAAATGAGTCCAAATTTGTTGTTTTTTTAAAAAAAATTCACATGTCCAACGGCTTTGAGCTGCATTTGGCCTCTATTAGAGCTCCAATGAGCTAAAGAAGACTAAGAAGTAAAAAGAGAGAGAGAGATGCAAGCACAAGGCTCACAGAATACAAACAAACTAGAGAACAAGAAGAAAAAGGAGTTGGACTCACCCGTGTCTAAGCGAGTGAGCAAGTGTGTGAGAGAGAGAGAATTCTGTCATTGTTTTGCTTTTTGGTGATCACTAATGGCACCAAGTGCTAAGTGCACCAAGGCGCTAAGGTCTCCTACAACCGAAGTGTGAGGAGCATGATACAGCGCAATGTAAACAAAGATACTAAAATTGACAAATTTTCCCACATAGGCAAAGAGTCAAAGACATAGAATTACAAATCCAACCAAAGTAAGGCTAAGGATATGAAAAAAAAAAAAAAACCATAGCATAAACGTTCCATAAATTATAAAGCATCCGATTTCCATCTCTTATCTTTTTAATTACTTTCAGTCTAATATGTGTTCGTGCTGAATCAACTAAAGAATTTCAAAATTAAACAATTACAATCATTGGCAATCAAGCAAGCAATCAACTCAACGATCCAATTCCAATCAAATAAATTATGTTGATTAAGTAATTAATTTCAAAGATATAGTTAAACTAAACAATACAAAACTAATTAGTAACAATAACAAATCACAGAAGCAAAGGACAGAAAACCAAAGATTGAATTAAAAATTTACAAACGATGCTCAAATAATTCACGAAACTTGCAATATCTCCCCACCACTAGTCCTACCCCCAACGCCACCCATTCCTGACTACACCTTATTGAAAATTTAGACATTCATTTCGAATTGATTTTAAAAATAAATAAATAAATGTGAGTAATAGTTAGCAAAGAAAATAGGAGTGGTTTCATATGCCACAAGTAAAAATTTAATTGAAAAGACCAATAGATTTCTAGTAAATAAATCAAAATTGAGAAAATTTAGTATGAGTGAGGTTTCTCAAACTCTCTTCCCGAGGAACTAAATTTGGCTTCACAACAGTCAAAACATTTTCGTTTCCATAGAAACCAAAACAAATTAGTGATTGAATATTTAAATTCCTATATTTTGAGGTGTTTTGATATGTTTCGAGTTATTTAAACACGTTTCAATCAATCTTTCGAATTGTTTCACAAATATATTTTCAAGTTTTTTTTCTATTTTTGTCATGTTTCCGAATTATTTCTAGAGTAGAATAAATGTAGTTTTGTACTATGAATACATTAATATCATGCTCATGAGTACTTCATTTGTATTATGAGACCTTAGTATCTTGCAATTGTGTTTGATGAAATGAAGTGTTTGGCATTCATTAAAATGACTTCCACCTCTCATTAACCTTTATTTCTTCTCCAACTAGACGTTATCTAGTATAAACGGATGTGAAAACAATAAGCATGCTCAATTAATCAATTCTAAATTTAATCTATATAAATAAATAGATTTTAATCATTATTTCTGTTTGTTTCCACATGTTACTAACTTTTTTTTGTTACCATTACATTTTCGAAACGTTTTTGAAACTATTTCATTTTTGAGCTAAGCGAAACTATACACCGAAATTCAATTTTGTTCTTTACCTCTCCCCCAAAAAATAGTTATTTTATATATATACAAATAGATGTCGAAACCTCCACTCTAGTGTTGTGCACATCAAAATTTTCAAAGTAAATAGACAGTAGTACAATATACAAAACATATGGGAAAAAATCTCATGCCAAATGTGTGTTGACTACGCTTTGATGAATTCACCTTGCCAAGCCTCATTGAAGCACTTCTGGTGCATCTCTCCTCGCCTTGTGTGATGCTCACTTTTCAAAACACTAAATGAAACTTTTGTCTTGCATAAGGAATTGACTACTTCTTGTCATTTGTTTTGTTCCAGTGTATCGCATATTTACCATAATATAAGGTCATGCCAATTGTAACCAATCACTAAGACAAAATGCAAAAAGGTAAGCACTTATTTGTCATTGTTAGTTGTCATGTTTATTTGGTAATAAAATCATTACCACTAGCGTGTTTTTTATTACTAAATTTCTTTAATGGTGTCACACACACACACACACACACAAACATTAGTATATATGCATATGTATTAGTCAATGTGTCTCTGATATGTTTTAAGAGGAACTACTTGTTTCCATGTCCGCATCCCATATTCTTATTTGTGCTTCTTTGCAAACTTGAGAACCACCTTGGTCCGGTTAGACTTCTCTTGTTCCTCTTAAAATTTTCACCATTATTTGGATGGAAAACAATCTTGAACAAGAGAATTAAAGGTAAATATTATGTGTAACCAAGTTTGTGTTACTTCGCCAGTCTAGTTTCTACATTCATTAAAATGGAAGGAGTTTCCCATCCCGAGAATCAAGCTACATGATATATTTCTCGGTTTCATTGGAGCAACGGTCTGCATTCAATTTTGTTTGAATATCATGCATAAGCTTCAAACTTTGCGTACAGAACAAATCATCCGATTTGGAAGTATACAGAAAATATTCATTGTTAAAATAACGGCAATCCACTTGTTGGCTGTCGAATACTCAATATTGTCAAACGTGCCACACATGACTCTGACATAAAATCTAGTAGTGCAATATAAAACTTCACTTATAGTAAGACTGCTTATTTTATGTGTTCAGTACGTAATATGTCAACCAATCATGTTTGCTGACTAGAATAAAAAGAAGCTACACAAACAAATAATACAACATTTCAAAAGCTTATGTCATTTGCACAAGAGATCACTCATCACCGCAGAAGGTATAAATCCATTGTATAGCGAACAACCAAATGAAATCACTTGGAATCTCAAACGACTACTAGTCTATTTTGTTGTAGTAAGGAATGTTGGTTCAACATTCCAATTGCCATGAATCTATGCATTTTGCGGGTGTAAAGTACCAAATTTTGATAAATAGAACCACCTGCATTCGTATCTTAAGGCCGTACACAAAAACAACCTTTGAGCAATGTATCTAAGCAATACAACAAACTCAGAAAAGACCTATTGTGGTGAATTTTAAGTTTTTAACCCATTGTTTCCATCCTTTAGTGGCCCAAATAATAACTTACCAAGCTGTTTGGCAATTGTAAGAATAAGTAGATGTGGTCCATGAAAACTCGATACAAATGCAAAAAAATGCAGATACTCTACAAGTTTGATTGTCAACTTCAAGTGATCTTGCTCTCCTAGAAAAATTAGGAAAAACTTAAAATTTAATGCAAAAACTCCCAAGGCATGTAGCCATCCCAAACCAATAACTGTAAGATGTTAAGAATGCTTACAAATCAAACGCATGTTCAGGCAGACTGCAACATCCAAGTACTAGGGGACTTCGTCCAAAATAAGGATGCAACATTTAGAGGTGATCCATGTGGCGCAGCACCTACTACATTGCTTGCCAATGTACATCGTGTTACCTTTCACATTGGTTCTCCCCAATAGTCATCCAAAATCAAAATGGAAGGCCAATCAAAGTGAGCTGCTTTCTCAGACAACTCTAAATTAGTCGAGGGATGACCTGGGATATGTATCTCATACACACAGCAATACCATCTAGAGCTTCTTCGTAAAAAGCACAAAACAAGAAGGAAATTTTGGAAGGCCATTAAGATGAAAATGCTAACGTTAGCACCATTTTCCGGCTCATAGCCATACTTCTTGAAAACAACACATTAGCCCCATCTAAAAATGTGCTAGAATATTGGAAACCCACTGTCAATGTCTTCTGTAGAAGTAACTTAGCATTTTTATGGATGTCCCAAGGATTAACGTTTATGTTTTTTCAATATATATGATTCTGGCTTTGTAATTCGATCATTTAGTCCATAAATATTTGTCTAAATCCAGATTCTTTTACATAAATGCACTGCCTTTCCACAAGTAGGGGCCATTGGTTGGTAAATTGTGTAATGTGTAGAGACGATAATGAGAGTGTCGATCATTTATTTTTGCGTTGTCTTTTGGCATGAGCATTATGGAATAAGCTTTTTGACCTTATGGGCTTTGGTTGGATTGCTCCAAGGAATATGAATTCTATATTTTGTTTGGATGATGTGGGGTGTGGGGGAAATATAAAATGGAAAGGCCATTTGCCACAACGCTTTTTTTGCTACATTATGGATAATTTGGAAGGAACGCAATATGAATTTTTTTTAAGATAAATGTGAATATTTTGAGGGGCTTTGGGAAATACTAAATTTTTTGGCCTCTTTTTAGACTTCATTGTCCAAGGAGTTTCAAGATATTCCTCCTTTTTGTATTAGAACAAGTTGACAAGCATCTTGTGGCTTGTAATTTTGATTGCTCTTTTTCTTTAAGGTTCTCACTGGCTAGTCTTGTGTTGGACCTCTTGTCCACAATGTGGTTTTTTTGTAATGTTTTCCTCTATTATTAATAAAGTGTTGTTTCCCATCGAAAAAAATGGGGTAAAAGCTTGGGTAGCCAGGCGTAGAAACCTGTAACAGAATAAAACTGCAAATTTGTTTAGTTACTTTTTAAAGGTTAAACCGCATCCATTTCACTTTCCCAACACAGTGCAATGCTACAGTAATGGCCTTTTTATACTACCTTTCCGTACGGACTAAACAAGACCTTTATCTTTGAAATATGTATAACAAAATTCAAATGAAACCAAATCTCTTATTCATTGAAAGTAGATAATTTTAACAAATTTTACAAGTATAGATAACTCCAAAAGCTTCCCAGTAATTGAGAAAAAAACAACAAATCCCAAGAATATTACACCAACAGGGAAGTCCAAAAAGCATGTAAGTGATCAACATGTGTCTGCCACAGGCAAACTACACAAGCGTCCATAGCAGGTTACATCATCTTGCACTCTTCTAATGAGTATTTATCTTTACACCGCACAATAAAGCATCACTTAAGAAGCCAATGCCTCAATTCTTCAGCAACAAAATTCTACAGATTAATGATCAACTGGGAGTTTATTGTGATAACCTTTGGCCCAAGCAGAACAGATTGAACTTTAAGGGTGCCATTGTATAGAAAGATCGTCAGTTAACTTAGCAGGAAAACAATACCAGAAACATTTTGTTTTAATTTTGTTTCCAAGTCATATCCCTGCTGAGAATGGCCCAATCTAGCAAAATTATAAAACAGAGAGTGCTCATACCATTCAAAAACACATAAGATGCTTTTACACAATACTGCATATCAATTCCCACCCAAACCTTTTAAATCTCTGAATCCCCAAGAAGATATGATTAATGACTAAGAAACTCCATTGCAAAGAAGGAATCAACATACCATCCAATCCAAAAGGAGAACTTGCAAATATTGAACAGCGCAAAGACAACCCCTATCTATGAAGCACAGATACGGATACAGGATATGGATATGATACAATACAAATACAGCGATATAACAAAATTTAAAAAAGTAAGATACGAGTACTCTCAAGATACGACTATAATAAAATATATTTAATATTTTTATTATTTTCAACTAGCATAATACTTATATATTTGGTAGTAGAATAATAAGGAAAATTAGTACTTCTTTTTAATTTCAAGAACATGTATATCATATCACTATGGCATATTCACAAAGTGAAATAATTAATTAAAGGAATCAAAACTAATATTTACCAGTATATTTAGAAGTAATTTTTGCTAAGACTATAATATAATAGATTTATTTTATGCTCTTTTGACATGTAATTGTAGATAATACTTGAAAATATTCATGTGCTTTTGAAGTAATATGAATTTTTGTAAATGTATTGTATGTATGATATTTGAATTCGAAAGGAAATATTAAAAATTTAACTCAAAAATTATATATATTGTTTGAACACAGTATCTGTGAAGTATCTTAGAATTTAATTATTATCAGATACGTATGAGGTGTCTCTGATACGTATTCTCAAGTATCCGACGAGTATCATATCCGATACGGGTACACTAACCTCAACGAAGTATCCGTACTTCATAGGCCCCTATCCTTATTATTATTTGAAATTATTTCCGTTCACCTTTTTTTTTTCCAAAATTGCCAATAGGCTTTTATTAAGCTTGACAACACAGCTGATTATCCATTTCTCTATCTCTCTCTCAACAATTCATTACAACATAGTCAATAGGATGATGATAGAGCTAGTGCTGTTTTTAGGATGACAAATGACTGTCTGATCTTTCTTCTTTAACTTGACATATTATTCCACCCATTTAAGAAAAAAAAAGGGGAAAGAGAGATTCCAGCAATCTTCCTAAAGATCTTGCTCAGTAAAGTCCTGTTGATGTGTTACTTGACCTTTGAGCTCAACCATTTCCAGGAGCCCACCAACACCTTCACTTATAGTCCTAATCAAGGTGAGTAATTCACCCACCAACAATCAAGCCATGACACGCAATCCTTAAACCACTAACAGTAAACTGCATTTTTTTTAATCTTCTCCTCATCCTCCTTTAGCACCAATCAATCAATGACATGCAAATTTTATAACCTCCTTTTTCCATCACTTCCAAGTTGGACCAAACCAATAACCGATAAGCTAGTCAGACACTCTTCAAAACATATAATAACTTGTCTGCTGGGGCTGTACCAATTCCCATCTCAAAATAATCCCTCAGAGTGTTTCACCATGGTTTCAAATAGTATACAGCTTAGCTGCATGCTCAAGGCTTTTAGCAATAAAATAAATAAAGTCAAAGGCCATTGCAACTGTTGTGGAAGTGCTTCCTCATATTACAATGTACTGTGACCACAATATTGTACGACAAAGTCAAGGGAGTTTTTTCATTTTACCAGCACACAACATCCAGTGTTTGCCACCCTACCGATGCACCTGAGATATGTATTCAGATTTGGTAATACATAGTAAGTCTTGTGTGGTGAAAAAATCTACTTTCATTGTTCTCATATTAGATTTGGAGGAACAGTGATGGTTTGGGGTGGGTAAGATAGGATAAAGAGCTTGTTACTAATTGATGACAAGACATCAAGTTATGTGTGCCTCGTGTGAAAAGATCAAGGAGGAAAAATAAACAAACGCAATAAGCACAAAATAAAAAATAAGATTTAGATGCTCATAATTGACAGATTCAAAGATGCAATACAAGACAACAAGGCACTGTTCCGGACCTAAGTTGATGCATAATTCACACCAACATATGAAAACTGACATATGTATTCAGATTTGGTAATACATAGTGAGTCTGTATGATGAAAAAATCTACTTTCATTATTCTCATATTAGATTTGGTGGAACGTCGGTGGTTTAGGGTCGACAAGATAGGATAAAGAGCTTGCTGCTAATAGACGACAAGACATCAAGTTATGGGTGCTTCGTGGGAAAAGATCAAGGAGGAAAAATAAACAAATGCAATAAGCATAAAATAAAAAATAAGATTTAGATGCTAATAATCGACAGATTCACAGATGCGATTACGAGAAAACAAGCCACTGTTCCGGACCTAAGTTGACGCATAATTCACACTAACATATGAAAACTGACATGCAATCTGTCACAAATGTGCACTTTAATTCTCTCAAAGTTCACCTAGATTACCAAAATTTCGTATTTCATCGAAAGTGCTGTCCAGTATGCATTAGAATCATTTAATTGGCAACATAAGAAGATATCAAAAACGTGAAAATATATGCGAGTTAACAAAACTTCAGGAGTGAGATGTAAGAACTAACCGGATACTGATCATAGATTAGATCCCTCCGTCCTTTTCCAGGAGTCAGAGGATGAGTGTGCTCCTTTACAAATTTTGTAACTATCCATTTGCCAGAGGACACTTTCCTAACCAAAATCATTGCCCTGCAGCCAACTCTCGTTTCTGTTCTTTGTCGTACAATTTTTTCACGCTTGTCAGGCATTCTAAAACCCTCTTTGTTGCAAACCAGTGCACGACCAATTGCAGATCCATCACGCCTTGATCGAGAAAGCTTACTCACACGGATGATAAAACCCACTCTTGTTGCATAAGCATTATAAAATGCATGTGCCGAAGCCTCGGATTCAAACTCTTGACCCATGTAAGGTTCATCTACCAGAGATGAAGTATCTGCTGCTTGGGGCTCATCTAGTGGACCAATCCCTCTACCAGAAAGATCTTCATCTGCATTAACATCATGCCCCTGTTCAAATCCCCCTTCACTAGAACTTCCTCCCAGTTCATTATCATCACCTATCCTGACTTCTGCCTCAACAGAACTCCCCACCACCTCACCATTAATATCATCATCGACCTCAAAATCCACTGCCACAGAAGAAATCATTCAAATTATTTTGTTATACCCACAAGAAATTTATAAAAAAAAAAAAAAAAGATATAGGCACAAACAGAGCAGTACTGCAATTTAAACAAGGGACGACATTCATCTTTATTTCACAAGAAATTTGACATACTAAAATAGAAATCTACTCAGCCACTCAACAAAACATTATCCCAACTAGTAATTATAAATGAATCATAACAAAATCCAACTCAATCGAGCTAGATGATTGAACTTCATTTAGTGTACATATTCTGTTCTCCACGAGGTCATAGACTGACAACTTGAAGATTAAACAAATTGACTTTCCTTCTATTATTTCATATAATGAAAAGTCCAATGGATATAATTATACACAAGGGATTCAAATTCTTCATTTAGAAGCTATGTTTTCCCGATCAGAATGCAGAGAAAATAATTGATTATGTTTAAACATTGGATTTCTATATTGGAAAATTTTTTTCTTTCCAAAATGAAAAGCTCAATGAAATCAAAAAATTGCTTCCAAGCCAACTGCATGGAAGATCATAAAACAGGTGAAAAACTTTATATGAATATTTCCCGCACCCCAACAACTGAATGGAAGCCAACTGTATGGAAGTCCATCTGCTTTCATTTTTTCTTTTCTCTCTATGAGTATTTCCCGCAACCCAGCAGATGAAAAACACTGAAATTCTCATGACGCGGGATTTTCATAAAAAGATTTGACCTAATTAAGAAAGGAATAGCACAAAAAATTCAAGTGAATACAGGTAACACCCAAATGTGATTCACAAGATTAAACCCAAAATTGGTTTCAGATATACAGCCATATGCTCAAAACTGACAAGATTAAGAACCAAAAGCAAGACCGACCCAATTAAAAACCTCTATATGAATAGCCCAGCAAGCTAATACATTTACGCATACAAACTTATGAACTTCAATCCATTTGGCACCAATTTGTAGTCAAATATTTTCCTATCTATCTCCAATGGCGTCCAAAAGGGTAAAAGACCACCGTATTGCTCTGTTTGATATAGGGAAAATAATGATCGAATTATGCTTTAAAAATATTTTTTTTTTTTTTAAAAAAAGGAAAACTATCTAGAGTGAACGAATGATACTTACAATCGAACCTTAGAAATTTCATTGCTTTCTGTTACTTGGCAATTAGAAATAATTAACTAAGAAGCTGACGGAGATGCTTACTCAAATATTGATTTTGGGACTACGATCCTCGTTTGGAGATTGTGAAGAACACACATAAAAGACGAACACACGGAGTAGGACAAGAAAGAGAAGAGAGAGGAAGGGTGTGCGGGTTCGGCTTGTAGTTAGTTGTATGGGCATAACCCAAATTCTCTGATCTGTAAAGAGCATTTTCGATTCTTATGTTTTTTTTTTAACCCAAATTTAAATTTGGGGAAGAAATTCCTAAAAATATTCAACACTTTTACTCATATAAAATTAAGAAATTTTTTTTGTTTACTCAATTTAAGAAAAACTCAAATTTTTAGCAGTGAAATTTCATTTTTTTTTAAAGATTTAGTGATCACATTTTATTTTTTAAAAATTTAGGTTTATCCATATTTAAATTTAGATTTTTTTTCCTTTAAATTTAATTTTTTTTATATGAGATGTCTATACCAAATCAATTCTTTTATCTTTTTTTTTTACTCAAATTTAAATTAGAGTTTGAATTTTCATTAGAGATGGTCTAAGTGGCACAAACCCAAAGTTAAATGGAATTTTTTCCCCAACTTCTCTAATTATGATTATCATAATTTCTAACTTTTTTCTAGCCTAGTCCACTAAGGGTATGTTTGGTAAAGGGGCATGGGGACTTGGTAAGATGGGTTTGGAAAAAATAGTCCAAAGGCCCCACCTAAATATCATGTTTGTATGAAAAATTCAGTTCCGAATTTTCAAATCCAGCCCATAGTTGGCCCGAAGATTAAACTCATGTTCATGGGTTTCGTCAAACCTATGAGAGTAGGTTTGGAAAGATAGGTAAGGAGTTAAAAATTCAAAAGACAGTTATACCCCTTAACATGACTATAATTGAAATGATTAAGGGTAAAATAATCATTTATAGGACATATAGTTAGTAATAATTATGATATATTTGTAGGTCCTACATGTGTATATGTTGCATACCGAATATAGGAATGAACTGGATTGAATATTGAATCTCATTTTTGCAAATAGGGGTTTGAGTTTGAAAGGGCTCGGAGAAGTTAATGCAAATATCTTCCCAAAATTCATTCAAACAAGCCCTAAGGGTGTGTTTGGGCAATGGGTTTGGATATGGTAGGATTTCTTTTTTATATATATATCCTAACTCATCCAACCCAAACTCACTCATCTACTTTAAATCTCTAACCTTTGAGTATATCCAATCTAAACCTTTGTTTGAAAAACAAATGTGTAATTTGGTGGGCCCCATAGATTACACAAATAATTTTGTAAAAGTTTAGTATTCTATCTATGACTCTATCCACTCCACTCCAGTCAAATCTTATCCTATATTTAGATTGGTGGATTATCCTAATAAAATTATAAATTTTACACATATACATAAAAACATATATACATTAAAATAATAATTTTGTTTAAAGAAAGTTAATAATTGATATAAGGGTAGACCATGTATATTAGATTCAAACAATTGAATATAAAAAGTCATATCCAAGTACGTAATAATGTGTTGCTAGCAACACTAGATTTGATCAATCTCAAAGAGGTGTACTAATATACAGTAATACATAATAGTTACGTATTAAACATACGTAATTATAATAAATGTTGCCTTATACAAAAATACAACAAAACATAAGGCAGCGTGGTGAATATTTGTTAACAATAATAAGTGAAATTAATGTTGCCTTATATAATACATAACAAAATGTGGCAACAGTGTACTGGCTTAATCACATTCAACATAAATACACCCCAAGAAACATTCGAAATTGTTGTTACACGACAAATGAAGAGGTCAATTAGCATCAATAACTATGACATCCAGTTCTCTCCTCCTCGAATTTACTAATGAGCATGATCCAACACTGCTATCAATGTGTTGTTGGCTTGAGGTTGGTACATCGTTCTTGAAAATAACTTCCAACAATGGAAAGTTTGGACAAGGATCCAAACAATAGTTACAAGCAAAGTCATCATCCTATAATAATGTTTGAAGTGAAAATATATAACCATAATATTACCAACATGTATGAGTAATAAATCAATTTGTATTGACACGAACATGAAACCAATTAATTGGAATCACTTACTTGAATCAAATTCAAACCACCAAGCATTGGGCTTTCAACTACACACGTAGTTTGTCTGTCCCAAATAAACATGCCATTGTTTAACATCTCAGCAATGCTATTATATTGACACTCCCATAAAAGGATTACCCTCAACACATCACTCAGAGACAGATGAAACCTAGGCATCATTCGTTCCATATGTTTAAACAGTGCATCAAGCAGTTTTTTCTGAATACTTGTATGCTTCAGGTAATTTTTTGAGATTCTTAAACTCAACTAATAAGTCAAGCATGACATCAACTTCATTTTAAGTCATGTCTGGAAGCTTCATTGTTAACTAATATTACAACAATTAAAAAAAAAACTATATATTTTCAAGTCATCATCAATAACCATAGATACCTAGGAAATAGTCATACGGATAGTAAAATAGAAAAGTTCTTAAACAAGTTACAAAGTCATGCAAAAGTCTTCAACAACCTATATTTGATCAACATGCACAATTCGTCCAAATCTACCCAAGAAGAAGTAGATGATGTGGGTGACCACCATTCCCAAAACCAATACAACAACATACTTTACACATGTAACGGACTGAAGATCGTGGAATGGTGTAGGTGTTGATACATTAATGTCCATTGTATCTTCAGGAAGTTGATTTCCCAATGTTGGTTGATTCGGATGTACCTGATGATGAGCATATAATATTTCACATTTCATGGCCTCATTACATTCATTATAACTCAACTTTTGTATTTAATTACTTAGTGTTAGCCTATTTTATGAATAATATTGAATTCTCGATGTTGCATATTTTGATAGCTTAAATGTTGGATTTTAGGACCTTGCAACTATGTTGGATGTGTGGTAATGGCATGGACACAATACATGAAGAATTGGAGGCTTAAAATTGAAGAAATCAAGGAGGTATTGGTGTTTTGGAACAAAGGCACCAGCTGCCACATCACTGGGAAGTACTTCCTCGGTTGTCCTCCATTTTGACCATGATCTACTCATAATCTGGAAAAGTTCAAAACATGAAAGTTGTAGATCTGGATGTCTTCTGTATCGTGTCAAAATTTCAGCTCAATCCAACGGTTAGATCAAGAGTTATGTCATTTCTACCGAAGGTGGTCCAGTGCAGAAAAAACAGTACCGGTACTTGGTACCGGTACCATATGGTACCGGTACCTAGTACCGGTACCACGAACATTCTGGCCGAAAAACAGCCTGTAACTCAATTTTGAGGCTTAGGGGTCCCACCTATACTTCTCCCACTCGCCCCCCAACATTTCCTTACACAAGAGCATGCCTCCCTTACACATTAGAAAGATTTTGAAGGCTTAGCATAAATGAGGATGTGAGAGAAGTGGGCAGGCATGTGACTTGCAGGCTAGCTCTGTCCTAGCCTGCGTAACCCATCCAAATCACCTGCCATTGGTGGGAGGTCTGCTCTCACAGCTAGGGGACCACCTTGCACGAAAATGAAAGGCTCACACACCATTATATTCAGCATTCTACAAGTTCTTCAAAGGAGGGGAGGCTACCTAAGCTTAGGAGTAGATATAGAAAGCTCCAAGGAGGAAGACAATGAATAGTGTAATGTAAATTTCGTTTTTGCTTGTTCTTCACCATTTTCATTGCTGTAAGACTTGTGTAAGCTTCCTTATTTACTTTCAATGTCATTTAATTCCATTGTTTTGCAAGTTTAGTTTAGTTTCTTTGCTTTCACCATTTATGTTTTCAACTTTTCTTCATTTCTTAGTTTAAAATGGGTATTGTTGATTTCTCTTCTTAGTTTAAGATTTCTTGCAATTAGTTAAGTTTTAATCTCCATTTCATCCTTGTCTCTTTACATTATGAATGTCTTGCTTTTAATATGAGTAGTTAGGATTTAAGTTGGTTATTCCAAGGGAATACCTCCTCTTGGGGATTCAATTTCAACTCTTCTTCATTCCTCCCTTTTGAGTCAAATGGTTCGGTTTGACGGGGTTGAGAGTGGATGAGTTGGTGAGCCTTTGATATCCCGTAGGCCTAGTCACGGGTTATGCTTAGATACTCACCAATCTCATCCCTAGCTTCCCCCGAATCAATCGTTCATTCATGCTCAATCGGAGGAAGACTTTGAGTTGATTGGGTATTCCCATTGGAATGAACCCTTTGGATTAGCCAACACTTGTTTTCTTGCATTTTCATTTACAAACCAAACACAAAACTCAAATACAAGATTTTACACTTTTTTTTCAATTTTTGCAAAATCACTTTCACAAAACTCCCTTTCCTTCCCTGAGGAGACGACCTTGGAATACTTTCCAAGTAAAACACCGACCACGAAAGACTCCTTGCGATTGGGGAGCGCTTTTGTGCACATTTCACATTTCCATTTCATATATTTTGTTCACTTCACTTCCATCACATTCCGTTGTTTCCTATCTCTTGTATCATCCCGAGGGAGAGTGACACTCCCTTCACACATAAGCCATACACATTTGAGGGTGGTGTTGAGAGGTAGGGAACAACGACACTATTTCCAATCAATCACCTGAACGTCATTCAAAGGTTACAACTCTGTGTAACATCATGTTGTTCAATAAACATCCACTTTCTTATTGCGATCATTCCATCCAAAACCTGATGTGCTTAGCATTGAAAACATAGAGTTGTACTGCTTTCTCCAGGCTTTGATTTTTGAAGATAACCCAGGAGAAACGTGCCATTCTAGCACTTCCATCCATTGACACAAAGTTCTTTCAATGCTTTAATCAGAGTAGCCTCCTCCATGGCAGTTTATGTTCGGCGTCGACCACACTCTACTTAGTTGATGACATCAACACTTGACATGACCTACTTACATACGTACATGCCACATACCATTAAATAACCGAAAAACACATGAATATATATTACTTGGCTAAAGCAAGCATAAGAAAACACAAATATTTCACATAAATTCGACGCATTAACTACATACAACATAATTGCTCTGTTACTAAAATGGTGGTAAAACATTTAGCCACCCCTTCTTTCACGCCATTCATTGTACATATTGTTGGCTAGTTGGTTTCTAAACGCAATCCGTTCATTAGAAGTGTCGACCACGTCGATGACATCCGACTTTATATCACCATGACCATTGGTCGGACCATCTTCTGGCAACTCATCTTCCATCAACTCATTTTCCACTGGGTCGAACGCCATTTCATTTTTAACCAAATTATGCAACAAGTAACATGCAACAATGATTCGATTATGTGTGCGTACGAGGTTGTGGCAAGGAGTCCTTAGGATTGCCCAGCGATTTTTGAGTAAGAAAAAACAATGTTCTATAACATTCATCCCCATCGAATGCCAAAGGTTGAAGAGTTCCTCAGCATTACGAGATGTAGTTTCCCCTTTGACCCACTATTGCACATGGTATCTTTGGCCCCTAAATTGAGCTAAGAACACTTCGCCATTAGTATAATTGACATCCACTAGGTAGTAGGTGCTAGCATACAAATTATGGTTTTGTAAGAACATCAGTAATAACTGTTAGAGAAATGAGGTTAGTGATCATATATAACTTACCCCGAGCCACTTTCAATCCTTTCCTCTAAGTTACCGCATCTTGTAGTATCCTAGATCCAACAGCTGACCCTTAGCAACCAGGCAAGACATAAATGAATTTTATATCTTATGAGCACACAACAAGGACATTTATTGAAATGTCACCGTGTCTACTCCTATATCTTGCTTGGTGAAGCATTTGTACCCTTGCTCTAACGTGTGTGTCATCTAGTGCTCCTACGCAATTCTACAACACAAAGATAACAAAACATATTTAAGTCTACCATTATGTAAATTACATGCTATCCAATCACCTGAAACAATTGTATAGTTCCATTATCTTAAACCACTTCTACTTATTATTGGTAAAGTCGTCAGTAACAGGGTCAAGTCTCTTCAATAGTAGATGATGTAGCTTAATAATTGCCTTCAATACCACATTGAATGCATGCTTATAGTTTCACCCGATCTAAGAAAGTTGAACTTTATTGGCATATTCTTTATATCGTGACCCATTATATTTAGGAACATAGCCACCATTTCTTCAACACTTACATATCTTGTGCGATTTAACCCACCAACTTGTTCAACCAAATTACAAAGAACGCAAAAGCGTGTCTAGTATCATAAGTTGTTCTATGCAATTGATGTCACTCTCACCAATTAGTCGGTGCAAGTGTTCAGCTCACAATCGATTTCAACTTGTAGTCTTGATTGTCTCTCCATTTCCCATAACACTACTATAATGACCATAAACAAATAGAACATTACTATCATCTTTCTTCTTGTTTTATCCAACACAATAGTCAATCCAGCGATGTCATCAATACGGTTTGATATTTTATCACCTCAATGCCCCTGCACTTTCATGCAAAATAATGAAGTCAATATTAAATGTGGTACGCATGTAACACACTTTTAAGCTAAAACAAAAGCACAATGTGAGGATAGACACTACTTTCTGGCATTTTTTTACAAGCTAAGTTACATTATTTCTAATATTCTAAGCAATACATGTAACTTATTTTGGAAATAATGACATCTACAACAAAGAATTAAAGTAATCAATGAATCAAAGAGATATGTTCCAAAATTTGTGCCCACCGTGTTTACCTCACACGGAGTCAAACATGTAATTTGAACATCACTCACAGTCGTCAAAATAATCAAATAACCACTCACACATAGTCTGTAACCATGTTTGCCTCAACATGCACATGAGCAATTTCAAAATCAGGCTTCCTTAACAAATCAATGAACTACTTGATGAGATATGTTCCAAAATTGCCAACAACTTTGATGATACCCAAAAATCATATTAAGTAAAAATTGTATTCGAAGCATGCCCAGAAAAATAGTTTGGGAACCATAAAAAAAATCCAAGACTCTATATAAATTGATAAATCATAGATAAGTAATTTAGGGTCATTCAACATTCAACATCGATTGTGTATGCGTGCTTCAGTGAGTAAACGAGATATGTTCCTTGGAGACAGAACCAGATTTGTTTGTCAAAGAGAGAGTGAAATGGAAGCAGATCTGGATCTCTAGGTGAACCAAATCTACTCTTTGCTCGATCCAAAGAAAGAGAGACACTTACCTCAAACTAGGTAAAGACCAATGTTCACTGTTGTGAAGCTCTCAACCATAATTTTTAATCAGCCACACAAAAATGCTTGGATGAGAGTCAGAATTTAAAACCCAAAAAAATTTAAATTTTTATGACAAAGGATAAAATGGTAATTAGTCATTACGGTACATATTGAAAACTCAAATTTTTCTAGAATTTGGATGATGAAATGGACCTCGTTGTTGGGTTCTTCTCACCAAATCTATTTACCTAGTTAATTTTTGTTGGCTTTCGATACAGTCGAATTTTTCGTGTTTTACAATACGAACGGGTGTCGTGTGACCAAAATAAACACGATCGGGTTTTAATTGCAAAACATGAAAATAAATTTAAAGATAGTTCAAATAAAATATATTGAATATAACACGAACGAGATTTAATTGATTCGGAATAAAATCAAATCAGGAAAAGATGGACGTATAGCGCAATGAGGGCCACATATCCAAGGGGTATAAGAAGGGTAAAAATTAGATTTCCCCCCATTTTGGCTACGGTTTTTTCCAGAAAAGAGAAAGGAAGAAAAGAAAGAATAAGATGAGTTTTCTTTAAGATTCTCTCTACAATCTTGAGCAAACCTTTCGTTAAATTCCTTCGGGCCAAGAACAAAAAGTGTTCTACAAGACGAGAGCTTCGCCTACGTATCAAAAAATGCCATTCATATTATGCTTCAAGAGGTAGAAATTTTCTGCTAACTAGTTTTATTTACAACCTAAGGTTTTGTATGAAATAGATAACATGATTTGAGCTAAAATCTCTTATCTAAATGTATTTCTAGGGTAACTAGAGTACGAAAAATGGTATAAGAATGTATTAAACTAATTTTGCATGAATTGAGTTATTGAAATTGTTTGTTTAGTGATTTCATGAGAATGTGATAAATTGAGCATGACAATGTGTTACATGATTTATGTGCTTTAAATGTGTTTGATAAAATGCATTTAATTGATAAGTATGTTATCTGAATGAAATTGATATAGCATGCTTTGTGGTGATGTTAGAATGTAATTGTATGCTTAATGATATAAGTTACATTAATGACATGGAATTGTTCATATTGTCCTCATGACATGTTGAACATGATGTTATAATTGTAATTGAAATCTTGATTGCGTAATGATATCAAATGCAATTGTATATTACATTGAATATGCACGAGAAATATAACATTTGTGGGCATGTGGCATGGGTGGGGGTGTGTGCACAGTTTTGATCAAACACCATCCTTAGTGGGTTAATATGTAAAAACGGAAAAGTTGGGTCAAGGTTTGACTGAGTCATAGGGGTACATTGAAAATAGGGTTAGGGTTAGCAAGAAGGGCTAGATTTTTCCTAGGGTGTAAGACCTGGTGATTTGGATATGCACTCTATTCGTATATAGGCTATAAAGTGTGTCAGCGTATGTGGAGCCATTGGTGGAAGTCTATAAATACTGTGTCGATTGGGTGTCCATTGGTGCAAGTTCATAAATACCTACCCCATGAAAGACCCAAAATTTATAAATAGTCATTGGATGTATAACATCAATGGCAGGGGCGTGGAATGCCTAGATATATACGCATGACATTGCATGTGTTGTGGGAACCGATGAAGGGCTCAATTTGAATTGTATGTGTGTGTCTCATCTCATAACGTGGCATAACATTGTGACATTCATTTCTTGAAGTTGTATGCTCTTGGACGAATGCTTGTTTAATTGTTGAATTGCATGAGAGCATTTCATATGCATGTAGGTTAGAAGGTAGCCTCTTTAGGAGATACGCTATTGAGAGTGGCTCACCCTTTATGAAAATAACATTTTAGGTGCGAGACAAGTGCTGGTGGATAGCTCTTACATGGGTCCATGTTGAGAAGAAGCCAAAAAGTGGCTTTAAGTTACATTTTGTAAACAAATTGAGTAATTTGTTTTGGATATGTAACGTTGTATAAAGGATTGTAAAATGAACTCATATGAACTATATTTTGTGTAAAATTTGATGTTATATGAGTTTGGGTGAATATTGTATGAGATTTGATGAGTTGAAATTGAAAAATTATTGAATTGGAGAAAACTGGGCCCTACTACTAGTAGCACGTTGAGTAGCTACTAGTAGCATGATTCTAGTGGGCTTAGCTATCGATATCAAGTCTTAAGCTATCAGTAGGTCATTAGAAATGGGCAACAACTAGTAGCTCAGTTCACAGAGCTACTTGTAGCTCGCTGGCAGAGTGCTCAACTACTAGTAGCAAGTACACAAGCTACTGGTAGCTTCTCCAAAATTTTTAAAAATTTAAAATAATTAGCCAAGCCTTTAGAGCCTTATGCCCTCTTGTTCAAAGGATGTAAATGGAGTAATATTAGGGACAAATTGATGTATATTGGACATTGGAATGGTCAAGTGATTGAAATATATACATGTTATTTGTTTGGGAGTGCTTGGTACAAGGGAGACTCTACCCAAATTTGTGTTTGTTATAATCCCGATAAAGGAGATTTTATGACATGGTGTAAGGTTATGCGACATTTACGGGTACTTCTGCAAGTTAATGGGTGATCAACGGGTTGACAAAGGATGCCCAATTTTTTGGAGTGTCACAGCTTGGTATCAAAGCCTAGGTTATCAATTTACCTAAGGCTTGCGGGGCATGGGTCTAGGCCATTGCATCCATTAAGCATTACATGCTATATGCTTTAAATGCTACATGTTATGTGTTCTATGATAGTGATTTCATACTGATGCCATTTGGATTGATAAATGACCTGGCGACATTCATAGATCTCATGCATAGGGTGTTCCAACCCTACCCAAATTAGTTTTTTGTGGTCTTTATTGGTGACATCTTGATTTACTCAAAGTTACTTAAGGATTGTTCTTAAGACCTTGGGAGACTACCAACTATATGCCAAGTTCAGCAAGTGTGAATTTTGGTTGACGGAGGTAAAATTTCTAGGACATGCAGTGTCAACTTCAGGTGTGTTAGTTGACCTAGAAAAGGTTGAGGCAGTCATGAGTTGGGAGAAGTCGAAGTCAATCTTCGAGATACGTAGTTTCTTAGGATTGACAGGGTATTATAAAAGGTTTATTGATGACTGTAAACTCCCACATGTTACATTAATAGAGTAATGTAATTGTTTAGTAATTCTTTTATAGGTAATGATGTATGCATGAACTATTTATAGTGTAAGAGTAGATATAAAAATGTTAGTTGGGGAAATAGGGCATGTGGTAGAAGTTTAGAAGTATTCCAGAATGAAAGCACATTTTAGGTAAATTTTGAGTAGAAAGGATTTTAGACATTGTCTAGTATTTGAACCATAACTTTTTACCCTGATTTCCAATTGATCTGAAAATTTTCCAGTAGATAGTAGACTTCCAAGTCTACAAAATAGTATCTCACAAATATTTCCAAAATCGACCTCTAAATAGGCCAAAAATTTACTTGAAGTTTCAGTAGAAACTAGAATGACACGTTCGAACGCCAAGTGACATTCGAAGGTAAAACAGTCAGTTTCACTAGTGACGTTCGAACACCAATTGATGGTGGAATTGGACTTATGGATCTCTGATGGAATTGTAAAAATACTGGGAGCAACCAACGTTCGAAGTTCTAAGTAATGTTCGACCGTGAGTTAATAATTTGCACTATTAACGTTTGAACGCCAAATGACGTTCGAACATGACTTAAAAGTCTAGGTTCCAACTTCGCGATATGTGGACCATATTTTCTAATATAAATACTTAAGGCTGCCTCCCTTAGCCCTATTTCGACATTTCTAACCCTAGGAAGCCTTAGAGAAGAAGAAAGAAAGGGAAAACACTAGATCAAAGTGGAGTTTCATAATGGATTGGATCAAAGCTCAAGTTCTTTAAGAACACCAAAGTAGGAGTTTTCTTCCATGCTTGTTCGTTGATGTTAGGGTTAATATATATGTATGTTTTGACTCCTAATAATATGTATTTGCTATGAGTTCTTTGCTATTTGGTCCTTTTGCAAATATTCTCATGTTCTACACAAAGTTAGGGTGGAATACCCATGAAATCTCTTGCTCTTGCTTTAAAACCCTACGTTTTGAGAAAAATGGATTTCTCTCTACTTTCGCTTAATCTTGGTTTTGAAAACTCTAGTGTTTGGTGTTGAGTGTTGAAATGAAATTGTGGATGATCTCTTGTACTTTTTCTTAAATTTGGTCCATTGAAAATATTACTTGTGAGAATTGGGGATTTTTCTTGAAATTTGTTTGTAAATTGGGGACTTGTGGAATTATTGGGTATTTGAGAAAATAATTGGTATTGTATTTCTTGTATGGTTGTTGTACGAACATGAGTGAGAGGTTCCTTGTAAGGATGCTCATTCCTTCTCATGAGGTTCCTAATAAGGATGCTTGAAAAATAAAACATTGAGAGTGAGAAGTTCCTTGTAAGGATGCTCATGCCAAAGAAACAAGACCTTGAAGGTGAGAGGTTCTTGGTAAGGATGCTCATGCCAAAAAAGGACAATATGTGGCCTTCTTAGGAGGTTCCTTGTAAAGGTGCTTGAGAAATAATACCTTGAGCGTGAAGGTTCTTTGTAAGGATGCTCATGCCAAAGAGGACAATATTATGTCATGTGTGGGTGATTGGTTTACTTTTGAAAAAAATTGTAAGACTCATTGTTGGTAATTGGTTTCACCTCTCTGCTTAACTTTATTGTTGTTCGTAAATTTGAGATCTGTTTAAAATGTCCCTGTTTTTATTTCAAAATTACATAGGCTATTTGTAAAATGAAACCGACTGCTTTTATATGCTTTTCTAAATCTTGTTCGGGTTTGGAAGAATTTTCTTACAGAGCTTCATGCTCACCCCTACTTAACAACCTTTTCAGATTATCTTCTTGAGGAAGAACTGGGAGTTGAGGAGCCCGCACACTGGGAGACTCCGACAGACGAGAGTGTGGATTCCGAGATGGACGCTTAGAGCGACACTTTCTTTTGTTCTAGACTAGGATATTCATTATTAACCTTGTGGAGTCTAGTTTTTCTTTTTCTTTTTTTTTTTATTTTTACTATGTTACATTAGTTGATTTTTGGAATGTAAAGGCCAAGATGGGTCTATTCTTTTGGGATAATGTTGTAAATTCTATGGATGATTTCATGAAGTCTTATTTATTGATGGATTATCTTAGTGCTCTCATGAATTAAATGATTTTTGACTGTAATGCCGTCCAAGGTGGTATTTGGGGTGTTACAAATCTTGGTATCAGAGCCTAGGCTTTAGGTCTTACATGAGAGTAGTAGGTTATGGATTCACACTAGAGAAATAAGACTAGGTCGAAAAAATTTGTTGGTCTGATTTTATACGAACTTTAGGTTTTAGACTAAAGTGATATTAGGATGTCTTATACATCAATGAAACTAGAGTGTAAATTAATGTGCATGATGGATGACAGACAAGGACATACATATGAGCGTGGCCGTGGAAGTCAAGCAAACCCACCACCACCACTATCTCCCGATGCCATGAATGACATTTATCAGTGTTTGAAAAAGCTCACCATTCTGATACAACACTAGAATGGAAACAACCATAATGGAGGAGCTCATCCTTTAGCTCAAGTTCCGGGCAACGGGAATTGCAACCGAAGGATGGTATTTCTTCAAAAAATTTTGAGGCAACACCCGCCTACCTTCCAAGGGAGCTCTAACCCCTGGGATGCGAATAGATGGATCCACCTAGTGAAGAAGATATGTGATGACATTGGGATAGTCGAGGATCTTAGGATCAGCTTGGCTACTTATCTATTAGAAGGGGAGGCCGATCATTGGTGGGACTCAGTGAAAAGAGGAAGAACCACGGATGCACTCATTTGGGATGAGTTTGACCAAATTTTTCAAGACAAGTACCTTCCTGAATCATTCAAGGACAAGATGAAGGCCGATTTTTTTGTTCTATGACAGAGAAGCATGACGGTGGCCGAATATGAGAAGACTTTTGATGAGCTATCCCGTTATGCTACGGAGTTTATATCTACTGAGGCCAGTAGGGCCAAACGCTTTGAGCAGGGCTTGAGACCTGTCATCCGGGAGAAGCTGGTGGCTCTTAAGATCCGGAAGTATGGGGATCTTGTCAATAGAGCCACAATAATGGAGAGGGAAACGGAGGACATCCAGAGACGACAGTGCTTTGTAAAGGGAGGTCCGATCCGGACTGGTGCTGGCAGCAGTGGAGTTTGAGAGCGGCACCTTATCATCGCCCAAACCAGGCAGTGAGACCTAAACCTAAGATAGTTTGAGGGGCCGGAGGTATATTAGGGAGAGCAGACACTAACCCACGATTCTGCTTTGTATGTGGAGGTGTGGGACATATTCAGATGCATTGTCCAATTTTTCCACCTCAGAGGACTATCTAGACAACAGGATAGGTACAAACGGACAAGCCATCACCACCGAGGCCACTACAACAACAGAGACCGTTAGGAGCTCTAGCCCCTGGCGGCACCAATCAAGCAAGGGTAGTTTTTACTCAACCAGAGGAAGAAGTTTTCAATGTCATAGTGGAAGGTATTGTGCTTCTTTATAATTCTTGGGTCCGAATCTTATTTGACCCCAGTGCCACACATTCATTCATTCGTACTACCTGTGCTCTTAGTTTGGGACTGGACTTTGAGAAGCTAGAACATACTTTGCGTATTGATATGCCTATGGGAGAATGGTTGGATACTAGCTGGGTGTGTAGAGGTTGTGTGCTTCGAATTGGGGAGCAAGAATTGATGGTAGATTTGGTTGCGTTAGACATAAAGGGTTATGACATCATATTTGGGATGAACTTGTTGTCCGCTTTCCGTGCAGTAATGGATTGTTTCCGCAAATGGATTTCTTTTCAATTATCGGGAGGGGTAGTGTTCAGTTTCATGAATAGCCAGAGTTTGTCCCATCCATTTCCTACTACGGGTAATAAATTCATGAAAACAAAGGCAGGGAGCCATTTGAGTTTCTTAGCTAGCTTGATAGGAGATGATTAGGATAAATTCCCTACGAACGTGGTGTTGATAGTATCAGATTTTTTGGATGTCTTTCCAAATGAACTCCCCGGGTTACCCCCACAAAGATAGATTGAGTTCAAGATTGATCTCTATCCGAGAACCAAACCCATATCCATTGCTCCTTATCGGATGAAACCTTTGAAGTTAAAGAAGCTAAGGAAGCAGTTGGACCATCTGTTGACCATTGATTTTATTCGTTTGAGTACTTCACCTTGGGGAGCCCCGGTCCTCTTTGTGAAAAAGTATGATGAAATGCTTCGGTTATGCATGGACTACCGAAGGTTGAATCGGGTGAAAGTGAAGAATAAATACTCATTGCCACAAATAGATGACTTATTTGATCAGTTGAGGGGTTCTAAGTATTACTCAAAGATTGATCTTTGCACTGGGTATCATCTATTGAGGATCAAAGAGGAGGATATTTCTAAGACAGTTTTTTGTACCCGGTATGGTCATTTCGAGTATACGGTGATGCCGTTCGGATTGACTTATGCACCAGCAACCTTCATGGATTTGATGCACAGGGTATTCAGGCCGTATCTAGATTAGTTTGTCATTGTATTCATTGTTGACATACTAATCTATTCACGGACACACGAGGAACATGAACGTCATATCTTGATTGTGCTCCAGACATTGAGAGAGCGTAAGTTATATGTTAAGATAAGCAAATGCGAGTTCTAGATGAAGGAGGTGAAATTTCTTGGCCATGTTGTGTCGGAATAGGGTGTAGTTGTTGACCCTGCAAAGGTTGAAACAGTAATGAAGTGGGAACCATCGAAGAATGTGACGAAAGTACGTAGTTTTCTAGGCTTAGCAGGCTACTACCAGAGGTTTGTAAAGGGGTTCTCAAAGCTTGCAATGCCGATGACTCGCGTTACCAAGAAAGGGGAGAAATTTTTATGGACTCAAGCATGTGAACTAGCCTTTTGCACCTTGAAGGAGAAGTTGACGACAACTCCTATCCTCATTATTCTGAGCAGTGGGGAAGGATATGATGTGTACACCGATGCTTCACTACGAGGCTTGGAATGTGTTCTAATGCAAGGAGGTAACATAGTTGCTTATGGCTCGAGGCAACTCAAGACTCATGAGTATAACTATCTCACTCACGACTTGGAGCTTGCCGCTATGATCTTTGCTCTTAAGTTATGGAGGTGCTACTTGTATGGAGAGAAGTTCCAAGTGTATTCGGATCATAAGAGCCTCAAGTACATATTCACCCAGAAAGACTTAAATCTTCGGCAAAAAAGGTGGATTGAATATCTAGAAGACTATAATTTCACACTCAACTGTCATTTAGGGAAGACGAACGTAGTAGCAGATGCACTGAGTAGGAAGTCTCGGGGTGAAATCAATTTCCTTGCAGTGAACAGGTGGAAGATGATGGATGCCTATGGCTGGATAGACAGGAGGATCGACCATGTCTATTTAATCTTGTTGCCCAACCGATGCTTAGACAAAGGATCGTAGAGTTGCAATGGTTAGACATCGAGTTGGAAGCTATCCAAGGTAGGTTGGAGAGGAATGAGAGTGTTGAGAATTGGTCGATAAAGGATGATGAGCTACGATTTCGGGGAAGACTATGTGTGCCCGACAACGACCAAGTGAGGGAAGAAGTATTGGGCGAGTGTCATCGTTCAAAGTTCTCCATACAAATGGGTAGTACAAGATGTATAGAGATATGAAGCGCAAAAATTGGTTGAGAGGAATGAAGCGAGATGTGGCTAAGTATATTTCAAAGTACATGGTGTTCTAGCAGGTGAAGATCGAGCATCAAAAACCCGGAGGATTACTACAGTCCTTACCTATTCCAGAATGGAAGTGGGATCACATCACCCTGGACTTCGTGTCTGGATTTCCACGGATATCGTGAAGGCATAATACAGTATGGGTCATTGTTGATACACTCACTAAATCTGCTCACTTCTTGAGTATGAAGACCACTGATACGTTAGAGACCTTGAGCAAGCTTTATATTCGCGAGATTGTTAGATTGCATGGGGTTTCGCTCTCCATCGTATCAGATCGTGATTCTCGTTTTGTGGCACAATTCTGGCAAAGTCTATACTGAGCTATAGGGACAAAGTTGCACTTTAGCACCACCTTTCATCCCCAAACGAATGGCCAATCTGAGAGGGTGATACAAATTTTGGAAGATATGTTACAACCTTGTGTGTTGGACTTCAAGGGAAGTTGGAGTGATCATTTTTCATTGGTGGAATTTACGTATAATAATAGTTTTCAATCTAACATTGGCATGATACCTTATGAGGCTTTATATGGGAGACCATGTAGATCACTGACTTGTTGGATAGAAGCTGGAGAGAGTAGCTTGTTTGGGCCAAAAATTGTTCGGGAGACTACAAAGAAAATTCAACTCATCCGAGAAAAACTACACAAGGCTCAAAGTCAACAGAAAAGCTATGCAGATAGAAGAAGAAGACCATTGGAATTTAAAGAGGGGGACTATATGTTCCTCAAGGTGTCACCTAAGAAGAGAGTGTTTAGATTTGGCAAGAAGGGAAAACTAACTCCAAGGTACATTGGACTATTTGAAGTGATCAAAGTGGCGTATCAACTTCTATTATCGACTCAGTTGTGAGGGGAGAACGATGTGTTTCATGTGTCGATGTTGAGGTAATGCCAGTCGAAGACCACACATGTTATAGATTTGGAAGATATTGAAGTTCAAGATGGAACAACATATGAAGAATAACTGGTGAAGATTCTTAACACCAAGGAGAAGGTGCTTCGCAATAAAGTCATCCAACTAGTGAAATTCTTGTGGCAACATCATGGCAAGGAGGAAGCTACCTAGGAACCAAAGTTGGAGATGCGAGAAAAGTACCCTCATTTCTTCTCTTCTTGAGGTAAGTTTCGAGGACGAAACTTTCTTTTAGGGGGGTGGATTGTAAGCTCCCACATGCTATATTAATAGAGTAATGCAATTGTTTAGTAATTCTTTTATAGGTAATGATGTATGCATGAACTATGTAGAGTTTAAGAGTAGAAATAAAAATGTTAGTTGAGGAAATAGGGCATATGATAGAAGTTTAGAAGTATTTCGGAATGAAAGCACATTTTAGGCAAATTTTGAGTAGAAAGGATTTTGAACACTGCCTAGTATTTGGACCATAACTTTTTACCTTGATTTTCAATTGATCTGAAATTTTGACAGTAGATAGTAGACTTCAAGGGCTACAAAGAGTATTTCACAAAAAAAATTCAAATTGACATCTAAACAGGCCAAAACTTCACTTGAAGTTTCAGCAAAAATTGGAATAACGTTCGAACCCCAAGTGACGTTCGAACGTTAAAAAGTCAATTTCACTAGTGACGTTCGAACGCTAATTAATGTTCAAACATGACTTAAGGATCTCTAATGAAAATGTAAAAGTACTGGGAGCAACCAATGTTTGACGTTCTAAGTGACGTTCGAACGTGACTTAAAAGTCTGGGTTCCAGCTTCGCGATTTGTGGACCATCTCTTCTAATATAAATACTTAAGGCCTCCTCCCTTAGCCCCATTTTGACACTTCTAACCCTAGGAAGTCTTAAAGAAGAAGAAAGTAAGGGAAAACACTAGATCAAATGGGAGTTTCACATTGGATTCGATCAAAGCTCAAGTTCTTTAAGAACACCAAAGTAGGGGTTTTCTTCTATGCTTGTTCATTGATGTTAGAGTTAATATATATATGTATGTTTTGACTCCTAATGATATGTATTTGTTGTGGGTTCTTTGTTGCTTGGTCCTTTTACAAATATTCCCATGTTCTACACAAAGTTAGGGTGTTATACCCATAAAATCTCTTGCTCTTGCTTTAAAATCCTAGTTTTTGAGAAAAATAGATTACTCTCTCTACTTTATCTTAATCTTGGTTTTGAAAACTCTAGTGTTTGGTGTTGAGTGTTGAAATGAAATTGTAGATGATCTTTTGTACCTTTTCTTAAATTTGGTCCATTGAGAATATCACTTATGAGAATTGGAGATTTTTCTTAGAATTTGCTTATAAATTGGAGATTTGTGGAATTGTTGGGTATTTGAGAAAATAATTGGCATTGTATCTCTTGTATGGTTGTTTGGACGAATATGAGTGAGAGGTTCCTTGTAAGGATACTTATTCCCTCTCAGGAGGCTCCTTGTAAGGATGCTTAAGAAACAAAACATTAAGGGTGAGAGGTTCCTTGTAAGGATGCTCATGCCAAAGAAACAAGACCTTGAGGGTGAGAGGTTCCTGGTAAGGATGCTTATGCCAAAAGAGGATAATATGTGGGCTTCTTAGCAGGTTTCTTGTAAGGATGCTTGAGAAACAACACCTTGTAGGTGAGAGGTTTCTTGGAAGGATGCTCATACCAAAAAGGGCAATATTATATCATGTGTGGGTGATTGGTTTACTTTTGAAAAAATTGTAAGACTCATTGTTGGTAATTAGTTTCACCTCTCTGTTTAACTTTATTATTGTTCGTAAACTTAAGATCTGTTTAAAATGTCCCTGTTTTTATTTCAAAATTACAAGGCTATTTGTATAATGAAATCTTGGTGTTGAAAACTCTAGAGCTTTGTGTTGAGTAATGTAATGATATTGATAATGATCTCTTGCATGTTTCTCTTTAAATTGCCCTATTTGAAGATATCACTTGTGAGAATTGAGGATTTTTCTTGGACATTGCTTGTAAATTAGGGACTTGTGGAATTGTTGGACATTTAAGAAAATAGGGGGTAAGATATTGTTTATATGGTTCTTTGGACAAACATGAGTGAGAGGTTCCTTGTAATAATGCTCATTCATTCTCAAGAAGTTCCTTGTAAGGATGCTTGAGAAACTAAATCTTAAGGGTGAGAGGTTCCTTGTAAGGATGCTTGAGAAACCAAATCTTAAGGGTGAGAGGTTCCTTGTTAGGATGCTCATGCTAAAAGAGGACAATATGTGATTTTCTCAAGAGGTTCCTTGTAAGGATGCTCATGTCGTGGAGGACAATATTATATCATGTTTGGGTAATGGTTTATGGTGGAATAGAGTATTAATTGTATATTATGTTCATTTATTCATTAAATTATTGTTGTTATTTAAACTTGAGATTTGTTTACAATATCACTGTTTTCCCTCAAAAAGATTATATATGCTATTTGTGAAGTGAAACCGGCCTTTTATATGCTTTTATAAACCTTGTTCAAGTTTGGGAGGAATGTTGCTACAGAGTTTCGTGCTCACCCCCTACAAACAACATATTTCAGGTTTGTGTCTAGAGGAGGAGCTCGGAACTGACGAGCTAGGACAATGGGATACTCCAATAGCGGGAGACACGAATCCTGAGGTGGATGCTTAGGATATACACTTTCTTTTGTGCTAGGCTAGAATATTCATTTTGAACCTTGTAAAGTCTAGTTTTCTTTTGTTATTTCCGCTGCGCTACATTAGTTAATTTTTGGGAATGTAAAGGCCAAGATGAGTCTATTCTTTTGGGATAATGATGTAAATTCTATGAATGACTTCATGAAGTCTTATTTATTGATGGACTATGTTAGTGCTCTCAACATGTACATGGTTTTAGAATGTAATACCGTCCAGGGTGGTATTTGGGGCGTTACAGTAAGGATTATTGATTTGAGCTCAAGATTGGGGATTGAGAGCACATATCTTGGAGATATTACGTGACCCTTAGCCTAAGTAGTATAGTTGGTTAATTACTAAAATTCATTTTCAATGGATTAGATGGATACTTAGTGAACGTAGTTTAGAAGTTATAAGCAAAGAACATATATGGTGAAACAAAATATATCTTCACAAAACCCTATGAACATATGATAATTCTTATCTTGAGGCTAGTTTCTACTTAATGATTATTAGATTATAAGTTATATCAGAGTGCACAGTAAATCATTGGATTAGATTTAATATGAGTGGAATTGACCATTAGTTACAGTTGTAGTGGCGAATGGAGAGAGTATAAGCTTGAAGAATGAGATTCAATTTATTGGAAAACTTAGTATATAGTTCGATAGTTATAATTGTGGGGAATCTTTAGATGTCCACCTAACCACAGAAATTGATAATTGTCCATAGGATGTGAAGTTATTATTAGATTTTAAATATTTTGAGTTTCTCTAGGCTAGTGAGAGACAAAGTTATTATAAATGATTCATCTAATTAAAGAATCGTTGTAGAACTTACCGTAATGGCATTACTAAGTTTTTTATTATACCATAATTTGGGTATAAGAATGATGAGTAATCCCATTAGTGAAATTTAATTTGGTTGTTGTGAAATGCTTATGGATAAACTACATGCAAGAAACAACATATGAGATTTTGTTTAAATGATTGGTAAATTCAAAAGAGAAGTAATATCTGATGAACATACAAAGTTGAAGACCTAGGAGTTATGCATGATATGGAATTCGTTTAGACAATCACATGGAATTATTGAGTATAAAGAATAATCGAAAGTAGTGAATAAAGGTAAACTCGGGGACTTCACTAATTGTAATGATGGTATAAGTTGAAGGGATGAATTAAAAATTTATGATATGCTTGGATTTGATGCTTAAAGGAAGAATAGAAGGTGATACATCGTGGCCAAATGAGTATTAGATAGACTAAGTTCACGATTAAGTTTTGAGGACGAAACTTTCTTTTAGGAGGGTGGATTGTCAGAACCCATATTAAAATTAAAGAAAGATAATATTATCGTAGGTGCTTTTCTAAGATAAAAAAAATCAAGGTGACGATGCACAAAATCGTCTTCGTGCGAGATCAACAATCACTAGAGTGATTAATGAGCAATCAATGGCAATTAGTGGCAAAACAGTAAATATAGGTCAGCACTAGAGATTTATAGTGGTTCGGTCTTAGGTGACCTACGTCCACTCTTCGAATGGCGACGGTGGCCTTAAGCTTTTTATTGATCAACGGTGGTACTCCGGAGAGTTTACAATGAGTCTAGAGAGAGAGTGTGTAGAGAGTCTTAGAGAGCTTGCTGAGTGCAACTAGTGTAGTGTGTGTGTCTCAAGAGTTATCATGCCCTTTATATAGTGAGGGCTTACATTATATAGACTCACCAAGGCGGTGAGGCGGTGACGTGAGGGAGAAGTCTCCCGTCAATTGGTAAGTACAAACGTGGTAGGAGTGAGCCTCTTTGGTAAGTAGAGTTATGGTAGGAGATCTCCGTATCCCGAGTCTTCCTCCACGTGCTCTTATTTACTCGGATGTCATTCTGGTGTGGAGTGTGCTCACGCTTAGCCTTGGACTTGAGTCTTGAAGTAAGGAGGAGACGAGGAGGAGAAGAGAGGATAGGAGAGGGCCAAAGTGGGAGGCGCCCACTTGGCCTCCTATGGGCGGTGCCCAATTGGAGGGGAGTGGGCGGTGCCCACTTGGTGTGGAGAGGTGGGCGGCGCCCCATGGGGGGTGTCCTCACCTCGTTGTTCAGCTCTTCCTTCTCTCGGCTTCCAAGTAACCCATTTAGTTTCATAGCTCGTCTTTCTCTCCTTCGTACTCCTTGGAGGATGATTGCGAGTTGGATTGGTCTTGATCTTGAGTTTTGAGCTCGGACTTGCTTCGGAGTAGTTTTGGACTTGTATTGAGTTTAGTATTGCATTGAGGCTTGAGGAGGTTGCATTGAATGAACCAAGAATTCGAGGAGGAGAGGTCGTAAGAGAGGACGAAGGAGAGGCTGAGTGATTAACATCAATTAGTTGTAAATTAAAAGTATTAAAAAAGTCGAATTAGTAGAAGTACCACACTAAAAACTTGTAATTAAAGTGAATTAGGGATAGTGCGGGAAGTATTTATTTTAACAGTTTTTATCTAAAATTGCAGGATAAATGCAGAAATAAAGAAAGACAATGGGAGCAATGTCAAGGAGATGAAAACTCAAGGAGGCCAAAGTGTAATAGTCCAACATGAAGAGCCAGCACATCATGCAACTTGCAAATCCACTTGCACCACCGTCCAGACGGTGGGACTGCCGTCCGGACGGTGGCCCTTAGTCAGCACATGCAAGACCTCCACCTCCTGCTTCCATTTCGCCTATAAATAGGCAGCTTCACCTCCTCTGCATGCAGGCCGGAAACCAGAGAGAAACAAGAGAAATTCTGAGAGAAATCCAAAGAGAGAAAAAGAGAAGGAAAGGAAGAAAAAGAAAGAAAGAAAGAAGAAAGTGAAAACACGATCCGGTCCGTGATACACTTTCAGTTCCAGTACTGTACTTCTACATTTCTGTTATAGTTTTCCATTCGGATAGTTGAAGTGCTGCCACTTTTTCATCTTAACTGATAATAAGAGTGGTTGTGTTTCAATCATTCCCTACGAAAGCCTTTTACATTTTGTACTTTAATTCTGTTATAATGATAACTGTTAACACTCCTTGCTCGTCTATAGCAATGGAGCGTGAGTAGT